>OY720457.1:11785000-12060000 GCA_963082715.1 Harpalus rubripes
CTTTATAATTTACATACAATTCTGAAATCTGTAGTAATATTGTTGATTACAACAAACGATTTTGATTATAATCTATTGATTACAAGAATGAATCTAAGAAAATTCCACCAATATATTAAATCTAGCATTTTTGAAAAACAAATGTATAGTTTAAACTTTAATTTGCAAATTTTACGAGGCACTAAAATAGAACATAGCACAAAGGCGCCTTATACCCACGGAGCGGCCCTGACAATCAGGGTATTCAACGAAGACGAAATTTTCGCGAACAACTAAAATGAAACTGCGCATGCGTGTGATGCACAAACTAGTCCAGGATCGCTACCCCAAACAAACCTAAATATATTTTTGCGAGATCGTTTAGAAAATGAGATGTTTCTGATTATTGAGCTAGCTCGGAAAATTGAATGTTTCCATGGCGATCAATTGTTTAATATTTCTTATTTCGTCGCAATAAAAAATAAAATATTGCGTAGCTATAGATTTTTATTTATTCTCTTTTTCAAGACCACAAAAAGAATACGCAACATGACCTAGAAGTTGTTAAGTAAATTACTATTTAAAATGCATCTCGGCTTAAAAGTTCTTTTTTGGTCTGATCTGATTTATTGGTCTCTGCCTTCGCTTTGGGTGCAAACTTCAAATTCGATTACTTTTACAACCTTTGTATACAAATAACTCTTAACGTAAGTATTTAAGAATTTAATGGCCAGTTGCATCAACAAGGCTTGAATTTTAAGCTAGGTTTAAACAAAAAAAATCGCAAACCGAGATTTTGACAGCAATATTGACATTTCATTTCGATGCAATATTACCAATTTAAGCCATTTTTATACCTATTTAAGTTGCGTTAGTGCAACCGGCCATTAAAATCTTTTTTTGTAAAACAAATGTCGATCTTAACCTTTATCCTCTTATATTAAAATAAGTTTTAGGCTTGGTTTTCCTACTTATACAGTGTCAGTTAACTTAACTGCCAGATATAATGAAAATATTGCATCGATATTAGAGCACAAATACACACGTCAATTATATGATGCGATATTTATCTTTGATATGGCGGATAAGTTATCTGGCACTTTATCAAGAGGTGGGAAAACCGGGCCTTAAACATTTAGAGATAAATTTTGAAAAAAGCTAGTCATACACTTTATTTATCATAAATACTTATGTTGAATATAATATTAAATAATTAAATACAACGCTAATACATTAATAACAGACAGTGGCGAATTTAACAGCAAGCAACGGGACTCTTGCTCCCTAGGCCCTCGTCCGAAAAGGCTCTCGGGCCCATGTCTAAAAGGGCCTCAGGTCCCCATCAAACAAAATTTACGAATATATTTTTATTCGACGAGCAAAATCAAAGTATTCAGGTTGATATTACTCGTAAAAAGTAAAAAAAAAATATTGATGCAATTTAACCATACATAGATTTAGTTTCTAGTCGCGAATGTGAAGTGCTTATTTTTGATAATTAATATGCCGCGTGTAGGGATGTATTCGATCTTTATCTTTAGCCTAGCCCAATTTCGAGGTGGTCTTTGAGTCGAGCCAATTTTCATTTTCGGGTAGATATTTGGCGAACCGCGTCAGACTTACCATCTTGGCTCGGCTCGAAATAATCGAAAAAAATTATAGTTAAATCATATGCATAGTTTCTTTAATATTTTGTCGAAACTGGATGGTTTTAAACAAGATCATAACAATTTAATAACATTGTAGTTAAAAAAGATAACAGATACTTTATTTCAAGAATTCAAGGCTCGCCTTTACAACAATTTCAAGTTAAAATTGAGATCAACAACGAATACTAAAAGATTTATTTTTGTGTCTAGCATAATACTTTTTCTTATTTTTGAGTGGAAACAGAAAGTTAGATAAAATAATCTATTACGTAAAAGATAGTACAAGATTTGTTAAAAAAGTTTCATAAAATTTCTGACCTCTTCTATAAGTAGGATATTAAATCCTATTTATAAAAAATTATTTTTGCTAAACTAGAAACGTCTAATTTGTAACAATTTATGTTAAGCAATTTAGAACGATTTAGTTAAACATCGTGTTTTTTTTTATTAATTTGGCACGAAAATGTTAAACAGGTGGTCTTATATCAAAATCAAAATTAGGAATTCCTAGTCAGGCCTGATTTCGAGTCAATTTTCGAGCAGGGCATTTTTTAGTGAATAAGCACGTTTTAAGGTCCCTAGAATTTTTACGATGATGTCCTTGTGTCCGTGTGTGTGTGTGTGTGTGTGTGTGTGTGTGTGTGTGTGTGTGTGTGTGTGTGTGTGTGTGTGTGTGTGTGTGTGTGTGTATGTGTGTGTGAGAGCGTGTGCATATATTATAATATTTTAACTATGGATTCCTCAATCTAACAATAATGGGAAAAGTTGATTAAGTTTTGGTAACAATTGGACAACCGGAATTAGTAGTTACAAGAAAAAAAATCATCTAAATATTATTTATCGAAAATTTATGTAAATACTTATATTAAGGAACGTTAAATTCTTTATTCGATGAATATAATTTCATTATTATATCTTCTATAGATTTAAAGATAAAGAAATGCGTATAAAATAATTTGATGTAAAAATCTCAGATTAAACTACTTCAAGGCAAGAAGTTCAAATGTTTGTAATTGACACATAAATGACGCTGTATATATATTTGTATGCCACTATCAAAAATATTTGTACATCATTAAGAAAATAAAAAAAACAACGCAAAAGAATATACGTAAAAAAGAATATAAAAGGAATTTGCGAAAAAATGACGAATATAAAGAAAAAGGAAAGGAAAGTAGAAAAAGAAAATTTCAGGATATTGAATATAAAGAAAATGCATGTATTGTACATAATTTATATTAAAATATTCCATAGATTTTGCAAATATACGTGAGAATTATTTTGTAGTAAGACATGAATATTTGTACATATTTGTATTTAAAAATATTTTTTGTTTTATGTAGGGATCGACCGATATGATTTTTTGTGGCCGATACCGACATCGGCCGATACCGATATACTCATATCCGATATCGGCCGATACCGATATATCGGCCATAAAATTTTGTCGTAAATTTTTTGCTGTACAAATGAGGTAAAAGTGATTTACAATGATATACTGTCACCGTACACGCATTAACCATAAGTCACAAAAAAAAAATGCAGAGCAAATGCAAAAAAAGACATTTTTCCATTGATGTGCAATAATATATTTAGCACCACCGCCAAGTAGTGTTGCTAGTGAATAGCTATTTTCTTCAGTTGGAAATGTTTATGAAAGCGCAAGAAATCGTCTAACTCCGGAAAGAGCAGAAAGCTTAATTTTGTTACATTACAACTTGCCAAAACTTAACTTTAAATATTAATTTGTTTAACTTAGTGTGTAACTTTACTTCTACTTTTTGCTAAATTTTGAATAAGAATAAACTTGATTTGTTTTTTATTTAGCATTTCTGTTTTAATTTCCTTTAAAAAATCCTTAGCAACTGAAATATTAAGCAATTTATATTTTTTTATGCCGATACCGATATCGGCCAAGAAGATATGGCCGATATACCGATACCGATATCGGTATCGGTCGATCCCTAGTTTTATGTATACAACCAGGAAAAATATCTGGCGAGAGGTTATGTGCTGGCCACATCAGACTTTTTATTCTAGAGTCGATCCTTGAGTCAGGTTGTCGATTTTTTTCTCAATTCGAGTTAAACCTCAAAACCTGACCCAGACTGGTCCGAATGCATCCCTATTGGAAGCAGTAATAGGTACTTTTCAATTTCTGAGAACAATGAAGAACTTAAACAATATTATTTCTAACCACGGCATATTGTTAAATCTTACTCCTTTCATTGTTGAAAACGGTTTCTTATTTCGAATGAATAAATCAAATAAGATAATAAAAAATAGGCCCGAGCCCCAGAAATACTTTGCTCCCTTGGCCCTTTTCTTTATATCCGCCACTGATAATAGAATAATTACTGCTTATTCCTTAGCAATAAAATGATCCTATTTGAAATATAATAGATTTGTGATAGATTTTATTATTAAAATTTTATTATGTTTTTGTAAAAATTAGTGATAATTCTAAGTAAACAATTAAATAATTAATTATTATGAAAATATAATCAAGGATGACAAGTGCAAAATCTGAATTGCTTATGAATTAAGTTTTTGTAAAAATTGTTATCAATAAGATATCAATTGCAGTTGCATTTAGTATAAAAGGGCAAGCAGCCGAACTTTAGTCAATCGTTCTCACGAAAATGAAAGTGTTCATTACCTTAGTAGCTGTCTGCGCCCTAGTCAGTGGTAAGTAATATTTAACGAATTAAAGAAATAACAAACTTGAAAATAATTGTGCATTTTGGAACAGACAAATAGTTTTTGCAAGCCTGAAGCATGTCAAAAATTCCACACGAAATTGTTAATCAAATTTCCACATAAAAAAATAATAAATTTACATATTACCCGATTATGGGTGTTCCAATTTGCTTTAATTCGCAGATATGGATAATGACAATATATAATAGTTGGGTACGTTACAACTTTTGAGAAGTCGTTTAAATAACTACTCCATTACTACGTTTACATGCAGTTTTGAAAATGGTTTCAGTTTTCACTCAAAACTACGCAAAACTGTTTACATGCAGTTTTCAATAAAAGTTTAAAAATTGTTTTGAAATCAGTTTCGGCGCATACGCATTACGCTAATGTAAGTGACAGACCATCTTCACTCCAAATACTTTGTTTTGCCCTTATTCCAATTATATTTTATACTTCATACCACTACGCACTAATGCTACACAACTGTCAGTTTATTTGAAGGAAACATTATACTCTGTACGCATGCGCAGTATCGAAACTGAATTTTAAGTGTTTACATGAGTAGTTTTGAAACTTGTTTTCAAATCAAACCCATGAATTTTAGTTTTGGTTTGAGATAATTCAAAACCGTTTTGAGACTGTATACATGGCGTTTTCAAAACTAATGTACATTCTAATTGTGTAATGTTACTTCAGGGGCTAACATCAAGCCACATAGGCGTTCGCCTAGGCTTGATGGCAGGATCGTAGGAGGCAAGGACACCGACATTGAAGATCTGCCATACCAGGTACGACAAATTCCAAAATTGTTATAGTATATTATATACTCAGGGACTAAAGTGCATATTCAATCCTTTGGGTGAAAAGGTGAGGGAAATAACCACCTGAGGGATTGAATGCACTTTAGTCCTGTGGTATATACGCTATTTTTCGCACTTCCGTATCAAATGGAACCATATTACCTAGTGAAAAAGAAATTAATCTTACAATTTGACAATACAAATTTCAAAAATTTTGTTCAAATTTAAACTCAACGCCTGCTCAAAATATAGTGCAGAAACGAATAAATAGTAACTACGAATATATGATGTTCTGGAAACATCTTGTTTATTTTTACTTTAGTCCCCCAGGGATTTTTTCATATTTAATCCCTTTCGTACTGCATATGAACTTTAGTCCCTGAAATGAGTGATTAGAATCGCTCTTTAGTCTCGGGAGTGCGAAAAATACGTTTCGTCCTACTTGTATTATGTTGTTATGGAATAAATAACGTTCAACAAGTGACAATCGCTTAGCTGTCAACAACACCTAGGTAACAAACAGAGCTGTTAAAAGAAGTTTTAGGAGCTCGCTTTTTTGAATGATCTACTTACCTGCACTTAGATTTGCCGAAAATCAATTTCGCGTCTGCTTTTCATACTCTATCTACTATCCATTTTTACTTTAGATTTTTTTACGATTTATACGATTTTGTAATTTTTACGTCCAAAAACTGAACCACTGAATAATGGGGGCATTTACCATAAACGACTTTGGTGTTTGTAATAGTAAAATTTATTGGTTCACATCTAAATAATGTAAGAAAATATTTAAAATTTAGGGCCGGTATTTCCATCTTTGGATAAAGTGCTGGATAACTTATCTATCGGATAAACGAACAATATCGTATCAAAAAATGACATTCAATATAATTTACATCATTTATGCTTTTATTTCGATGCGATATTTTATCATTTATCTGACGGATAGTTATCTTGAACTTTATCCGGAGATGGAAATACTGGCCCTTAATAAAATAAATTTCTTAATATATTTTATTAATTTCCGAAAACTGTTATTTTTGCCCTCTATAGAATGTCCTTGAAAGCTGTGACGTCTCAATCACAGACATCAGAAAGAGACGGAAAAGAGAGAGACATGATTATTTTTGACGTTTGCAAGACACATGCTTAGCAACTCAGCTGTGGCAGAAAGGTTAATTTATTTATTGCGACTAAAGAGATTTGTGATCTCCTTGCCAGTGTTTTATAATGTCTGCAATACGTAATTGTTTTGTACCTGATTGTTTTAATAATTCTGAGGATACGCCTACGAAAATATTTTTTCACGCTCCAAGTAAACATATAGAGCCAAGCTCATAACCTTTTACTAAATATTAGTAGCACTACTAATGATTGCAACTACTCACTATTAAATTATTTGCGCTCATAAAGTAAAACTAGTGCAAGTATAACTTAGTGGTACCTAATAAAAGAGAAATTTAGTAGTGATAATTAGTAGCACCAAAGGCTATTTTAAGTACTATTACCTGTTAATCAAAAGATTCTCGTCAAAATATTTTTTTTAAAAATGGGTGAATTAAGAGAAAATCACTTGCCATTGCCAAAGAAAATATATAGAAAGAGGAAAAATTCATGAGAAAAACTTACAGAAAATTAATTTAGGAAAATATACAAATATTTATTACAGTTTTTCTGATTTTATTATATTGTAAACAATGCTTGTAATATTATTATGCTGATTACAATAAAGGATATTTACAGTCCAAGAACATTGATTACAACAAAGTTTCTAAATGCAACAAAGGAAATTTCACACATAATATAAAATAAATACACCTTAAACATGTCTTAATATCAAAAAGGAAATCCACATACTTTAAAAAAAGTTTTATTATTACTATTCAGCTAAAAAATACATAATTTAAAATAAATACACCTTAAACGTCATAATATCAAAACTGAAATCCACATGCATTTAAAAAAATTTATCAGATATTTCACGTTTTCTTTGGCTAATTTCCACATTCAAAGTTGGTTAACCAATCTTGTCATGTTAAAAATCGTTAAAATTTTTCTTCTTTTGTCCAATTTTTCCCACGCTCCGTTTATTTGCCATTTTCTTTAATATGTAATCTTATTTTTCTTCACTTCACTTCAGAATTTCACTGCTCTCACCTCACAACTGTCAAATCTGTTTTCTTTTATAGGTTACGTGCACTTAGTAGTACTCTAACCTGTATTAACATATCTTTCATTTCATGCTAACATATTTATTTTTGTATATTACTATCTCTTTCATTCAACGTTTTCATTAAAAGTACAGGGTTGCCATATATACTTTACTACTAGTTAAAATAAGCTAGTAGTGGAATTATGAGCACCAGTATCATTAGTTTTATACTAATCTATTTTAGTAAGTAACTCCTAGTTGTAAAATTTAGTAAAAGGTTTTGAGCTCGGCCCAAAATTAGTAAAATTTGGTTTGAGGCAGTGTACGGTTCATGTGATGATAGTGAAATTACCAAAACCAGAACATTGTATTGTTTTGAAGATCATTTTGATATATATATATATATATATATATATATATATATATATATATATATATATATATATATATATATATATATATATATATTTAGAAAATAACAATTATAAACATTTCTTTTTTCTGTACATTCTCCAGTTGGAATCCAATGCTGAAAATTGGACATATTTTAAATTGATTGGCGGTAACCCAAAAATATATAAAACAAGTGGAAGAGTCCCAGCTTTCGTTATTGGTATAACCAGGATTCATTTCGACACACTTTCAACTCAAGCAATCACAAACAATGATACCGTACCATGTGATTGACAATGACTGCAGCTTTTATTATCTGAAACATCTTGTTAAGAGTATACAGGTTCAGATTTGGTCGGATAATTCCGACATTAATGCCATTCCGTGAATTCTACGTTATCAGAAAGGAATATTTACAATTTTTAAAAATTAATTTCTCAGTTATTACTAATAATTTTTAAATCGGACCAAATACTATATATGAAGTTGAACTTTCAGAAAAATAATATAAAATAAATATGGTAAATGACCCCATTCCATAATTTAAAATGTAATTTTTAAAGAGATTTAGTACGACGAAAACTATTGTAGGTACCACGTTCTGTTAAGAGCTATAACGTTAGCGAAAGCATTAAAGCCCACTTGCGTCGGTTCCAAACAGCTCCCTTGGGTTGTTTTTAATACTAAATAACTATTTAAACATTTATACAATAACAAAACAATTTTTTATTAATATCTTCGTAAATGACCTTTGCTATTCTACATATGTAAATATTGAAATGACTCTTTTATATAAGTTGTTCCATGATTAAATAACCAAACTTAAAATTTTGTACGAGAAGGTAGAAAGAGCGAACTGTCACGGAACAAATAGTTTTAGTTATTACAATAAAATATAAAATATTTTTTTTAAATTTACATTCAGATTCATCATAACGAAACTGTTCATAACGTAAAACTAAATCCTGGATACGCCGGGCTTATACTGTAAGAGTATAACGGGCGAAATAAAAAATTGTTTAGCGTCCAGTGGACTCAAATTTTCAAATGGAAATCTATGTTGGTGACTTTTTTAACGTGGCATTCCACCATATGTATGTACATACTTATTTAAATTCTGTGAAGATATCATAAATCTTTATAGAGCATTTTACAAGATTTGCTGAAATTTATATTTGGGAACTTCACAGATTATCTTATTGGAAAGTAGTAAATGTTTCTGGTTATAACAAAAAAATTATTAAATCAATGATAGATATATTATGATATTGAATATATTATAATTCAATCAGATTTTTTAAAATTATTGGTATCCGTCTTAATTTGATGAACCATCTCTTTAACCCTTTCGGTCGTAGCGTACATTTTAGTGTACGCGCACTTTGCGTCGTATTATATCCTATCCAAGAACAAATTTTACAGTTTAACTGCCTTTTACACATTTGTGCACATTATTCCTTTCATTAAGTTTAGGTTCCTGCCCTCTATGAGCAAAATTAACAATTTTCTGTAGAATTGAAATTAATGCTTCTTAGAATGCGCTGTACAAAATTTTTTGGTTTTTATGTATATATTATTTTCCTGTGTGGTCCGCATTTGTATATGTTAATTTTAAGTAGAAAATAGTTTAAATTTATTGTAGCAATTATTTACTTATTCGAATTTGCAATATTATTTCATTTTTGTAAAGGACAAAAGTGGCGTACATTATAGTATATACAATGCCATCAAATAGGTATTATAATTCCACCGATAAACATAACAACATTTATCGTAATTTTACAATTTTTCTTGTTCAAAATGTGAGAAGAAGCCCCGTTAGTCATCAGACCCTATTAAAAAGGGCTTTTAGATATAGAACTGCCCCTTGATGACATAAATTTTTTAGAGGATGACGACGATAAAAAAACTATTATATTTTAGAGCACAGGACTTTTTTCTCTTTTTATAGAGAAATAGCTGATGAAAAGTTATATAAATTTTATTTGAAGGTTATAATTGCAATAACCACAGTCTAACATAAAAGAAAAATATTAGATGCGAAAAAATATTACTTTTTTAGCTCCATAGTATATTAAAGAACGTGTTTTATAAGACATGTTTTTTTCGCACGCGTCAAAATTTAGAAAACGTTTCTAATTGACAAGTGCGAAAGAAAGTCTTATAAAATGAGTTCTTTATACTATTTTTTATATTTTGCGCCTTCTACAATAACATTTACTTACTCAATTTGTGATTATATTTGTAACCATTTGTACATTTTCATGTAAATAATCTTCCCTAAATAAAAAAATAATAATAATAATTTCGACATTATATTAAATTATTATATTAAAATGAATTTTCAATTAACTAAAAATAAATTAGGTAAAAATGGGTTAAAGAAACATCATCTAGTACCAACCGTCTAAAACAAAAAATTGAGTTTCGAAATGAAGGTCATTACGATACGCAATTGCGTATCGTAATGACTTCATTATGAACGCAAAATATAAAAAATATTTTGTGGTTTCAAGTTATTTTAGACGATGTAATGCACTTGGAAAGTCCAATATGGTATTTTACTAATTATTTCACTGAAATTCTAATGGAAAACTTGCAATAAGTGCCATATAAACCGATGCATTCCAAAAAAAGGAAACCTCTTATAACCATTAAATTGCCATGTACACTGCAGTGTACACTTCGTAACCCAAAACTGGGTATAGATATACTTTCGTGAACAACATAAAAAAAAATTAAAAAATAATTATTGATATATTTTCAATATGAGATTTTTATTAAAAAGAACAAAAATTAACCTCCGAAAGGATTAATGGATAAAAGAATAAGCAGGAATGCAGTCAATAAGTAATATTTATTCAGTCAAAGCCGACGTTTCGCTTCTTGTTGAAGCTTCGTCAGGACAATAGACATATTTCATAATAATATAATACATTGTGTAAAATTAACCATGTAGGTATCGTCGAAACATACATTAATGAATAAATAAATAAAGAACGCAATATATAAAATTATAAAGTCTAAATAAAATATAATAGAACAATTTAAACTTTGTCCTGAAGAAGCTTCAAGAGGAAACGAAACGTCGACTTTGACAGAATAAATTTTACTTATGAACTTTATTCCTTCTTATTCTTTTATCCACCATTCATCCAGTCGTTTATCGTCATACACATTTCCTTTATTATTATTATTATTATTATTATTATTATTATTATTATTGTTATTATTGTTATTATCATTATTATTATTATTATTATTATTATTATTATTATTATTATTATTATTATTATTATTATTATTATTATTATTATTATTATTATTATTATTATTATTATTATTATTATTATTATTATTATTATTATTATTATAATATTTATTTTCTCGATAAAGATACAATAGTTTAATACAATTTATATCTTTTCGGTTTGCCATGGCTTTTCTCGAGAAGAACTTCATCCTGATCTATTAAGCATTTAAAAACTTACGCACAATGCACCAAGTTTGCAGTATAGCTGTTTTTTGGATTATTGTAAGAAGGTTTGGTTTCAGACTTAATAATTCCAGATTCCTTAAAAAATTGCTCGTTATTACTCCTGTTATAGATATAATTATAGGAATAACGTGAACATTATTGAGTTGCCATACATGTTTTAGTTCTATGGAAAGATTTTCATACTTAGTAATTTTTGTAATTTCAGTTTTTCGCAAATTATTTGTAAGTGGGCATCCAATATCCAATATAATTCCTGTTTTATTGCATTTGTTAATTATGATGATGTCAGGTCTATTGTAATCAACTGTTCTATCCGTTAACATAGGTCTATCCCAATACAATATAATATTTTTTGATTCTAATACCGGTGCAGGCAAGTATTTGTAGAAAGGTGGAGGGTTATTTATTAATTTATGATTTAAAGCTAGCTGGCGATGAATAATTTTGGCAATTTCCTTGTGTCGGCCGAGGTATGCAGTGTCAGCTAACTCTGAACATCCAGCAGTGATATGATCAATTGATTCGCCTGGTTTATTACAAATTCTACAAACGTCCACAGTGGCAGCTAATTTCATTACGTGTTTTTCATAGTTTCTTGTCCTCATTACTTGGTCCTGAATAGCCATGATGAATCATTCAGTCTCAGGATGTAGGTACCCGTCATGTAGCCAACGTAAAGATGATGGTTTGTCAATCTCTTGCTTATTTAGGGAGTTCGGATACCTTCCATGTAAAATTTTTTCCCTCCAAACTAAATGGGCTTCGACTCCAGTTACCTCTTGGCGTCTTTCTTCACTTTTCACGATACTTAAATTTAAAGGATTGAATTTTAGGTCTGAAGTTACGATATGTTTAATTTTTTGGCTTTCATTAGTTTGGAAATATTATTATTATTATTATTATTATTATTATTATTAATATAAACATTGTTGAATTTTTAGTTGTCCCTTATGAGCTACGACTTCCACATCTGCGGAGCTTCCATCATATCTGAGAACTGGGCCCTGACCGCTGCTCACTGCGTTGAAGGGTAAATTCATTTTCAACACTTAACTCCATATAGCAGAATCTCTTGTTATATTTCCCTTAGATCCTTAGTAATTTGGACTTTCTATCCGGTATCTTTATTACCTTATTCTATTTTCTAATAAATAGAAATGTCTTTTGTTGTGGTTAGGGGATCTCCTAGAGAATTCTCTCTTCGCGCTGGCAGCAGCATCGAAGGTGAAGGGTGTTCGGTCCACTACTAGCTTTAAGAGCATGTAGCATATCCTCTTTTTATATTTCCCTTAGATCCTTAGTAATTTGGCCTGTCTATATCTTCTAACCTTGGTGTACCATTTTCTATTAAAAAGAAATGTATTCTGTTGCGATTAGGGCATATGATGATGAAATCTCACTCCGCGCTGGCAGCAGCATTGAAGGTGAAAGGGGTTCAGTCCACCAGGCTGCAGACGTCATTTTCAACCTACTTAGTGATGCACGACGAGGCGAGATACTCTCGCATATCGTCTCGTCTCGTTGCATTATGCGAGACGAAAACGAGAGCAAGATTGCAGTTTAAAATTCGAGGCGAGATCGATATATCAATTGCGAGAAGCGAGAAATCTCGCGAGCATCTCGCGAGATGCTCGCGAGAGTCTCGCAATAAAAACTATTTGTAACTATATAGTTTTGATTCATAAATTCAATTAAAAATGTACCGTACAAGGAGTGGAGTCAACGCTAATTCGTGCGTAGTACACGCGAATGTGAAAATTATTTTAATTCACTATACTTTGTCTATCTGGAGTTGATTGGTATCGATCCCAGAGCGAGGAAATGCATGACAAATTCGGTTTTGCATCCAGAACTAGTTTTCTCCAATAATTAATCCCAGTTAAAACCAGGGTTAATAAAATTCTTACCGCCTCTGAAAAGTAAAGGATGATATATTAAGCGTCGAAAAGAAGCGGAGTGATTGGTTACCGGCGGGTTACCAGTGTAGCGGTTTTTTATAACTAAATCTTATTTAAATAGTAGCATATATTTAATGAGAAAGTATAGGTACTTTTTTTATTTTATTTTATTTGGGAAGCCAACGGATTTTATATCCAATAATAGGTTTCCACACTAATACATGAAAAATTTACAATATTATTACAATAACGTAATCAATATAGTATAAATATAAACATAAACATAAATATGAACATGCCTTTATTAACATTAATAACGTTTATATTAGTGGTACTTAAGTAATATATTTTTGTTCAAAATATATCACTGTGGTTTAAAGCGGATTTAAATTGTGCTATTGATAATGAAAAGATATCTAATTCCTGACAGTTCTTATTGTATGTATCCATAATTCTGTTTAGAGTTGAATTTTTGTAATTATTTGAATTACACTTTGCAATATAAAATAAATTTTTGTTTCTTGTGTTAGATTGTGAAACATGAAAATTCAAATTATTTATAATATCATGACCGTCAACAAGGTTATTGACAATTTTGAATAATAGGAGCATGTCTGCTATTAACCTTCTTTGTTCAAGAGACTGTAATTTTAATTCTTTAAGTGTATTGTTATAATTGTCATTAGCAATGGAAAATTTAAATTTTAACATATGTACAATTTTTTTCTGTACAGACTCTAGTAAAACAATATTTTTTGAGTAAGTAGGATTCCAAATTTGGCAAGCATATTCAATTATAGGGCGAACTATAGATTTTAGATACAAAATATAATTTTTTAATGTTTAATTTGTTTTACTGATGACAGAATGTATTAATAGATGTTCGCGTATTGAAATAGTTTAGAGATCATAATTCGGTGATAAATTGGATTAAATTATTTACTAACTAATCACATTTTCTGCTGACCGTAAATGAATAAACATCATGTTCGTATTAAAATAATTTGATAACTAGAATTTAGTGTTTCGTCTCTATTATAGTTATACGACTGCAAACTTGTCTCTTGTAGTTAAACTGTTACGTAAATACGTAGTGCGCAAGCGCTTATTTTTATAGCGAGACTCTCGCGAGACTCTCGTGCGATAACGAGACGAGACCCAAAAAAAATGCGCGAGATCGAGAGTACAGGTCCGAAAACGAGACGAGATCGATATTTTATTTTCTCGTCTCGTCTCGCATCGCGTGCATCACTAAACCTACTAGCACTTAAGTCCATATGGTATATCGTCTTTTTATATTACCCTTAGATCCTTAGTAATTTGGCCTTTCTATATCTTCTAAACTTGGTGTTCTATTTTTTATTAAAAAGAAATGTATTCTGTTGCGATTAGGGCATATGATGATGAAATCTCACTCCGCGCTGGCAGCAGCATTGAAGGTGAAGGGGGTTCAGTCCACCAGGCTGCAGAGTTCATCTGGCATCCAAAATACGACAGCTCGAACATGGACAACGATGTTGCAGTCATCAGAGTAGAAACTCCTTTCCCCATTGGCAAGCCTGGAGTCCAGGCCGTTCGGTTGCCTGAAAATGAACCCAGTGCAGGAACTTCATGCGTTGTTTCTGGATGGGGCGCTCTTCATGTAAGTTTAAGTTCACAATTTTTATAAATAAACTTTTATTTCTTGCATCTGTTTAGCATTTAAGGTAAGTAGTATTCGATTTCCAAACGTGAAAAATTTTTGTAGCTTAACTTATCTAAGAAGAATATTGTATTTAGAATAATGTGCATATAGGGACACAATAATTTTGTTTCAGTACTGATAAATTCTAATCCGGTTACGTTTAGATGCAATTTATATTGAAACTATACATTTAATCTAATTCTAGTGTAGTTTAATTTTAAATGGACAAGTTTCCGAGTGAAAGTACGAGAAAAACATGTATGAATGCCTTTATAAATATAACCGCGGTGAAAGAAGTGTGTTTGCACAGGAATGTGTGGTGGAGGATGATTTTTACATGGGTAACTATTATTGTGGCCCGGATGCGGTATTACGCTACCAAAAATCGGTCAGTTTAAGAAAGTTGCCGAGGTTTTTTTCTTAAATATTATTTATTCCTTGTGAAAAAAGGAGATACCTTAGTATAAATGTGGACGAGACGAATGTAAGTAAAGTCGGTGAATGTGGAATAGTCATCTAATGTGGAATAGGCGCTTTTTGAAAAAATGGTACACGTCATCTGTGATCTAATGGCACAAATGCACGTGTGTAGGGGAGTTATTACCCACATAGAGACACCAACTTAACTGCATTGTGCATAACATCAAAAACCTTGAAAAATAGTATGAGTGCCTGCTGAGCTTTTTAAGCAAGTATGAAGATATGTAGTTTTATTACTGATTGTGTAGTAGAAAGTACGATTTTTTGCAACTGCAGTATGGATAGGGGTTTGGGGATGTAGGCTAGATTTAAAAAATATTTTTCTAACTAATTTCTAAATGAAATTCGATGGCGAGAATTTAATGTCAACAAATCCGCTAATGTGGAATACCGAGGGGTATGCCAATGTGGAATATTCCAAATTAGCGAAAATGTTATATGACTAGATAACTGTTCTTGGTTTAGGAAAATGTGCCAGAAAAGCATACCTAGCAAGAAGCAAACATGCAGAAGGCAGTACGGGAACATCAAATGGGTTAAATGCGTTTAGTTGATTATGTAATATAGTTTATTTTGTTACATTCCAACAGCATACTCATTTTATTTTTTTAAATATTTTTGATAAGAAGGAATAAATAATTTAAAGAACATATTTGCATTGTTTTCCGAATTTTCTTATACTGTGAAAGTAAGTATGGTTATGTGGTATATATTCCACTATGGTATTCCACATTACCGTCCCTTTTTCAAGAGGTGTAAAAATTTCAATTTTGAAGAAAATTGCTCTTATAAGTGAATTATTCTAGATAATCAACCTGAAAGTGTTACTATTTTGTGAAGTATATTTTAAATGACCTACATACAATATTTGATGATTAACCGCCATCTTTTCGCATGTTTTTTTCAATGAAATAAAAATGGTATTCCATATTCACCGACTTTACTCTAGTAATGTGGCGAAAGATGAATTCAAGTTTGGTCTAACGCTAGCGCGAATATATATATATATATATATATATATATATATATATATATATATATATATATATATATACAGGGTGTTTCAGGACTAGTGTAACAAACTTTAACAGTTTATTCCTGAGGTCATTTTGAGCCAAAAATGTCATATCAACATAGGTCCTATTCCTTCTAGTTACCAAAATACAAGAGGTTGAAGTTCTATAAATAAAACGAATTTTTTTAATTTTTGTAATCAAGGTACTTTCGGAAATCAAGAGTTATATTGAAAAGTCATACCTTATTTGTATTAATTAACTTATGTATTAATTAATTGTCTTAATTAAAAATGGTTGTACTTTTGATTGTATTTTTGTTTCATAATGGATGGTTATAGTATTCTGAATATGCAGATATGATTTTTATTTATGGTTTATGTAATGGTAATGCCCGTTATGCGTCCAGAGAATACCAAGACAGATATCCAAATAGACGCCAACCTTCCCATCGCCTATTTGCGCGCATTTTTCAGCGTCTACGTGAAACTGGATCAACAACTGTACGGGGAGGTGTACAAAATGATGGTATTGGTGTAATAACGTTGAAGAGAATGTAATTGATGCTGTTCTCGATAATCCTGAAATCAGCACAAGGCGCATCGCTGCTCAATTACATATATATCACAGCACTGTTTGGCGGATATTAAACTGTGAGGAATTACATCCCTATCACTTTCAGCGAGTTCAAGCACTGCAACCCGGAGACTATGGTCCTCGTTTAGGATTTTGTCGCTGGTTTCTCCGTCAAAATTTAAATGATCCTGACTTTATTTCCAAAGTGTTATGGTCTGGTGAAGCCCAATTCACGAGAGACGGAGTAAACAATTTCCATGATTACCATTTATGGAGCATTGAAAATCCACATGCGATTGTTCAGTCCCGTTTTCAGCAAAGATTTAGCATTAATGTCTGGGCAGGAATTTTCAATACTAGATTACTAGAAATTGAAGTTTTAATTGACCGATTAATAGCTGATGGCTACAGAAACTTTCTGGAAAACAGACTACATAAACTAATAGAAAAGATGATGATGGTGCTCCTCTTCACTATGGTAGACAAGTAACTGAATGGTTAAACCAAAACTTTCCCAATAGGTGGATTGGACGTGGAGGTCCAAACTTTTGGCCTGCAAGATCTCCAGACTTAAATCCTCTTGATTTCTATCTATGGGGATACTTGAAACAAGAAGTTTATAGGGTACAAATAAACACGCGTGAACAGTTACTTGAACGAATTATGAATGCATCTGCTGCCATTCGTAACGATCAAAATGTAATTTATCGTGTATATGATTCTATGATTCGCCGATGTCAAGCACGCATACGAATTCAAGGCGCGCATTTTGAGAACTTGCTGTATTTTTTTTTTAAATTTGTTATCTTATTTCATATTATGTTAACCTATTCCATGTTTGATTATGTTGTTCTGTGTTTAGAATTTATTTGTCTATTTTCTAATTCTATCATCGTATGTTTTGTTGTCCAAATCGTATTCGTTAATATTAATAAATAAAATTAATTAATACAAATAAGGTATGACTTTTCAATAACTCGTTTTCCGAAAGTACCTTGATTACAAAAAAAAATTCGTGTTATTTATAGAACTTCAACCTCTTGTATTTTGGTAACTAGAAGGAATAGTACCTATGTTCATATGACTTTTTTGGCTCAAAATGACCTGAAACACCCTGTATATATATATATATATATATATATATATATATATATATATATATATATATATATATATATATATATATATAGGTACCGTGTGTCTGTCGTAAAGGTGTACATAGGAAATTAACATGGGAAATCAGTTTTTTGCAATTTCCTGCTCGCCTAATTATTTTAAGCAAAAATGCGTCAAATAAAAGTTTTAGAGCATAAAATTCTGCATCTAAATTAATAAACAGAATTAGCTTTCCATGCATTGTAACGACAGAAATTAAATATGAAAATATCGAAAATTACGTTGAAAATATCGACAGCCATGGAATTGAACAAAAAGTAAATAAATGCTTGACGTTTTATCTGTTACAACGTAAGTTAACTTATTTGACGTTTCTGACAATTTGATTTTGTCTCTAGTTTTATTAACTGAAATGATTAAAAAATGAACATTTATATGAATGAAGAGGTAAATTCGTTACATAATTTGAAAAGACTGCCAATGTGTCTTCAAAAAATACACGTGAGCCGCGTAATCAGAATATATAACGAGCAGAACATGCGTTACTCTAAGAAAAAGTGTTAGGAATGATAAGTGTAGACCCCTTCTGTAGTACTAAGGTAGATGTATTGGAAATGAGTTGAGAGTACATAACAGCATCATACATAATTTTGTTACGCAATGTTAAATTTTTGATATGTTCTTATTATTTAAACAAAACTGTATTTTCTTAACATTATTTATTAATTTTATATTTCTATTATTGCCATAATTAACGATATTTGTTCAAATCAAATTGTCAGAAACGTCAAATGAGTTAACTTACGTTGTGACAGATAAAACGTCAAGCATTTATTTATTTTTTGTTCAATTCCATGGCTGTCGATATTTTTAACGTAATTTTCGACATTTTCATATTTAATTTCTGTCGTTATAAAGCATGTAAAGGTAATTCTGTTTATTGTTTTAGATGTAGAATTTTATACCCTAAAACTTTTATTTGACGCATTTTTGTTTAAAATCATTAGGCGAGCAGGAAATTGTTAAAAACTGATTTCCCATGTTAATCTCCTATGTACACCTTTAAAATAGACACACGGTATATATACCAGTAATAAGGATTTTTTGTTTATTTTAGTCTGGTGGATCATCTCCCAGCCAATTACAAAGCGTAGTTGTTCCCATTATTGGACGTTCCCAATGCCAAAGTTCATACCCTGGCTATGACATCACTGAAAGGTAAATTAATAATCATATGTTTTATTTTGCAGATAGTTAGTAGACATTCTTTGATTCAGTACAATTTCACATTAAACATAATCTAGCTCTAGCTTTTCAGTTATTGTTTGTAATAAATGGCGTACTAACTTCACATCCAGTCCTTACGCGTTTATGAAATTCTAATTATTATAGGCGAGATATTAGGTAGTATTCCTAGCGCACAGTTATAACTGAAAGAAATAAAGAAAATGAAAGCTAAGACATTAATAATCTGCATGTGGTTCTTTCAGGATGGTGTGTGCTGGTTTAACCGAAGGAGGTAAAGACTCTTGTCAAGGAGATTCTGGTGGTCCTTTGGTGTCCGATGGTGCCCAAGTCGGTGTTGTGTCCTGGGGTCTCGGTTGTGCCGCCCCTGGAAACCCTGGTGTTTACACTAATGTGGCCAATCTACGTTCCTGGATTCGTGAAAACTCTGGCGTTTAAATCATTAATGGATGGATTATTAATTTAATTTTAATAAAGCAATATTAATAATTTATTATTGAATTTTTAATACGTATAAAACGATAGGATAAATCTACTTTCAAACCTGACTGACATACATGTAAAATGGCAATACTTTAAGATAAAATTAGTGAAGTTTAATTATTTTTTACAAAGGATAAGCCAAATTTCAGATTTCATACATAAAATTATTGTAACACAAGAAAGGGCATATAATATAGTATTTCTCAATGTTTTTTACCTTCCGTCACCTTTAGGTAAGGAAGGTATTGTCTTTGGTCAAAAAATTCGGTGGTGAGTTTTTGATGAATAAGCACGTTTTAGGGTCCCTAGAATACGAATTTACTATTTTTACGATGATGTCTGTATGTGTGTGTGTGTGTGTGTGGATGTGTGTGTGTGTGTGTAACAAAATTTTCGTCTGCGATAACTCTAATACTACAGTTACAAAAATTATAATTTTTTCGTATACTTCTTCGTTACATCCATATGAAGAGCTGATTAGATTTTGGTTACAATTGATCAACCGGAAGTACCATCATTTGAAGATTTTAACAGTTTTTCTTGAAAAAACTATGTTAAATATAATTTTTTCACATTTGATGTTATTATAAATATTAAAGATTATTTTATTCTCTATACGATTTGACTACATTTTATAATTAATATTAAATGGATATAGAGTTAAAAAATTATAAGGAAATTAAATATCATAAAGTAGCCATAGCTATGGAAACAGCTACTATATTAAGAAAATTCTGATTGAAAGATGTCAGTGTCAAGTGAAATTGACATAGTGTGCATGTCTTATAATTTTACTAGAAATATAGGATCTTTTGCTTTCTGTATGGAATTTGTATAAAATACATACAACTGCTTTAAGGTAATGTACAAGAAATAATAATAAATCTTTTATTTCTGCAGATACATTACACTGTATATAGAAAACGTCACAAAATATTAATTTTCTGTATGAAATTTGCATAAAATACATGCAACTGCCGGAAGGTAAAGTACAAGAAATATAATATTTAGCAAGGAACTTTCTGTATGAAATTTGTGCAAAATACATAGAACTGACGGAAGGTAATGTGCTGGCCACATCAGATTTTTTTTTTAAATAATATTTTCTAGAGTATAGTTTCCTTTGATTTCAGAAGAATTCGCATGGTGTCATTACAGCACAGGGAAACATTTCAATGGCTTATAGTGACATCCGAATCAAAATCATTCAGGCCTAGTAATGTGAAAATTTCAGATAATTATTTTTACCTCCCGCTACCCTTTGTATAGGGCGCGAACAGACACGTGACTCGAGCGTCCTTGATGTGCATGAAATCAGCTGATTTGTGTGCGCATGTCATTTTGACAACAATAATGTCACTTTAACAAGACCAATGTTTTGACTTATTTTGATTTTTGAACAGCTAAAATTTTATTAGTATACAATTTTCAGGCAGTAAAACACATGCAATTAAAAATAATAACTTCTCAACAGTTCAAAATTTAAATGTCAAAACATTGGTCTTGTCAAAATGACAAGCGCAGACAAATCAGCTGATTCCAATCTCTTGAAGGTCGTTCGAGTCACGTGCTTGGAATCAGCTGATTTGTGTGCGCATGTCATTTTGCCAAGAACAATGTCACGTTGACAATACCAATGTTTTGATTTATTTTGATTTTGAACTGCATTCATGTCATTATTTTACAATTTTTAAGCAGTAAAACCATATGAAATTAAAAATAATAACATTTTAGCAAATAAAAAATCAAAATAAATCAAAACATTGGGGTTGTCAACGTAATATTGTCCTTGTCAAAATGACATGCGCACACAAATCAGCTGATTCCAAGCACGTCAATGTCGCTCGAGTCACGTGTCCGCTCGCGTCCTATCGTGCTAAAAATCACATATTGAGATTTAGGTAAATGACCACTTTTAAGGTCCCTAGAATCCAATTTTAACATTTTCACGATGGTGTGTGTGTGCATGTGTGTGTGTGTGTGTGTGTGTGTGTGTGTGTGTGTGTGTGTGTGTATGTGTGTGTGTGTGTATGTGTGTGTGTGTGTGTGTGTATGTATGTATGTGTGTATGTGTAGATCCTTCACTCTAACTCAAATACTGTCATTCAGAAAATTTTGAAACCTTGTATTTTGATTTTATTCTAATATGGGAAGAAGATATTATATTTTGGTGTAAATCAAATAACCGGAAATGGTACTTTACTTAAAGCTCAAACTAGTTTTTCTTCGAAAAATATTTTGAAATACTATATTTTCGAGATTTGTATAAATACTTTTTTTATATATTTTATGGATTAATTTGTAAAATCATCTGTAATTTGAATCGCTTTAAACAAACAGCAAACACAGCTCCTTGGTTACACAGTTCATATCACAAATGTATGTAACTGACAGATAAATGTCCCTGGCAAAGAATTTATCATTTCAAATTAATAATAGTAAGTAGAACGATAGTTATATGGAATGGATCTTAATACAGTTTCCAACATAACTAAATATGTACGTATATATATATATTTAAGTTAATAAAAAATTAAATAGCGGGAGGTATTGTGCCACATCAGATTTTTAGAACATTTCACTATAAATTTCAACGAGTTTCAGGAAAAAATTTAAATGAACTTTCAAATGATAATTTGATGGAAAATTTCTAGGAAATTAACATTTGTCAGTTAAATTTAAAATACGCCAGTGGACAATTACGGAACGGGGCGCTAGCAACCACTGGAGTCCGGAAAATTCACTTTTCCTACGTATACTATTTTTTCTCTGATCAAAAGACTAATTATTTCATATTTATTTATATAAACGTCTAAATTAATAAAATTATTTAAGTAGGTTTTGTTAATTTTGGCGTACAGTGTTATTAAATAATTTGATTAATAATGGTAAATAAATTAATTACCTACTTAATCTAGCTTTGTTTATATTCTTCTACAAAACCGTACGGAAATATATTCCCGGACAGGTCGGGAATGTATTCCCGTATAGTTATTTCTAATTGCCTAGCAATGACAACATACCGGAATAACGCATTTTTCGGAATGAAAACAAGTCAAAACGTTATCGCTTTTTTACGATCGGAGAACAATACACTTAAACTGTAATACATTTTATAATCAACAAGTGTACAAGTTTCAACAAGATAAGTGCTTGCATGTTTTTTTTTTGTTTTTGTATAATATTTTAAAATAGTTTTTTCACCAAAATTTACTATATAAGTAAAGTACCACTTCTGGAAATTGTGTAATGACCAAAAAGGGAGGTGCACAACTAGATGTTGTAGCAGTCCTAAATACAAAATTTCAACTTTTTACGGCTTACCGTTTTTGAGTTATGCGAGATACGTACTTACGTACGTATGTACAGACGTCACGACGAAATTAGTCAAAATGGTTTCAGGGATGGTCAAAATGGATATTTCCGCTGAAATCTGAAAACCGAATTTTTTCGCGATTACAATACTTCCTTTACTATGTACAAAAAAATCTGATGTGGACACCACACGACTTCCTTGTACGCAAGACTAATATGAAGTACAGACCCAATTATAAAATTGCACGTATTTGAGGTAATTTGAGAATAACATCTATTTTTATTTTTTTGTTATTTTTGTCCTAATCCATAGCAAGCTTCTATTATAGGCTTCAAATAAGGTACTATTTCTGGAAATTATGTAATAACCAAAAAGGGAGGTGTACAACTAGATGTTATAGCAGTTTTAAATACAAAATTTCAACTTTCTACGGCTTACCGTTTTTGAGTTATGCGAGATAAGTACGTACGTTCGTACAGAAGTCACGACGAAATTAGTCAGAATGGATTCAGGGATAGTCAAAATGGATATTTTCGTTGAAATCTGAAAACCGAAATTTTTCGCGATTACAATACTTCCTTTACTTTGTACAAGGAAGTAAAAATTAAAAATGCCAAAAATGTATATCAGTGTTTGAAACCACACATGAGGCTGCAACATAATCTAGAATCACGTTTTGGAAATACCCCAATCTAATAATTAAACAATGTAAACAATTAATTCTTATAAAGATATAAGCAGATGCCAAATTGCTGATTATTAAGTTATCGCAAAAATTATTATCATTAAGATATCAATGGTAATTAGGTAAGTATAAAAGAGCAAGCTTCCGAACGGCAGTCAATTGTTCTCACGAAAATGAAAGTGTTCATTACCTTGGTAGCTGTCTGCGCCCTAGTCAGTGGTAAGTAATATTTATCGAATTAAATAAATAACAAACATAAAAATAATTGGGTGGAAAACTTCTTGACTGGATGGGGATGATGTGGAAATAAATTTTCTGGATAGTGGTCAAGTAAATTTTATTTTATTCTTCGGCCTCTACAAGTTTCGGCACCGCATGTGCCTTTTTCACCTCCTGAAGAAGGCACATGCGGTGCCGAAACTTGTAGAGGCCAAAGAATAAAATAAAATTTATTTGACTGCTATCCAGAAAATTTATTTCCACATAAAAAATATTTGTGCATTTTGGAACAGACAAATAGTTTTTGCAAGCCCGAAGCATGTCAAATATTCCACACAAAATTGTTAATCAAATTTCTACATAAATAATTAATAAATATACATATTAGCCAATTATAGGTGTTACAATTTGCTTTAATTCACGGATAAATTAATGATAATATATAATAGTTGGGTACGTTACAACTTTTGAGAAAGTAACTACTCTATATGCAAAATACACGCCCTTAGTAACTATTTGCGCCCTCTGTGTTTCAAACGGCATGGGTGTTCATTTTAAATGAGCCACCATTGCTCTCTCGAGAACTATAAGAGCTACAAAGATGGTTAAATGGCAAACAATTTCTATTTCACAAGACAAATTTAATTAAAATAAAAAAAAATTTTGGGCCAGTGGTTCTCAAAATTCGGGACATAACTTTTTAATTTTAAATGAGAACATATATTTTTTATAGAGAATTTAATTAAAAATTCAGTGATATCATATTTTATTCTCTTACATAATTATTATTTGAGAAAAAATTATGTAAAGTTTCATATTAATTTGATTAAAATGTAGCTATAATATGAGTGCCACGAATGGAAAACATAACTACATGTTATTTTTATTACATAGAATTAGAGTGCCCTGACCTAATGAAGTAAATGTTTTGTTCTTGTAAGTGATCATAAATGTCAACTTAAACAAAATATTCATGAACTACTTTCATGGCAATCTAATTCTATGTTAAAAAATTAACACATTCGTTTTTTCCATTCATGACACTCTTATTATAGCCACATTTTAACCAAATTAATATGAAATTTTACATGCATTTTTCTCAAAAAAATCATTATGTAAGGGAATAAAAATATTATATCACTGAATTCAAAATTAAATTCTCTAACGAATTTAAAAGTTAGGTCCCGTATTTTGAGAACCACTGGTCCAAAAAAATAACTTTTCTTTTCTTTAAATTTGTCTTGTGAAATAGAAATTGTTTGCCCATTTAACCGTCTTTGTAACTCTTATAGTTCTCGAGATAGCAATGGTGGCCCAATTAAAATGAACACTCTGTATATGATCAAGATATTTTATTTTAAGAAATGTACATTCTAATTGTGTAATGTTACTTAAGGGGCTAACATCAAGCCAAACAGGCGTTGGCCTAGGCTCGATGGCAGGATCGTAGGAGGCGAGGACACCGACATTGAAGATGTGCCATATCAGGTACTTATAAGTTATATTCTTTTCAATAAATTCTTTTTATATTTTCCAAAATTGTTAAATCTGTTTCGTCCTACTCGTATTATGTTATGGAATAAATAACGTTCAACAAGTGACAACCGTTGTGTTAATAACACCCTGGTAACAATCAGGGCTGTTAAAACAGGTTCTAATAGCAGGATTTTAAACGGCCCACTTAAATAATATTGTATTTTTTTTTTGAATCTGCACTTACATTTGTCGCAAAAAAAATTGCGTCTACTTTTCGTACTATTCAATAATTTTTGATGGTATTGCAGCATCTATGAAATATTTTGCCCACTTATAAACAATATTTTTATTATCAAAATGACAACAGCGTTTTGTTTGTTTATTTGTCAACAATAATTCCATAACTTAAAATGTAATTTTTTAAAGTTATTTATTACGACGAAAACTGTTAAGAGGCATATTTACCCTTGTGCTAAAATATGAAACGAAAATTCAAATAAATTGTGCCTCTACTAGAACTGCTATTTTAAAAAATTCAACACAACAAAAAACTACTTGCGATATTAACCTGCATTTTAAAAAATAATTATTGAAATTGATTAGTATTTGACATTGATTTTATGGAATAATCGAGAAATGCTGTTTTGCCTATAAAATCAAAGTCAAATACTAATAGATTTCAATAATTATTTTTTAAAATGCAGGTTAATATCGCAAGTAGGTTTGTGTTGTGCTGAATTTTTTAAAATGGTAATAGTTCTAGTACATAGAACAATTTATTTAAATTTTCGCTTCATATTTTAGCATAGGGGTAAATATGCCTCTTTTAAGAGCTATAACGACCGCGGAAGCATTAAAGTCCTGTTGTGTCGGACTTTAAACAGCTCCTTTGGTTGTAAGTTGTCTTAACAGTTTTTACGTAAATAACTATTTTAACATTTATACCATACCAAAAACAATTTTCTATTAATAACTTCGAAAATGAGCTTTGCTATTCTAGCAATATAAATATTAAAATTTTCCTTTTATATAGGCTGTTCCATGATTAAATAACCAAATTTAAAATTTTAATATCGGACCTAGAAATAGGTGTAAAAGTTGATGTGAACAAAATCTTGCAAATTTTTCAAAACAAAAAATACATATTCAGATTCGGATTCCAATGAACAGAGCTGTTCACAGCGTAAAACTAAAAGCTGTATACGCTAAGCTCACCCTGTAAAAGTATAGTATAACGAACAATACACTCACAAACTTGCAATTTGACACAGCTTGCATTAGAGAGGGCGTTTTACAGGCACACTAGTCAACAAACAAAAACATAAAAAATTGTCTAACGTCCAGTGGACTCAAATTTTCAAATGCAAATCTATTTTGTGTGACTTTTCTAACGTATGTATTTATTTGAATTCTGTGCAGATGTCATTGCTCTTCCTAGAGTATTTTACAAGATTTGCTGAAGTTTATATTCGTGAACTTTAAATATATTCTTATTGGAAAGTAGTAAATGTTTCTAATTATAATAAAAAAAAAATTAAATCTATGATAGATATATAGAGTGATCTAGAATGATTGAAGGTTCCGCCTCGCTCTGATTTTTTGTTTGCCGCATCATTGTGATAGTGAAATATGATTGACAGATTGCATTGGCATACCTATTTCCACTCATTTTCATCATTCCTGGCAGTAAGAAAATATAATTCCAAAATAAATATGTCATGTTCTTCCATATACCATTCTAACGTAACGATTTAAAAAATAACAGTTTAATTTTAAAAGATAAAAATCTGGTGTGGCCAACACAATACCTCCCGCCATTTACAGCGCGAGTCACAAAAAAGATTAAGTTAATCCTTATTTTTGGATTAGCGAATTTTACTCTAATTTTGACCGTTTATTTCTTAAAATTTGTAATATAGGCTAATCTAATCCAAGTAACTACCTCATTTTAAACATGTCAACAGGATTAAATCCCAATTACAGAGTGGGTTCACATTCACACACATCCATGTCTTAGTGAGATTCGAAGCCAGAGCCCCGAGGGCACACGTGACATGAGGCGTTGCTCTAACTATTGCGCCACCGGAGCTATAATAAAATAATAAAATTTTAAATACCGGGATAAAATAGAATTCACTATTCCAAAAATGAGGATTAGCTTAAATACTTTTGTGAATCGTTAATTTGTATTAAATCTAAATATATACCTACATATTTACTTATGCTGGAAACTATATTGAATTCCCTTTCTATTGTTCTATTTACATTTTTCTTTTTGAAACGGCACTAATATTATTTTGAAATGATTAGTTCTTTGATAGTAACATTTATTTGTCAGTTACATACATTTGAATAACTGCGTTTTGTTTGTTTAAATTGTAGGCTTAGGGATTTAAAATATAGATAATTTTATAAACTTATCCATAAAATATATAGAAAAAGTATTAATACAAATCTATAGAAAATTTAATAACCTTTAATTTTTATAATAACATTAATCTCAAAAAATAACATTTAAAGATATTTTTCGAAGAAAAACTAATTTGAGCTTCTAGTAAAGTGCCATTTCCGGTTACCCGATTTTCACCAATATCTAATGGGCTCTTTCCATTACAGAAAAAGTTCGAAATACAAGGTTTCAAAATTTTCTGAATGATAGTATTTGAGTTAGAGTGGAGGATCCACACATACACACACACACACACACACACACATAAACACATACACACTTACACACATACACTCAGACGTCATCGTGAAAATGTTAGAATTGAATTCTAGGGACCTTAAAGCGTGGTCATTTACCAAAATCTCAATATGCGATTTTCAGCACGGTCCCTATACCTCCCTTACCAAGGGTAGCAGGAGGTAAAAATGTCAAAAAATTCAGAATACATAACGCCACTGATTTTTCGAAATGTCGGTAATATAGGAAATATTATATTCGGTAGAAGATAATTTTGATCATAATAAGAACTTTTTCAAGTCACGTGACACTCAATCATTCTGGATCACTCTGTATTATATGATATTGAATATTGCACAATTCAATCGGATTTTTTAAATTATTGGTATTCGTATCTCCAATAAATGTTATGCAAATAACTGCTTTAAGTTAATTCGTATTAATGAAAGTATTATAAAAATATGGATCATTATTAATATTGAGAGGAATAATAGCAGGAATGCAGTCTAAATTTGTTTATTATTTAGTTTGAGGCCAACGTTTCGTTATTTATTATTTTTTAACGCCTTAGTCTTTTGCCCTGATGAAGCTGTAAGAGGCAGCGAAACGTTGGTCTCGGACTAAATAATAAACAAATTTAGACTGCATTCCTGCTATTATTCCTCCCATCATCATCATCAGTCGTTTATTCAATTTTACATTATTAATATTCTTGTATTTCTAGTTGTCCCTTCAGAGCTACGACTGGCACATCTGCGGAGCTTCCATCATATCTAGATACTGGGCTCTGACCGCTGCTCACTGCGTGGTGGGGTATGTTCATTTTCAACTTACTAGCATTTAAGTAAATGTGGCATATCCTCTTTTTATATTTCACTTAGATCCTTAGTAATTTGGCCTTTCTATATCTTCTAACCTTGGTATTCTATTTTCTATTAAAAGAAATGTATTTTGATTCGATTAGGTCATATGATGATGAAATCTCACTCCGCGCTGGCAGCAGCATTGAAGGTAAAGGGGGTTCAGTCCACCAGGCTGTAGAGGTCATCTATCATCCACGATTCGACAGCTCGACCATGGACTACGATATTGCAGTCATCAGAGTAGAAACTCCTTTCCCCATTGGCAAGCCTGGAGTCCAGGCCGTCCGGTTGGCTGAAGATGAACCTAGTGTAGGATCTTCATGCGTTGTTTCTGGATGGGGCGCTCTTGCTGTAAGTTTAAGTTTACAGTCTTTATAAATATACTTTTATTCCTTGTATTTCTTTAGCGTTTAAGGTAAGTAGTATTCAATATCCAAATGTGAACAAATTTTATAGTTAAACTTATCTAAGAAGAAGATTGTATTCATTCTAATGTGAATATGAGGACACAATAGTTTTGTTTCAGTGCTGATGCCTCATCCACACGTTGGCCGAGGTTAGGCGAATGAACGCCAACGTCGAGTTTACACAAACGTGTGGAAAGGCTTTTTGTCTGACTTCGCAGCGACTCGCATTGGCCGCTCGCCTTTTGCCGACGCTCGCCTCATAGCGTTTTCAGCTTACGCAGTGCAAGTACGCACTGAGTGCAACATATCACGTGACCACACTGACGAGTTCTGCCCTCATTCGCCATATTTGCACTGACACTATTGCACTTGCCTAGGGAGTCAGTGCACAAAAGTCGCACTGAGCCTGTGCACGGTGCAACTTTTTCTTAAGCTGAAAACGCATCAGCTGACTAATTTTTGCACTCAATGATAAGCTGAAAACGCTCAGTGCAAAAAAGTGCGCACCAGTGCGCACTCGACTTGTAAGCTGAAAACGCTATTAGTGTCGGTTTTTGGAGTACGAGTTAATTAGCGTTTTTAGCTTACAAGTCGAGTGCGCACTGGTGCGATTTTTTTTGCACTGAGCGTTTTCAGCTTATCATTGACTGCAAAATTTAGTCAGCTGATGTGTTTTCAGCTTAAGAAAAAATTGCACCGTGCACTGGCTCAGTGCGACTTTTGTGCACTGACTCCCTAGGCAAGTGCAATAGTGTTAGTGCAAATACGGCGGTTAAACAAAATCGTTTTCAGCTTAAACTGCACTGCCAGTACTGCCACTGAATGAGGGCAGAACTCTTTCAGTGTGGACACGTGATATGTTGCACTCAGTGCGCACTTGCACTGTGTAAGCTGACAACGCTGAAAGAAACGAGAAACGTCTGACACTGGCCTGATGGTCTGGGTCAAATACTTGCCAACGTGTAGACGCCAAATACTGGCGCCTACTCGCCTTGTTTTGCCTCGCCGGTATTTGTTTATTTTAGTTTATTGTCTTTGGTTGGCCCAACATGTAGATGAGGCTTTACATCCTAATCCGATTACGTTTAGATGCAATTCATATTCAAACTGTACAAATAATCTAGTTCTAGTGTAATTTAATTTTAAAGGGAGAAGACGTTTCCGAGTGAAAATATAAGAAAAGCATGTATGAATGTGGCCGAGGTGAAAGAGAAAGAAATGATTTTTGCATGAGTAACTATTATTGTGGCCCGGATGCGGTATTTCGCTACCTAAAATCGATCAGTTTAAGAAAGTTGCTGGGGATATTTTATGCCTTCTTAATAGTTAAATATATTTATTCTTAATGAAAGAAAAGAGATAGTATAAATGTGGACGACATAAAAGTAGTAATGTGGCGATAGATGATTTCAAGTAGTGTTTCATCAAGACAAGAAATCTTGTCTTGATGATCATTTCTTGTCTTGGCTTGATTTTCAAGACAAGAAAATAAAAAATTCTTGTCTTGCTTGTTTCTTGACGACGTAATTCTTGTCTTGTTACAAGAATTCTTGATATTTCTTATTTCTTGACATTTTAGGGGGAATCCCCTTCTCTAATGCTGTATCCAATCCGAAAGCTCAAATGTAACGTTGGCGTCTGCGTCTGCCCTCGCCCCTTTTAGTTAAATAATGTTATTTTGATCGTCGCATCACGCACGCAAAGGATTACTATACGTTGTTAATTTATTATTTTATTTCAATATTCCGTAATTTTTATTTAAAACAATGAGTGGGCAAAGAAAAAAAAATAGATTCGGAATCGGTTTTATCCCAAAATAATATTTCTCCCTCTCAAATCTAATAAAAATCTCATGTGGCCAGCACAGCACAATACCTCTCGTCATTTAATTTGTATTATATTTCATTCATTTCACATAAGATATGCCGAGCACACGGGTCCCGAGACGTTAGAGGCCCCACAGTAATTCAGATGTTGCAGAAAATTATTATGTATTACTAAACTTCAAAAATAATATATGCCACAGCATATTATTTCAAAAATAGTTTTTGTTTATATATGTTACAGTAGAAGTAGATAGTAGAATAATGTGCGTATTGTCGGTATATGTATTTGAATATTTCAACAACCAAGGAGTTGTGTTTATACTCATATATAATAAATCATAGGCTACAGGACTTAAAATAGTTAATTTTATAAATTTACTTAAAAATATATTAAAAAAGAATCAATATTATACCTATAGAAAATTTAATAATTTTTAATATTTAAAATATAACAAATCACAAAAAAACTTCTCGGAAACTGCCATTTCCGGTTCCTCGATTTGCACTAAAATCTAATGGTTTCTTTCTTCATTCCATATTAGATTAAGGTAGAATTAATAATAAAAATAATAGTATTTGAGTTAGAGCGTTAAAAGGATCCGCACACACAACATACAAATGTGGATTTGCAATTTTAATTGTCAAATAATCAAGATTCCTTGACAAGAAATCTTGATTCTTGATGATACTTTCTTGTCTTGGGAAATAAAATATACTTCTTGTGTTGGTCTTGTCTTGATTTCAAGATAAGATCAAAACAAGATCAAGAGTACATCTTGATTTTTGTGACACACTAATTTCAAGTATGGTACCTATCGCGAATATAAATAACTTTTATTTTTATATAAATAATGTTTTTTTTTTCTTTAATTGTGTCAGCTCTTACATGGTAATAAAAATAAAATAATTGTGAAACTAAAAACCACGTAACTTCAATTATTAAAATAATGTTTTTTTCTTTATTTTAGTCTGGTGCATCATCTCCCAGCCAATTACAGAGCGTAGTTGTACCTATTATTAAACGTTCCAAATGCCAGCGTTCATACCCTAACTATGACATCACTGAAAAGTAAGTTAATAATCTTACGTTTTATTTTGCAATTAGTTAGTAGACATTTTTAATTCTATACAATTTGGCATTAAAACGAATTTAGATCAGCTTAGTTATTGTTTGTAGTAAATGGCGTACTAACTTCACATCCAATACTTACGCCTTTATGAAATACTAATTATATGTATAGAAAAGATATTCATTCTGAAAGGAAATGAAAGCTAAGACATCAATCTATACGTGTTATTCTTGCAGTATGTTGTGCGCTGGTGAAGACGACGGAGGTAAAGACTCTTGCCAAGGAGACTCCGGTGGTCCTTTGGTGTCCGATGGCACCCAATTCGGTGTTGTGTCCTGGGGTATCGGTTGTGCCGACCCTGACAGCCCTGGTGTTTACACCAATGTTGCCAATCTACGTTCCTGGGTTCGTAAAAACTCTGGCGTTTAAATATTAATGCAGTGATGAGTGATGCATTGTTAATTTAATTTTAATAAAGCAATATCTATAACTTATTAGTGTATTTTTTAATACGTATAAAACAATATAATAAATCTACCCTCAGACCTGACTGACATGTAAAATATCAAAACAAAATTTGTAAACGTAGATAGTTCTCATAAAAACTTCAGAATTTTATACTTCAAACCCATCTATGTTAATAATATGAATTTTGATCTGAAGTCATCTAGAACAGATATAAAATTGTATTTAGTGAGTTTATTTATTATGTACACAGGGTAAACCAAATTCCACATTTTAAACGTTTATACTACGAAAACTATAAAAGATACAAAAAACGTATATAGTATTTTTCAGTGATTTTTAAAAATAATATCTACAAGGTGGTGTCATCATTAGAAATACACTCTTCGAGATGATTTCTGAATGTTCGTTTTTTTTTTTGGAGAAATAGTGGCCATACCTAGCAAATAGTGTCCTTGAGGGCTTTAAGGTTTTGAGATCGGTGTGTATACACCTTTGATTTCATATAGTCCCATAAGAAGAAATTGCAAGGTGTAATGGCTTATACTGACCTCTGGATCACCTAGGCCTAACGGTTTTTTTTTGGCTACTAGTTAGACCCATATTGGAGGCGAACCTACGACCCTAAGATATACTGTAGCCGCTATCACACAGCTGTATATTTAAACCTAGTCAGCTGTATTCATAGTAATTCTGACGTGGTTTAAACCAGGTCTATCTTAAGTCTAAGGTTTTTCTTTATTCATAGTAAGGTTAACTTAGACCTAGTTTAAACCTAGTCTAAAATTTAGAACGAGCGTAACCTTAGTTTAAACTAGGTCGTCCTGTCATTGTAACGAAAAATAGTGTGCTTTAAAAAAAAATGCATTCGTAAGATAATTTCCTTTATTAATTGTCAAATTGACAATTTCTATATGAAATGAATAAAATTGAGGATTTTCAAGATATTTGTGCAACATAAATGATGTACAAGATAAAGAAAAGATCAGATGTCAATGTTGAAGGTAGGTACTTTTATCATATCTTTAAATTTGATATAAGTAGTTGAAATTTGTATTTAATTTAAGAAAATATAATGAGAAACAGAGATTCAGGGCCAGTTGCATAAAACGTTGTTAGCTGATCATGTGTTTAACTGCACCTTGTAACCATGGATATGTATCAAAAATACATTGGAATATAAGTCTTGTCAAAGTTAACAACGTGATTAAATTTAACAATGTTTTATGCAACTGGGCCTCAGATAAAGATAATACTGAATTAAATGATATGTGTAACGAAGCATAATTAGACAAAATCACAATAGGCCCGGATACGAAAACACTTCAAACCCCACATGGCCCTGCGGGCGCTGCCACAGATTTTTGACGTTTAAACTTATTTTCAAAACGAGGAAAATGAAAACACCTTTATTGTAGTTGATGACAATGGAATTGTTGATTACAACAATGTAATTTGACGAGAACGAAATTTAAGAAGTGACTATGACTACGACCCTGAACTTTAAATTAAAAGACAAAATGCATTGGGAAAAACGATTTTTACTTTACTCACAGGCATATGAATTTATCATATAAAATAACATATTACAAACCACCATTTACCATTAAACAATGCCCCAATCTGTTGTAAAATTCTTCTCTGACATTTGCTAATTGTTTATGTGATATTTGTTTAAATATTTATTCCATGGCATCAATGATTTTTGCAAAAATGTTATTATTGTTTTCGGCTATTTTTACGGTTCCGGAAATTGAAATATTATAAACAATATCATATTCGGATGCAATATTTTTTTCTGTAGCACAAAGTAGTACAATTTTGCTCTAAAATAATTAGGGGAGCAAATAACTGCACATTAAGATTTTACCATTGATACCCCTATGCTGCGTGTACATAGGAGATTAACATGGGAAATCAGTTTTTTGCAATTTCCAGCTCGCCTAATTATTTTAAGCAAAAATGCATCAAATAAAAATTTTAGGGTATAAAATTCTACATCTAATACAATAAACAGAATTACCTTTACATGCTTTATAACGGCAGAAATTAAATATGAAAATGTCGAAAATTACGTTAAAAATATCGACAGCCATGGAATTGAACAAAAAATAAATAAATGTTTGACGTTTTATCTGTCACAATGTAAGTTAACTTATTTGACGTTTCTGACAATTTGATTTCAACAAATATCGGTAATTATGGCAATAATAGAAATATAAAATTAATAAATAAAGTTAAGAAAAAACAATTTTGTTTAAATAATATGAATATATCAAAAATTCAACATTGCGTAACAAAATTATGTATGATGCTGGTATGTGCTCTCAACTCATTTCCAATACATCTATCTTAGTACTACAGAAGGGGTCTACACTTATCATTTTTAACACTCTTATGGGTGTATTCTAAAGACATTCCGTTATTTATAAACGGACCGTTAAAATTAAAATATCCGTTAACTAGATTTTGCTATTCTAAATACACTATCCGTTAATAATATAAACGGAGATCCGTTTATGTTATCCGTTTATAAATAAAATTTAAACGGAGAATGATTCATAGCCGTTAATTGTAAACGGATGACATTTAATACATAAATATTTAGAAATTTCTAAATTGTAAGCAGAGAATGGCGTTATCATCCTTTACTGTTTGCTCCGACCCTTGGATTCATAAAATATAATTGAAAGGAAAGTACAATAAATAATTTTTATAACAAAATTATACTCGTACATAACCTATAAAAAATCGGTTCGATGAAATATTTTAACAATACAAAAATTATCCATTACTCGTTCTCAAAAAAATGCTTTCTCTAATGAAACGAGCAGATATTTTACTCTACAATGCAAATCTTGTACTTTACCTAAAGTTTTAAAAATATTCGAGTATTTTCAGGACTGCATTTAATCTTCAGGGGCCTAAGACACAAATGTTCTATTGGTGCCTTTATTTTTAATTATTGATTACAACAAAGGAAATTTTTATTGCAACAAAGAATATTTTGATTACAACAATGGATATTTTGATTATATTCGAAGAATACTGATTAGATGAATGAATCTAATGAAGAAAATTTCATTAATATTTGCGAAGAATTGAGAATCAAGCTCATAATGTGTGTTTTATAATTTGTGTAGTTTTTAAAGTGCATGCGCCTATATTTAATTGTGGCCCCGCGTATTTTCATTTTCTCGATACTGTAGATTAGCTTGGTGGTATCTATAATTTCATCATAAATGTTGGGTTAAGCGTTGGGAACATTCTTCATTATTACTTTAGCTGCGCTTAATAAATAACGAATTATGGTTTTATAGATTTTTTTTGTTTTATGCCCATTTTTTTCCAAATTTACAATAATATATAATAATATCAAAAGATTATGAAACTGACAATTTTGACATGTATTACAACAAAGTATTCACCTACCAGCATTCCAAAGATTATTTTGAAGAATATATTCATTATTGTGATTATTTATTGATTAAAATTTATTACTAAATAGTATCTCTAAATGTATGTATCACAAATATCTGTTTAGATCTTAATATATTTTGTTATTATTAAAATATAAATATGTTGACATTTACAATTTGACAACACTGCCCTTCAGTAGCAAACGGATCCGTTTATTATATTAATTTTAACGGATCCGTTGAAATGTCATATTGTGAATAGAATTTTTAGCGGAATCCGTTAATAAGAAATATTTTAACGGAATCCGTTTACATTTTATATTTTAACGGATTGTGTTTAGAATACACCCATTAGAATGACGCATGTTCTGCTCGTCCTATATTCTGATTACGCGGCTCACGTGTATTTTTTGAAGACACATTAGCAGTATTTTCAAATTTTGTCACGAATTTAACTTTTTATTAGTATAAATGTTAATTTTTTAATCATTTCAGACAATAAAACTAAAGACAAATTGTCAGAAACGTCAAATAAGTTAACTTACGTAGTGACAGATAAAACGTCAAGCATTTATTTATTTTTTGTTCAATTCCATGGCTGTCGATATTTTTAACGTAATTTTCGACATTTTCATATTTAATTACTGTCGTTACAAAGTATGTAAAGGTAATACTGTTTATTGATTTAGATGCAGAATTTTATGCCCTAAAACTTTTATTTGACGCATTTTTGCTTAAAATAATTAGGCGCGTGGGAAATTGCAAAAAACTGATTTTCCATGTTAATCTCCTATGTACACCTTTAAGACAGACACACGCAGAGCCGGATCTAGATATTTTAGCACCTGAGGCAAAAAGAAAAATTGCGCCCCCCCCCCCACCTGCCATTTCTATACCATTTAATTCACTTATATTTTAGAGCTAAAATTAGCAGTTGATTGTTGCAAATCACACTCATAGCGGCTAGTTTCTCACCAGAAAGAAATCCAAAATCTGTTGCTACGTTGTTAAGTTTTCCATACATCCAGTTTAAATGAAATATAAGAGCATTCAATGATTGATTTATTTCAATTACAAAAAGTTTCACATTACCAATCCTTTAATAAGTTGAGATGCCTTAAGCACAGTTATATTTTTTGACTGTACTACTTTGTATACTTTAGTTAAAATATTATCTCAAATTGATAGCGTACACAATAATTGTAGTTAATTTTCGATTTTGTCAATTATTTCTGTAAGATCATTTTACACAGGCGCGTGCGCAACGCGAATGCGCCCTGCCCTAAATGCTGATTGCATTATTTAAATTCATCTGCGCGGTCTGTGCTAAACATAAATTCATTTAATGTAATTTTTATTATTAGATATTGCAAATAAATAATCTTCATTATTGAGTGAGGCGCTTTTATAAATAGGTAGTAAAAAATGTTCTTTGGGTCCTTTGGTTGGCGCCCCTTTAAACTTTAAACCTGAGGCAAGTGCCTCGCTCGCCACACCCTAGATCCGGCCCTGGACACACGATATAACTCCACTAGATTTCTTTTTTTGGGGTCAGATGAAGACCTCTGTTTACGAGACACCGGTGTACACAGAGTTAGAACTAGTGGCTAGAATCGTGGCTCGTGGCTGCAGCAGAAGATATAAAAGAGAAGCAGGCAGTCTTTGCGAAGGTCTCCACCAACATCAAAGCACGCTGCCGGGCTTGCGTTGCTGCGAATGGTGGCCACTTTGAAAATCATATTTAGTCCCACCCTTGTTGTTTCATTGTTTATTGTTTTATTTTTCTTGTTTGTTTCTCGTTTTTCTTGTTTAATGGCAGCAAGCCTAATTTGTTTTAAATGATTGTTGCAGTTTGTTAAAATTTATCTTGCAATTCAATTTGAATAAAAACTTTTTTTGGACAGATAGAAAAAAATGTTTCAGACAAATATTGTAATAGAAAGTTTATGGATTTTAAAAATGTTTTATTTTCGAAAATCGATGGGGTGATTTTCAAAATATCTTGTTTAGAAATTTTTGATTGGTCGCCATTTTGTTATTTGATGAAATAGAAAATAATTGTAAATACAAGTGTTTTAGAGAACCGAAAGCAAATGCTGAAAGTTTTTGTTTTTTTAAAATATTTCTTAAAATAAGGGAGTTTTCGGGTGTAACGACTTAGTATTAACACCCTGTATATGTATATATATATATATATATATATATATATATATATATATATATATATATATATATATACATATACATACACATGTGTGTGTATGTGTGTATGGGTGTATGTGTATCTGTGTATGTATGCATGTGTGTGTATGTGTGTGTGGATCCTCCACTCTAACTCAAATACTATCATTTAAAAATTTTTGAAGACTTGTATTTTGATTTTATTCTAATATGGGAAGAAGCCATTAGATTTTGGTGTAAATAAGTTAATCGGAAATGGTACCTTACTTGAAGCTCAAAATAGTTTTTCTTCGAAAAATACCTTTAAATGCTATTTTTTCGAGATTTGTGTTATTATAAAAATTAAAGATTATTAAATTTTCTACAGATTTGCATAAATACTTCTTCTATATATTTTATGGATAAATTTATAAAATTATCTGTAATTTGAATTCTGAAGCCTACACAAACAGCAAACACAACTCCTTGGTTACACAGTTCATATCACAAATGTATGTAACTGACAGATAAATGTCCGTGTCAAAGAATTTATCATTTCAAATTAATAGTAGTAACGTTTAAAAAGGAAAATAGTAAGTAGAACGATAGTTATATGGAATGGATCTTAATACAGTTTCCAGCATAACTAAATATGTACGTTTGTATATTTAAGCTTATAAAAAGTAAATAGCGGGAGGTATTGTGTTGGCCACATCAGATTTATTAGAACATTTCACTATAAATTTCAACGAGTTTCAGGAAAAAATTTAAATGACCTTTCAAATGATAGTTTGAGGGAAAATTTCAAGGAAATTAACATTTGTCAGTTAAATTTAAAATACGCCAGTGGACAATTACGGAACGGGGCGCTAATAACCACTGGAGTCCGGAAAATTCACTTTTCCTACGTATTACACATACTATTTTTTCTCCGATCAAAAGACTAATTATTTCATATTTATTTATATAAACGTCTAAATTAATAAAATTATTTAAGTAGGTTTTCTTAATTTTGGCATACAGTGTTATTAAATAATTTGATTAATAATAGTAAATAAATTAATTAATCTAGCTTTGTTTTTATTCTTCTACAAAACCGTACGGAAATATATATCCCGGACAGGTCGGGAATATATTCCCGTATAGTTATTTCTAATTGCTTAGCAATGACTTAATATACCGGAATAACGCATTTTTCGGAATGAAAACAAGTCAAAACGTTATCGCTTTTTTACGATCGGAACTATAATGAATTTTATAATCAACAAGTGTACAAGTTTCAACAAGATAAGTGCTTGCATGTTTTTTTATTTATTTTTTAATTTTTTTTTGTTTTTGTATAATATTTTAAAATAGTTTTTTCATCAAAATTTATTATATAAGTAAAGTACCACTTCTGGAAATTGTGTAATGACCAAAAAGGAAAAGTGCACAACTAGATGTTGTAGCAGTCCTAAATACAAAATTTTAATTTTCTACGGCTTACCGTTTTTGAGTTATGCGAGATATACTCGTACGTACGTACGTACTTATGTACAGGTGTCACGACGAAATTAGTCAAAGTAGTTTCAGAGTTGGTCAAAATGGATATTTCCGCTGAAATCTAAAACCGAATTTTTTCGCGATTACTGTACTTCCTTTACTATGTACAAAAAATTCTGTTGTGGACACCACACGACTTCCTTGTACGCAAGACTAATATGAAGTATAGACCCAATTATAAAATTGCACATATTTGACGTAATTTGACATTAACATCTATTTTTTATTTTTTTGTTATTTTTGTCCTAATCCATAGCAAGCTTCATTATAAAAACCAAAAAGTATATAAGTTTTAAATTTACATAGCTCGCTTATAAAAAGGCTAATTTAATAATACTTGATGTGCTAGACGCAGAATTTAATTCTCTAAAACTCTTATTTGAAGCATTTATTTCTAAAATCAAAATCAAACAATTTTATTCAAAAAAACTGTTAACAACTTCAGGTTAGCCTGTTTTAACCAAAATCTACTATGTTATTCCAATTGACATAAAATTCTTATATACCAAATTTGAAAAGTTTTGGATTATATTTTAAAATAGTTTTTCATTAAAATCTATTATATAAGGTACCATTTCTGGAAATTATGTAATGACCAAAAAGGAGGTGCACAACTAGATGTTATAGCAGTCCTAAATACAAAATTTCAACTTTCTACGGCTTACCGTTTTTGAGTTATACGAGATACGTAAGTACGTACGTACAGACGTCACAACGAAATTAGTCAGAATGGATTCAGGGATAGTCAAAATGGATATTTTCGTTGAAATCTAAAAACCGAAATTTTTCGCGATTACAACACTTCCTTTACTTTGTACAAGGAAGTAAAAATAAAAAATTCCAAAAATGTGTATCAGTGTTTGAAACTGCACATGAGGCTGCAACATAATCTAAAGTCACGTTTTGGAAATACCCCAATCTAATAATTAAACAACGTAAATAATTAATTATTATAAAGATATAATCAGATGCCGAATTGCTGATTATTAAGTTATCGCAAAAATTATTGTCATGAAGATATCAATGGTAATTGCGTTAGTATAATAGAGCAAACACCCGAACGGCAGTCAATCGTTCTCACGAAAATGAAAGTATTCATTACCTTGGTAGCCGTCTGCGCCCTAGTCAGTGGTAAGTAATATTTATCAAATTAAATAAATAACAAACTTAAAAATAATTGTGCATTTTGGAACAGACAAATAGTTTTTGCAAGCCTGAAGCATGTTAAATATTCCACACGAAATTGTTAATCAAATTTCTACATAAAAAATTAATAAATTTACATATTACCCAATTATGGGTGTTCTAATTTGCTTTAATTCGCGGATAAGGGTAATGATAATATATAATAATCTGTTTTTCTAACGGCATGAGTGTTCATTTTAAATGGGCCACCATTGCTATCTCGAGAACTATAAAAGCTACAAAGATGGTTAAGTGGCCAAACAATTTCTGTTTCATAAGACACATTTAAATAAAAGAAAAATTATTTTTTGGGCCAGTGGTTCTCAACATACGAGACATAACTTTTTACCTTCCGTCACCTTTAGGTAAGGAAGGTATTGTCTTTGGTCAAAAAATTCGGTGGTGAGTTTTTGATGAATAAGCACGTTTTAGGGTTCCTAGAATACGGTTTTACTATTTTTACGATGATTGTGTGTGTGTGTGTGTGTGTGTGTGTGTGTGTGTGTGTGTGTGTGTGCGTGTGCGTGCGTGTGTGTGTGTGTGTGTGTGTGTGCGTGCGTGCGTGCGTGCGTGCGTGCGTGCGTGCGTGCGTGCGTGCGTGCGTGCGTGTGTGTGTGTGTGTAACAAAATTTTCGTCTACGATAACTGTCATACTACAATTCTAAAAATTATAATTCTTTCGTATTTCTCTTCGTTACATCCATGTGAAGAGCTGATTAGATTTTGGTTAGAATTGGACAACCGGAAGTACCCTCATTTGAAGATTTTAACAGTTTTTCTTGAAAAAACTATGTTAAATGTCATTTTTTCACATTTAATGTTATTATAAATATTAAAGAATATTTTATTCTTTATACGATTTGACTGCATTTTATATTTAATATTAAATGGATATAGAGTTAAAAAAATTATAAAGAAATTAAATTTCATAAAGTAGCCATAGCTATGAAAACAGCTACTATATTAAGAAAATTTTTATTGAAAGATGTCAGTGTCAAGTGAAATTGACATAGCGTGTGTCTTATAATATTACTGGAAATATAGGATCTTTTGCTTTCTGTATGTAATTGGTATAAAATACATACAACTTCTTTAAGGTAATTTACAAGAAATAATAATAATAATAATAATAATAATAATAATAATAATAAATCTTTTATTTCTGCACATACATTACACTGTATATAGAAAACGTCACAAAATAATAATTTTCTGTATGGAATTTGCATAAAATACATGCAACTGCCGGAAGGTAAAGTACAAGAAATATAATATTTAGCAAGGAATTTTCTGTATGAAATTTGTACAAAATACATAGAACTGACGGAAGGTAATGTGCTGGCCACATCAGATTTTTTTAAAATGAGAACATATATTTTTTATTTGCTCATTTTTAAGATAATTTAATTCAAACTTCAATGATATATTTTTATACCCTTACATAACAATTTTTTGAGAAAAATGCATGCAAGTTTTGTACTAATTTAATTAAAATATGGCTATAATACGAGTGCCACGAACGGAAAAAATGACTACATATTATTTTTATTACATAGAATTAGAGTGCCCTGACCTAATGAAGTGAAAGTTTTGTTCTTGTAAGTGATCATAAATGTCAATTTAAACAAAATATTCATGTATTTCTTTCATGGCAATCTAATTCTATGTTAAAAAAATTAACACATTTATTTTTTCCATTCATGACACTCTTATTACAGCCATATTTTAATCAAATTAATATAAAACTTTACATGCATTTTTCTCAAAAAAAAATCATTATGTAAGGGAATAAAATATGATATCACTAAATTCAGAATTAAATTCTCTAACGAATGTGCAAATAAAAAATATATGACATCTTTTAAAATTTAAAAGTTAGGTCTCGTATTCTGAAAACCAGTGGTCCAAAAAAATAATGTTTCTTTTCTTTAAATTTGTCTTGTGAAATAAAAATATTTTTTCTTTTTGCAAAATTTTCATTAATTGGTCAGAAAAAATTAATGAAATTTTAATATTTAAATTACCACCGTGTATTACTCCGAACCAATGAATGGCCGTAAAGCAATAGCATCGGTACGTCCAATAGCAACGGCATGTGCGTGTAATTTAAACATGACAGATCATCCGTTTGACGTTTGAATAATATGTGGAGGTTAATATTTTCGTTTGTCATTTTAATCTTGTACGAGTACAAGCTAAATTAAAATCCTTCAAAATCCTGCATAACAAATCTAAATACGTAATAAAAGTAACAGAAACCACGCAAATTGAAAATAATAAGGAAGAGAGACAGTGACAGAAAAATGAACTACTTAATGTCAAAATCAAATTAAAACTCGCAGTCGCTCGCCATCTACAGGTTACAATCTTAAATATGCATTCCTTATTCCAGTTCTAAACAATGACGTCAAAGAAAATCTTCTTTCTTAATTTATTAGAAAACAATTTTTTTTTAATAAAATTTATATTTTTACATACGTTTTCAACTTTACTATAGGTATTTAGTGATAGATATCAAATTGTCACTGCCACACAAGTTGCCTATTAAAATGAACACTCTGTATAAGATCAAGATATTTTATTTTAAGAAATGTACATTCTAATTGTGTAATGTTACTTCAGGAGCTAACATCAAGCCACACAGGCATTGGCCTAGGCTCGATGGCAGGATCGTAGGAGGCGAGGACACCGACATTGAAGATGTGCCATACCAGGTACTTATAAGTTACATTCATTTCAATAAATTCTTTCATATTTTCCAAAATTGTAAATCTGTTTTGTCCTACTCGTATTATGTTATTAGGTACGGCCTATCGGTGTCAGAAATATTCCTACTAGAATAAGAATATTCTTATAGCAATAGAACGCTCAGAAGCAACAGTAGCAAATAACTGTCATGTCACATCTACATACCCTGTATATTAAATAATAATATTTTTTTATTGTTGTCTACCATTTTAAAACGTAATAACACAGATAGAACGCAAAGGTATTTATTTTGTTACACAACCTAACCTATACAAACATTACAAATTTGACAGTACTTGACAGCAATGCGCGCGCGACAGTCGGCTATTTGAATTTATCCCCACTCCATACATCTTCCTACCAACGCTTCCAACTCTGAAGTTGGAGTGATTAGTAGGAATATTCAGATTTTTTGACGCAAAAGAACAACCATTCAGCTACCACGAGAGGTAGTAGGAAAATTTCTGACACCGATAGAACGTATACCTATTATGAAATAAATAACGTTCAACAAGTGACAACCCTTAAGGTGTCAATAATACCCTGGTAACAATCAGGGCTGTTGAAACAGGTTCGAATAGCAGGCTTTTTTAACGGCCCGCTTAAAAAAATATTGTATTTTTCTTTTTTTTTTAATCTGCACTTACATTTTTTTGTCGGAAAACAATTTTGTGTCTACTTTTCGTACTATTAAATAATTTTTGATGGTATTGCAGCATATATGAAATATTTTGCTCATTTATAAACAATATTTTTATTATCAAAATGATAACGGTGTTTTGATTGTTTATTTGTCAACAATAATTCCATAATTTAAAATGTAATTTTTTAAAGTTATTTAGTACGACGAAAACTGTTATACGTACCACGTTCTGTTAAGAGCTATAACGATCGAGGAAGCATTAAAGCCCTGTTTTGTCGGATTTCAAACAGCTTCTTTGGTTGTAAGTTGTCTTAACAGGTTTTACGTAAATATCTATGTTAACATTTATACTATAACAAAAACAATTTTCTTTTAATAACTTCGTAAATGAGCTTTGCTATTATAGCAATGTAAATATTGAAATTTCCCTTTTATATAGAGTGTTCCATGATTAAATAAACAAATTTAATATTTTAATATCGGACCTAGAAATAGATGGAAAAGTTCATGTAGACAAAATCTTGCAAATTCTTCAGAGATATTTGCATGAGAAGGTAGTAAAAACGAACTATCGCGGAACAAAAAATACATATTCATATTCAAATTCCTATGAACAGAGCTGTTCACAACGTAAAACTAAATGCTGTATACGCTAAGCTCACCCTGTAAAAGTATAGTATAACGAACAATACACTAACAAACTTGCAACTTGACACAGCGTGCATTAGAGACGGCGTTTTACAGGCACACTAGTCAACAAACAAAAACATAAAACATTAAAAATTGTCTAACGTACAGTGGACTCAAATTTTCAAATGGGTGACTTTTTTAACGTGGCATTCTACCGCATATATTTATTTGAAATCTGTGAAGATGTCATTACTCTTCCTAGAGTATTTTACAAGATTTGCTGAAATTTATGTTCGTGAACTTCAAATATATTCTTATTGGAAAGTAGTTAATGTTTCTAATTATAACAAAAAAATTAAACCTATGATAAATATATAGAGTGATCCAGAATGATTGCAGGTTCCACCTCGTTCTGATTTTTTATTTGCCGCATCATTGTGATAGTGAAATACGATTGACAGATTGCATTGGAGTACATATTTCCACTCATTTTCATCATTCCTAGCAGCAAGAAAATATAATCCCAAAATAAATTTGTCATGTTCTTCCATACACCATTCTAACGTAACGATTTGAATAAATAACAGTTTAATTTTAAATTTAAAAGATAAAAATCTGGTGTGGCCAAGACAATACCTCCCGCCATTTACAGTGCGAGTCACAAAAAAGATTAAGTTAATCCTTATTTTTGGATTAGCAAATTTTACTCAAATTTTTATTTCTTAAAATTTGAAATATAGGCTAATCTAATCCAAGTAACTACCTCTTTTTAAACCTCTCAACAGGATTAAATCCCAATTACAGAGTGGGTTCTCATTCACCCAAATCCGTGTCTTAGGATTCGAACCCACAGCCCCGAGGGCACTCATGGCGTGAAGCGTTGCTCTAACCATTGAGCCACCGGAGATATAATAAAATGAAGATTCAATTTTAAATACCGGGATACTATTGAATTCACTAATCCAAAAATTAGGATTAGCTTAAACACTTTTGTGAATCGTTAATTTGTATTAATCTAAATACATACCTACATATTTACTTATGCTGGAAACTATATTGAATTCCTTTTCTATTGTTCTATTTACTTTTTTCTTTTTGAAACGGTACTAATATTTTTTAGAAATGATTAGTTCTTTGATAGTGACATTTATCTGTCAGTTACATACATTTGAATAACTGCGTTTTGTTTGTTTAAAGCGGAGGCCCTAAAATTTAAATTATATGCTCTGTTCCATTTAAGCCATTCAGTAGATGGCACTCGCAACAGCGCAAATCTGAAGTAGCCGAAATTACATTGGGTAAACTTGTCTCTAATTTCAACCAATCAGAGAAGTCAAAACTATTCCCTATGCTCCGCAATACTGAATGGCTTAAATGGAATACATTCACACATACACAAGTACACACACATACACACAGACATCATCGTGAAAATGTTAAAATTGGATTCTAGGAACCTTAAAACGTGGTCATTTACCAAAATTTCGATATGCGATTTTTAGCATGATCCCTATACCTCCCTTACCAAGGCTAGCGGGAGATAAAAATAAACTGCATGTCAAAAAATTCAGAATGCGTAACGCCGCTGATTTTTCCAAATGTCGGTAACATAGGAAATATAGTATTCGGTGGAAGATAATTTTGATCATAATAAGAACTTTTTCAAGTCACGTGACACTCAATCATTCTGGATCACTATGTATTCTACAGGGCTGGACTGGGAATATGTTTAGAACCGGGAAATCCGGATGGGGTCGGGCCAGGCCAGGCCAGTTATTTGAACCGATTTTTTTAAATACTTGTAATCATTATAATATTTTGTTTATTAATTTACTTTTTACCTCCCGTTACCCTTGGTAAAGGAGGTATAGGGATCGTGCTAAAAATCGCATATCGAGATTTTCGTAAATGACCACGTTTTAAAGCCCTTAGAATCTAATTTTAACATTTTCACGATGATGTCTGTGTGTTTGTGTGTATGAATCCTCCACTCTAATTCAAATACTATCATTTGGAAAAATTTTATACCTTGTATTGCTACCTTATTCTCTAATATGAAATGAACCATTAGATTTTTATGTAAATCAGATAACCGGAAATGGCACTTTATTTGAAGCTCAAAATAGATTTTCTTCGAAAAATATCTTTAAATGTTAGTTTTTCGCAATTTATATTATGAAAATTAAAGATTATTGAATTTTCTATAGGTTTGCATTAATACTCCTTCTCTTCAATGTATGTAACTGTCATTTCAAATTAATAGTGGTAATGTTTTGAAGAGAAAATAGTAAAATGAACATTATTATATGAAAAAGAACTAAATATAGTTCCCAACATGAGTAAATATGTAAGTACCTATGTATTTAAATTAATAAAAAATAAATGGCGGGAGGTGTTGTGTTGGCCACATCAGAACTTTTTTTTCAAAACGTCTATGATTTGCTCATTTTTGCTATTCTTTGTGTTAATAACAATGTGACAATAAATTTATACATTGAAAATAAATTTTAATATGCTAACATATGTAATAGTTATTTATGCAACAAGAGGGTAAACAGAAGCTTTATGCCATTAGATCAAATATTTCGTGACGAAGCTTACCGAATCAAGAAAATTATTGATCAAATATCATCCGTATTTATATTTTTGTCAATTTTTTTCTTGATTAAATCAATTATTATATGAAAAGGTGTAGCAAGTATGATATTATTTCGATCTATATAAAATACATCCTTACATAAATGATCATTTCATGTGTATTATGTATGTATTGCGAATTTAACAATTGGTTGTCAAAAAGAAAAATAGCTATAAATATGACGCACATTCAAGAGTAGTAGGGAATTATTTCAAAATCAAAATTTTTTATAATTATAATAAATAAGTTCGTCAGGCCACGAGCCATCACGGGCCACCGGGAAATTCCCGGTATCCCGCCGGGCTAGTCCAGCCCTGGTATTATATGATATTGAATATTGCATAATTCAATCGGATTTTTTAAATTATTGGTATTCGTATCTCCAATAAATGTTACGCAAATAACTGTTTTAAGTTAATTCGTATTAGTGAAAGTATTATAAAAATATGGATCATTATAATATAAATATTGTTGAATTTCTAGTTGTCCCTTATGAGCTACGACTGGCACATCTGCGGAGCTTCCATTATATCTAGGTACTGGGCTCTGACCGCTGCTCACTGTGTGGGATGGTATGTTCATTTTCAACCTACTAGCATTTAAGTCCATGTGGCATATCCTCTTTTTATATTTCACTTAGATCCTTAGTAATTTGGCCTTTCTATATCTTCTAACCTTGGTATTCTATTTTCTATTAAAAGAAATGTATTCTGTTTCGATTAGGTCAAATGGTGATGACATCTCACTCCGCGCTGGCAGCAGCATTGAGGGTAAAGGGGGTTCAGTCCACCAGGCTGTAGAGGTCATCCCACATCCAAAATTCGACATCTCGAACATGGACTACGACATTGCCCTCATCAGAGTAGAAACTCCTTTCCCCCTTGGCAAGCCTGGAGTCCAGGCCATCCAATTGGCTGAAAATGAACCCAGTGCAGGAACTTCATGCGTTGTTTCTGGATGGGGCGCTCTTGCTGTAAGTTTAAGTTTACAGTCTTTATAAATATACTTTTATTTCTTGCATCTCGTTAGCGTTTAAGGTAAGTTGTATTCAATATCCAAACGTGAACAAATTTTATAGTTAAACTTATCTAAGAAGAAGATTGTATTCATAATTGCGTAGGCTTCCACAGTCTGAGTCATGAGAAATACTCGTTTTCTGGGAATGGACTGTGTCATATTTTGAGTCAGAGCTCAACGTTTCGCCCGCAGTCGTATGGGGCATCTTCAGGAGCAAGGGGGATAGTACTGTCTTCAACAAGGTTACCCGACGTGTCAACCACGCTAGAGGCCGAATTTAAGCAACAAGAGGGGGAGACTCAGTTTACAAGGTTACCCGACGTGTAAACCACGCTAGAGGCCAAATAAACGAAAGGAAGGCCGAGAAGACTCAGACCTATTGTCAGCACCATCGACTCTCCTACTTATAAACTCTCCTACTTATAAACTGCCAAATATTTGTCTGATATTTTAAAACCTTTTACAGGAAATTCTGTGTCATTTATTCTAAACTCAGAACATTTTGTACAAAAAATCAATAATATTACTACAGAACCCGGCGACATACTTGTTAGTTTTGACGTCACATCACTGTTCACAAAAGTCCCGATTGATCAGTCAATCACTATTATCGCTAAATTATTGAAAAATAACGGCAACTCGTCTAATCTAGTAACTCTTATTGAAAAATGCTTGACATCAACGTATTTCACTTTTGTGGTAAGGGAGATGGCAAGGTTGTCTTAAACACACTGTTCTTTATGAGCATTTATTTCGACCGGTTTCGATTTCTTACAAAATCATCTTCAAGGAAAACCGGAAGACTACAGAGCGAAGGATACAAAAACATATAAGTAAAAAAATAAAATAAAAAACAAGCAATACAAATCGCATTAATTATAAAATGAAATACAGAATAATACTCACACTAACAAACTACAGGAAGCAAGCCAGAGACAACGAAAAAATGGTAGATCTAGATCTCATCACGAAAATATCAAAAAATTGATAAAAATATTATTTTAGAAAACAAGTAAATTGGCAACTGAACCAAGGGACAACGCCCAAACGAATGAAAAAACTACATGTGGGTGTAGGAAAATACTTGTTTACTTGTAAGGACTAGTAAACAAGTATTTTCCTACACCCACATGTAGTTTTTTCATTCGTTTGGGCGTTGTCCCTTGGTTCAGTTGCCAATTTACTTGTTTTCTAAAATAATATTTTTATCAATTTTTTGATATTTTCGTGATGAGATCTAGATCTACCATTTTTTCGTTGTCTCTGGCTTGCTTCCTGTAGTTTGTTAGTGTGAGTATTATTCTGTATTTCATTTTATAATTAATGCGATTTGTATTGCTTGTTTTTTATTTTATCTTTTTACTTATATGTTTTTGTATCCTTCGCTTTGTAGTCTTCCGGTTTTCCTTGAAGATGATTTTGTAAGAAATCGAAACCGGTCGAAATAAATGCTCATAAAGAACAGTGTGTTTAAGACAACCTTGCCATCTCCCTTACCATAATTCCGAACACACTTGGGTTGATCACTAGTTTATTATTTCACTTTTAATAAACAATTTTACAAACAGGTCTCAGGTGCAGCAATGGGCTCTCCTCTTTCCCCCGTGGTTGCCAGTATATTTATGGAATACTTTGAAACAAAGGCACTAGAATCATCTACATTCAAACCTAAGGTATGGTTTCGCTATGTAGATGACACGTTTGTCATTTGGCAACATGGTCCGGAAAAACTCACTTTGTTCCACGAACACTTAAACAGCATACACCCGGATATTCAATTCACTATGGAAGTAGAAAATAACAGAACTCTCCCCTTCCTTGATGTTCTGGTTAATCGTAAACCCAACGGACAGTTAGGGCACGCTGTTTATAGAAAACCCACCCACACTGTATCTCAATTTTAATTCTCACCACCATCCCTCGCAGAAACTCTCAGTAGTCAACGCTCTCGTACACCGCGCCATCAAAATTTCTGAACCTGATATCCTACAGCAGGAGCTTAACCACATCAGACATAGTTTAATCCAGAACAACTATGACGTAAAATTAATCAATAATTCATAGACAATTAAACCCTTTACCCAAAAAACCAGTGGATACCTCGTTCGAAATATTTGCATCTATCCCTTACATTAATGGATTCTCGGATAAAATAGGTATAATTCTTAATAAAAACAATATTAAGGTCTTTTTTAAACCTCCACAAAAAATCTCAGAAATACTCCCTCAAACTAAAGATAAACGCGAACCCTTGTCGTCACCCGATGTTTATAGTATTCCTTGTTCTTGCGGAATAGTATACATCAGTGCCGTAACTAATTATCTACAGATAGGCCAATTGGCAAGGTGTTTATTGTGGAAATAATTGGTAACAGGCTGGCGTGAATTTTATTGTTTACTGGGACCTCCAGAAAAACATTACTTTTGCATAAAGTTAAAAGTGCAAAAAATAAGTTTATGGCCATTTTCTTAAAAACAGTGGCTCGTATTAAAATTTTACAAAAATTAAAATTAAAGCTCGTAATTTCTTGTACATAAAAGGGTTCTAACATTTTTTGCCTAGGATGAACTCTCTGAGAGTTATGTTACAAAATAGTTACCCGGAATAACAATTTATGATAGAAATTTAAATTATTCAAAAAATAAACAATATTAGGTATTTAATACTTAGTATATGTCATGTTCCATTTTAGCGATTCAGTATTGCAGAGAATAGGGAATAGTTTTGACCTCTCCGATTGGCCGAAATTGGAGACAAGAAACAAGTTTAGCCAATGTAATTTCGACTACTTAAAACTGGCGCTGATGCAGGAGCCATATGCGGAATGGCTTAAATGGAACAGAGTATATAAACAATTTTGGCCGATGAATGGTTCGCGAGTTACAAGCATCTTAAACTTATATGAAACTTCTCTAAAATTTTAAATATCTGCAAATCGATTTAGATCTCATTTCATCTGAAATTTCGACACGTATTAAATACGTAATATTGTTTATCTTTAATCGTGTTAAAATTTTAGATGAACATATGTTCATGTAAGTTTAAGTTGTTAGTAACTCGCGAACCGCTCATCAGAAGTTTATTTTTTACCTTCCGTCACCTTTAGGTAAGGAAGGTATTGTCTTTGGTCAAAAAATTCGATGATGAGTTTTCAATCAATAAGCACGTTTTAGGGTCCCTAGAATACGAATTTACCATTTTTACGATGATGTCTGTATGTGTGTGTGTGTGTGTGTGTGGATGTGTGTGTGTGTGTGGATGTGTGTGTGTAACAAAATTTTCGTCTGCGATAACTCTAATACTGCAGTTACAAAAATTATAATTTTTTCGTATACTTCTTCGTTACATCCATATGAAGAGCTGATTAGATTTTGGTTACAATTGGTTAACCGGAAGTACCATCATTTGAAGATTTTAACAGTTTTTCTTGAAAAAACTATGTTAAATATAATTTTTTCACATTTGATGTTATTATAAATATTAAAGAATATTTTATTCTCTATACGATTTGACTGCATTTTATACTTAATATTAAATGGATATAGAGTTAAAAAATTATAAAGAAATTAAATTTCATAAAGTAGCCATAGCTGTGGAAACAGCTACTATATTAAGAAAATTCTGATTGAAAGATGTCAGTGTCAAGTGAAATTGACATAGTGTGTCTGTCTTATAATTTTACTGGAAATATAGGATCTTTTGCTTTCTGTATGTACATACAACTGCTTTAAGGTAATGTACAAGAAATAATAATAATAATAAATCTTTTATTTCTGCAGATACATTACACTGTACATAGAAAACGTCACAAAATAATAATTTTCTGTATGAAATTTGCATAAAATACATGCAACTGCCGGAAGGTAATGTACAAGAAATAGAATATGTATTTAATTTAACAAGGAACTTTCCGTATGAAATTTGTACAAAATACATAGAACTGACGTGAACTGACGGAAGGTAATGTGCTGGCCACATCAGATTTTTTATTTTCTTGATATGTAGGGGCGCAAATAAAATTTTTGCCACAGGCGCTCAAAACCCTACTTACGGCTCTGGTATACATAGGTGAAACAGGAAGGAGTGTTCACACTAGATTGTCAGAACACAAACGCTGTCTACGTAATGGTAGCAGAACACCAACAGAATACAGGACATAACATCTTATTTGAAAATTCCCGCATTTTAGCTCCTGTCCCTGAGTTTTACAGACGTAAATACAGGGAAACTTTAGAAATATGGAAACATCCTAATACCTATTAACATCAATCGGGATGATGGCTATTTCTTGAGCTATATGTGGAAACCGGTGATTCTCGGAACGCGCCCAATCTACCATTACGAACTCGATTCGCATTGGTCCTCATTAGCTTTGCTCACCTACCGTATCTTTAGATTAGTATATAACTGTCTTCTCGGCCTTCCTTTCGTCACTTGGTTTATTTGGCCTCTAGCGTGGTTTACACGTCGGGTAATCTTGTAAACTGAGTCTCCCCCCTCTTGTTGCTTAAAGTCGGCCTCTAGCGTGGTTGACACGTCAGGTAACCTTCTTTAAGACAGAACTATCCCCCTTGCTTCTGATGATGCCCCATACGACTGCGGGCGAAACGTTGAGCTCTGATTCAAAATATGACAGTCCATTCCCGGAAAACGAATATTTCTCATACTTTTATTTCTTGCATCTCTTTAGCGTTTAAGGTAAGTAGTATTCAATAAAACGTGAATAAATTTTATATCTTATCTAAGAAGAATATTGTATTCACTCTAATGTGTATATGAGGACACAATAATTTTGTTTCAGTACTGTTACATTCTAATCCAATTACGTTTAGATGCAATTCATATTCAAACAGTATAAATAAACTACTTCTAGTGTAATTTAATTTTAAAGGGAGAGTTTCCGAGTGAAAATATAAGAAAAGCATGTATGAATGTGGCCGAGGTGAAAGAGAAAGAAGTGTGTTTGGATAAGAATGTGTGGTGGAGGATGATTTTTACATGACTAACTATTATTGTGGCCCGGATGCGGTATTTCGCTACCAAAAATCGATCAGTTTAAGAAAGTTGCCGGGGATATTTTATGCCTTCTTAATATTTAAATATATTTATTCCTAATGAAAGAAAGGAGATAGTATAAATGTGGACGAGACAAAAGTAGTAATGTGGCGATAGATGATTTCAAGTAGTGTTTCATCAAGACAAGAAATCTTGTCTTGATGATCATTTCTTGTCTTGGCTTGATTTTTAAGACAAGAAAATAAAAATTTCTTGTCTTGCTTGTTTCTTGACGACGTAATTCTTGTCTTGTTTGTATTCTTGTAGAATTCTTGATATTTATTATTTCTTGACATTTTAGGGGAATCCTTTTTCTCTAATGCTGTATCCAATCCGAAAGCTCAAGTGTAACGTTGGCTTCTGCCCTCGCCCCTTTTAGTTAAATAATGTTATTTTGATCGTCGCATCGCGCATGCGAAGGATTACTATACGTTGTTCATTGGTTATTTATTTATAAATTTATTTATTATTTTATTTCAATATTCCGTAATTTTTATTTAAAACAATGAGTGGACAAAGAAAAAATAAATTGGATACGGAATCGGTTTTATCCCAAAATAATATTTCTCTCTCTCAAATCTAATGAAATTCTCATGTGGTCAGCACAGCACAATACCTCTCGTCATTTAATTTGTATTATATTTCATTCATTTCACATAAGATATGCACCTGTGGCAAAAAAAAATTTGCGTCCCTACATATCAAGAAAATAAAAACAAAATAAAGTTCTGATGAGCGGTTCGCGAGTTACTAACAAATTTCCTATTCCCTACAATAATGAATGGCTAAAATGAAACTTTATAAAAAAAAATTCGAAAAGCATCAATAATAAACTGTTATAAATAGTAAAATCTATTATACTCTGTTCCATTTAAGCCATTCAGTGATGGCGCTGACATCAGCGCCAGTATTAAATAGACGAAATTACATTGGGTAAACGTTTCTCATGTCTCCAATTTCAGCAAATCAAAGATTTCAAAACTATGTCTCTCTACAATACTGTATGGCTTAAATGGAACAAGATATATACTAAGTATTAAATACCTAATATTGTTTATTTTTTAGGTAATTTAAATTTCTAAAGTTCATCCCGCGCAAAAAATGTAAGAATTCTTTTATGTACAGGAAACTATGAGCTTTAATTTTGTATTCTTCAAAAATTTTGATATGGTCACTGTTTTTAAGAAAATGACCAAAAATTCATTTTTTGCACCTTTGACCCTTTGAATAAAGAATAAAATTCACGCCAACTTGTCACCAATTATTTCCACAATAAACGCCTTGCCGACTGGACTATCTGTAGATAATTATTTGCTAAATTTAGAAAATAGATTTTAGAAATATTTGATCTAAAACCATATAAATGATTAAATTTTGCGCCCTAAGAGTTTTGCGCCCGTGGCGTGTGCCACCTTTGCCACACCCTAGTTACGGCACTGGGCACACGGGTCCCGAGACATTAGAGGCCCCACAGTAATTCAGATGTTGCAGAAAACTGTTATGTATTACTAAATTTCAAAATTAATATATGCCACAGCATATTATTTCAAAAATAGTTTTTGTTTATATATGTTACAGTAAAAGTAGATAGTAGAATAATGTGCATATTGTCGGTATATGTATTTGAATATTTCAACAACCAAGGAGTTGTGTTTATACTCATATATAATAAATCATAGGCTACAGGACTTATTAAAATAGTTAATCTCATAAATTTACTTAAAAATATATAAAAGAAAGTATCAATATAATACCTATAGAAAATTTAATAATTTTTAATATTTAAAATATAACAAATCGCGAAAAAACTTCTCGGAAACTGCCATTTCCGGTTGCTCGATTTGCACTAAAATCTAATGGTTTCTTTCTTCTTTCCATATTAGAATAAGGTAGAATTAATAATAAAAATAATAGTATTTGAGTTAGAGAAAAGGATCCACACACACAACATATTGTAACACGAGGGAGGTCTCCTTCGAAAAAGATGACTGCTAATACTAATACTGCTAATTGATTCTTGTTGCTCCCAACGATGGTACCCTTTATTCCAACTGACTGATGATAAGGATTTCTTGAGAAGGAAGAACACACAGACACTTTTACTTTACACTGATGAACACTACGTTATTTACGGACATGGACACAACTTGTGATTTTACGAACTAAACTTTATTTACATGATTATTATAACTTATTATTAACTATGGATTAAACTAAACATAACTAACACAACTAATAAGTTACATTCTGTAACCCAGCGGGCGAGCGTCGCCCCAAAACTAAAAGACACTACATGTCTCGTCAAAACACGTCTTCCCGACGCGACGAACTGATTTCCGACTCTTACATGTTACTCTCACGAGTATCTAAATTCAACTGTCTTTAAAAACATTACGCTATCTTCAAGGCAGGATTATCTTAGGGGTACGAGATGCATAGGCTGCAGGGATGGCGAACCAATGGCACGCGTGCCATTAATGGCACGCGACACAATATTTTGGGCACGTTAACATCTATGATTAAATATGTTCGCAAAAATTGTCATACGAGCGCGGCAAGTTACGCGGCTGCAAATGTCATTGCTCAGCATAGTAAACCTTTTCAAGAGGGAGAGTTTTTGAAGGAAGCCTGGTTAGCATGCGCGCCCTCTATTTTTGATGATTTCGATAATAAAGATAAGACCAGAGATACTTCTCTGTCCAGAAACACAATAAAAGAAAGAATCTTAAAACTGGCTGAAAATGTAACAGATCAACAAAAAATTGACATTAGCTCTGCTTCTTTTATATCGCTATGTCTTGGTGAAAGCACTAAATCTGCACGTTTAACTGTTTTTGCTCGATATTGCGTTGGTGTGCGTTGGTGTTCGCTGGTTGAGTCGCGGGAACGTACTTCAAAGATTTGTTGATTGCTTGGAAGAAATCAGACTATTTCTGCAAAATGAGGGAAAAGTGGAAGAATACCCACAGTTGTTGGATGTTATGTGGCTTTCAAAATTGATGTTTTTTACAGACATATGCCAACATTTAAATAAGTTAAACACGAAGCTTCAAGGCATAAATAAAACAATTATCGTCATGATAGATCTTATTCGCGCTTTTGAGGCTAAACTGCAAGTTTTCAGGAACGATATTATCACAAGAAACTATAAGTATTTTCCAAATTTGAAAAAATATATCAACGATTTAGAAATACATGAGAAACCAGACGAAGACCAAGTTACTGAAGAATTTATTTCTGTGATTGATTCTTCAATCAAGGAATTTTCAGCGAGATTTTCTCAGTTCAAAGAATTATTGGAAATACTCAAGTTTATTATGTACCCTGATGTGACGTCATTAGATAAACTGAATTTGTCCCAATTCGATTGGTTGGAAATTGAAGAATTTGAAATGCAGCTGATTGATTTCCAGTCTAGTTCAATATGGATTCAAAAATTTATTGAAACAAGGAAAGAGTTAGAATTAATTGAAACAGAAAAACTAACAAGTAATATAAGTGAAAATGCTAATAACAAAATTTTGGAAACATGGAATGCGTTACCAGACACATTTAATTGTTTGAAGAAGCTGGCTCATGCTATTTTAATAATATTTTCATCAACCTATGCCTGCGAGTCATTATCTTTAGAGATGAGTAACATTAAAGACTCGGTTAGAAACCGTTTGACAGATGACTCCAGTTCAGCATGCATTCTGCTAAAAGTAACATCTTACAACCCTAACATATGTTATTTGTCATCTAATCTGCAACAGAAGTCACACTAATTTTACTTTAATTTAAATTACGCGTATAATTTTTTTGTAGTAAATAAAGAGTTTTGAGTTGATAGTATTTGTTTTTATTATTTTCCCAATAATCACAAAGTTAAAATTATTTGATGGCACGTATATGACCTCATTAAACATTTCTTTAGAAAATGGCACGTTAATACGTAAAGGTTCGTCATCCCTGGGCTAGGGCATCCAATCCAAAGTGACGCACATATACATAATAATTTCCAGACTTATGATAAACAAATAAATGTCGTGACTATCATAATACAAAAAGAATTTCTAAACTGAATTTTGACCTAAATAGATAAACAGAGTTAAAATATGAATATTGAAACTATAATTTAGAAAAGTGTATAAAAAAATTATTTATCTATTATTGCTCTTACCCTCGTCTTGTCACAATACAAATGTGGATTTGCAATTTTAATTGTCAAATAATCAAGATTCCTTGACAAGAAATCTTGAATCTTGATGATACTTTCTTGTCTTGGGAAATAAAAAATACTTCTTGTCTTGGTCTTGTCTTGATTTGAAGATAAGGTCAAAACAAGATCAAGAGTATATCTTGATTTTTGTGAAACACTAATTTCAAGTTTGGTATAACCCACATATTGGATATATAGCTATCGCAAATATAAATAAATTTTATTTTTATATAAATAATGTTTTTTTCTTTATTTTAGTCTGATGGACCATCTCCCAGCCAATTACAGAGCGTAGTTGTACCCATTATTAAACGTTCCAAATGCCAGCGTACATACCCTATAGATGACATCACTGAAAAGTAAGTTAATAACCTTACGTTTTATTTTGCAGTTAGTTAGTAGACATTTTTAATTCTATACAATTTGGCATTAAAACGAATTTAGCTCAGCTTACCATTTTTCGGTTATTGTTTGTAGTAAATGGCGTACTAACTTCACATCCAATACTTCATTCTGAAAGGAAATGAAAGCTAAGACATCAATCTATACGTGTTATTCTTGCAGTATGTTGTGCGCTGGTGAGGAGGAAGGAGGTAAAGACTCTTGTCAAGGAGACTCCGGTGGTCCTTTGGTGTCCGATGGCACCCAAGTCGGTATTGTGTCCTGGGGTGACGGTTGTGCCGACCCTGACAGCCCTGGTGTTTACACCAATGTTGCCAATCTACGTTCCTGGGTTCGTAAAAACTCTGGCGTTTAAATATTAATGCAGTGATGAGTGATGGATTGTTAATTTAATTTTAATAAAGCAATATCAATAACTTATTAGTATATTTTTTAATACGTATAAAACTATATAATAAATCTACCTTCAGACCTGGCTGACAAGTAAAATGTCAAAACAAAATTTGTAAACGTAGATAGATTTCATAAAAACTTCAGAATTCTATTCCTCAAACCTATCTACGTTAATAATTACTGAGTTTACATGCAGTTTTGAAACCGTTTTTAAAACGTTTTCAGTTTTGAAAACGCCATGTATACAGTGTCAAAACGGTTTTGAATTATCTCAAACCAAAACTAAAATTCATGGGTTGGACTTGAAAACTAGTTTCAAAACTACTCATGTAAACACTTACAATTCAGTTTCGATACTGCGCATGCGTACGGAGCATAACGTTTCTGTCGCTTTGTGTTACTAACCTTCAAATATACTGACAGTTGTGTAGTTTTAGTGCGTAGTAGTACGAAGTATAAAAAATAATTGGTATAATAGCAAAACGAAGTATTTGGAGTGAAGAGGATCTGTCACTTACACCAGCTAAATGCGCATGCGTCGAAACTGATTTCAAATCAATTTTTAAACTTGTTTTGAAAACTGCATGTAAACAGTTTTGCATAATTTTGACTGAAAACTGAAACCATTTTCAAAACTGCATGTAAACGTAGTGAATATGAATTTTGATCTGAAGTCATCTAGAACCATATACCTACTAGACTAATATATTGCTAATACTCGTATCTTTCCCATAAGAAGGTGAAGGAAAAACTTACTGAGTTTACATGCAGTTTTCAAACCGTTTTCAAAACGTTTTTAGTTTTGAAAACGCCATGTATACAGTGTCAAAACGGTTTGAGTTATCGCAAACCAAAACTAAAATTCATGGGTTTGACTTGAAAAAGTTTCAAAACTACTCATGTAAACACTTAAAATTCAGTTTCGATATTGCGCATGCGTACATAGCATAACGTTTCTGTCGTTGTGTGTTACTTCGTGTTACTAACCTACAAATAAACTGACAGTTGTGTAGTTTTAGTGCGTAGTGGTACAAAGTAGAAAAAATAATTGGAATAATAGCAAAACGAAGAATTTGAAGTGAGAAGATTTGTCACTTACATCGGCCAAGTGCGCATGCGCCGAAACTGTTTTCAAATCAATCTATAAACCTGTTTTGAAAATTACATGTAAACAGTTTCGCGTAATTTTGACTGAAAACTGAAACCATTTTCAAAACTGCATGTAAACGTAGTAAATGTGAAATGAAAATATCATTTCTGCATAAGGTTATCTCACATAAACACCCAACCTGTAAATAGGCGCATGCTCGTAAATCTTGACTACTATTGGCTAACGGTGGGCTAACGCTGACAGTTGTAGCCGGGTGATGCAGCGAGCACATGGTTTGACGTTTGGTTTTATTTCTGTTTGTACTTGTATTTCGAAGTATATGTGCTCTGTTAGAAGAGAAAGCATATTAATTAATATAAAAAAATCGGGGGAACCTCGTATGTCTCTTAAAGAATGTAGTATTTATTTATAAAAAGGCTGAAAGGGTATTTATGTAAAGCCAAGAGGAAATATTCAAAAATAAAAAGTTAAAACAAAGCATGATTATTAATGTGTTTCAGCAGTGCTCTTCTTATGTGTTTACTGTTTAATACAACCGAATTTGTTAACTTCGTCAAAGAACAAACTATTTTAGACAACCACAAAACACAAATTATTAAAATTATTATTGACACATTTTTAAAAATTAGATTTTATCACGAAACGAAATTACAGTCTGAAAAAGATGCTTATATTAGAAATAAGTATCAACAAATTGTGCTATTTACAAACCAATAAATGTTTTATAAATTTTTTTACCTGTCACCTAAATATTTTAATCCTAACCAAATTGTATTCCTATTATTTTTACAGTACAACAAAGCAAATTATTTAATTCAAATTTAACACTAGAATATTTCATTGTTATTTATTATTACGAATATTTATATTCAAGAATTTACACACAAGATAAATAGTAGGTACAATACTTAATTTTTCAGAATTAAATTTAAAATTTCTCGCACTAGTCGTCAATAATCAGAACTCATATCAGCCGTGTTCCTTCGGGCTGTGATTCGCAATATAAATGATAAAAGTGATCATGATGTCATCGTTAGCCAATAGTAGTCAAGGTTTACAAGCATGCGCATAATTCCAGGTTGGGTTCAAGAAAAGCAAAGGATCAGCAATATATTAGTTAATAGGTATATGTCTAGAACAGTTATAAAATTTGTATTTAGTGAAGTTTGTTTATTATTTACACAGGGTAAACCAAATCCCACATTTTAAACTTTTATACTACAAAAATTGTAAAAGATACAAAAAAACGTTGTAATACAAGAAAGGATAAAAATACAGTATTTTTCAGTGCTATAAGGTGGTGTCATCATTAGCGATACACTATTCGACATGATTTCTGAATGTTCGTTCTTTTTGGAGAAATAGTGGCCATATCCTAGCGAATAGTGTCCTTGAGGGCTTTAAGGTTTTGAGATCGGTGTGTATACACCTTTTATTTTAGATAGTCCCATAAGAAGAAATCGCAAGGTGTAATGGCTTATAGTGACCTCCGGATCGCCTAGGCCTAACTGTTTTTTTTGGCTACTAGTTAGACCCGTATAGGAGTCACTATCCCACAGCTGTATATTTCGTAGACTGATCTACAATTTTTCATACCTATTAACTAATTTTAAAATCTTTGCGCAACCATTTTGCTGTCATTATAGCCATCAGCTCCTCTGCACCCCCAGCAATACAAAATTACCGCTCACATTTATTTAATTTTATGAATAAATTTATAAAATTATCTATAATTTTAATCTCGGAGCCTACGCTTTAAACAAACAAAACTCCTTGGTTACACAGTTCATATCTCAAATGTATGTAACTGACAGATAAATGTCACTGTCAAAGAACTAATCATTTCAAATTAATAATAGTAACGTTTTAAAAAGAAATTAGTAAATAGAACCATAGTTATATGGGATGGATCTTAATACAGTTTCCGCAATAACTAATAGTATATTCCGTAACTTAACCACGACCGTGGTTATGGTTCAAGTGATCAGGTTATGGTCACTGAAAAGTGGTTGTGATTCGGAACATCTTGGTTAATTTGTGTCGGTAAAGCAGGGAACCGCCGTGTCATTAGAAATAAGTGACAACATAACTTTTGGCTATCATTATATTAAAGTAAATATTGTACATATCAGTATATAGTATATAATAATTATATGTTTATACAATATTATTTATTATATTATAAGAAATAAGAATATGACCACAAAAACCACAAAAAATTGTGGTCGTCGACTCACGAAATAGTAACCAAAACTTTCAGGAACCACATTCCGAAATTGAACCGCGATCCTGAAATTCAGTTTTGGTTACATTACGGAAAGCATAACCAGAACCTTGGTCACCGCGGTTAAGTTACGGAATGTACTATAAATATGCAAGTATGTATATTTAAATTAATAAAAATTAAGTAGCGGGAGGTTTGGTGTTGGCCACATCAGATTTTTTATAAATTATATTATATGTACCTATACTTTTAATAATATGCAGTTTTGTCTCCTTGTCATATCGCACCACAACCCACACCCACAATCGCTCTGAGCCACGCATTCTCAATGTACTCGTAGGTAGTACTCATTATATGAATTTCAGTATTTTGAACCGTAAAATGTAATTGTAGATAACGATTTATTAAACGGCCCACAGACCTATTAATTTATCGAGAAATTCAAGAATTTGGGTCAAGATGATTATCTATTGATAAACAAACATTTGAATTTGTAAAGGTTAGATTAACAATCGAATAGTATATTCATATTCCGTAACTTAACCGCGGTGACTAAGGTTTCGGTTATGCGTTCCGTAATGTAACCTAAACATAATTTCAGGATCGCGGTTCAATTTCGGAATGTGGCCCCTGAAAGTTTTGGTTACTTTTTCGTGATCACAACGTCCACAATTTTTTTGTGGTTGTTGTGGTCATAATCTTATTTCTGATAATATAATAAATATTATTGTATAAACATATAATTACTATACACTATATATTGATATGTATAATATTTACGTTAATATAAGGATAGACAAAAGTTATGTTGTTACTTATTTCTAATAACGTGGTGGTTCCCTGCTTTACCGACACAAATTAACCAAAATGTTCCGAATCACAACCACTTTTCAGTGACCATAACCTGACCACTTGAACCATAACCACGGTCGTGGATAAGTTACGGAATATACTAAAATCTTTATTTATATGTTTATTTTCTTGTTCTTCTTATAAGTTTAATCGTTTCGCACATTTGCATTACCCACAAACAGATGCATCAAAAATATATGTTCGTTTCACCGACGGTACAAATAAAGTAACTAGATTCGTTTCACTCCCAACTGCTAATCTGACGGCAAGGACTATAAACCAAGAGAGGACGGCTTTCAAATAAATAACGTCATCCGCAGACCCACTGAATAATCCTATGTCTATTTCGAACTGTAGTATCAAATAAAACTAATAGATTTGTATTTGTACTAACCAAATTAGTATTTGTACCTTCATTAATTTGTTTAATAAGACTTGGAAATATTGTAGTTTATTAGTTAGTAATATTATATCAGAAATGAAGTAAAGACAAAAAATAAGAAATACTAGAGCGGTATATAAATAGGTAGGTAAATAAGTAAAATTCTTAGAAATACCCAAGGCTCTGTTCTTGACTCCTATAGTTTTGTAGCCACAATGGTCATCATGCACCGTCCACCAAGACATTACACATTGTCAAAACTTACCATTAATATAAAGACATTAAAGACACATCTGTTTGTTCTCAATTTCGACAACAGAATTATTGATACTAATTACGCCACCTTCGTTAAGGTACATTCACAAATGAAAATTAGATTTAGATTTATGGTTTATACTTTAGATTTAAAGACTTTGGCTGCATAATATGTAATGACTCCATTCACACTTCTGAATTTAGTGTCTCTAAAATCAAATCATAAAGCTAAACATTGCAAGGTTCAAACTTTAGGTTTATGATTTAGTTTGACGTCACAAACTTCACCAATGTAAACGAGTCTGAAAGGATATAGATATATACACCCATCTTTATGTAGTATTCACTTGGTGGATTCAGCTTTTTAAACAAATGGAAGAAGAACATGGAGACTGTCATAACTTAATTGCTCTTAAACCTAAACAAGACCCATATACCTAATTTTCATTTGTGAATGCACCTTTAATCTTCACAATTTATAAATACTCAAGTATACAATTATTAGGATAAAAAGCAAAATTTTAATATTTAAAAATAATATATAGTATGAATATCATGGAAATCCCCCTTTTAAATAATAAACGTAAAAAATTTTAAAAAAAGATAAAAATTTAAAAGATATTCTACATTTATAAGCACTTGAAGTTTACAAAGAAAATACTATATTTACCAAATACATTGCTAAATTTGAATAATATTTTTTTTATATAAAATTATCTTATCACTAAAAGATATCAATTAGAATTTAGTATAAAAGGGTAAATAAGTCGCGTTGAAGTCAAACATTTCTCGAAAATGAAAGTCTTGGTCGTCTTAGCAGCTCTCTGCACCCTCGCCTTCGGTAAGTATACATGTACATTTTATTTATTGATTAAATGGGTTCCACACCATAGTAATAAATTAGTACACGAGTCATTTATTTTAAAATTGCATGACATAGACTATCAAAGTTAAAAAAAAATATTAGTTTTTATTTTATTTTTAAAGCTCTTAATATCTATATAGCCTGTTTCAAATTTTTACTACTTTCAAGTCTTCTGCTATTGCATTTTTGAAATCAGGGATCCATTTTAACCTCCCGCTACCCTTAGTATAAGGAAGCTATAGGGATCGTGCTAACAGAGGTAATGTTATCGGTCCAAAAATTCGATGGTAAGTTTACAGTGAATAAGCACGAATTAGGGTCCTTACAACAAGTTTTTACTATTTTTACGATGATGCCTATGTCGTGCGTGTGTGTGTGTGTGTGTGTGTGTGTGTGTGTGTGTGTGTGTGTGTGTGTGTGCGTGTGCGTGTGCGTGTGCATGTGAGTTTGCGTGTGTGTGTGCGTGTGTGTGTGTGTGTGAGTGTGTGTGTGTGAGTGTGTGTGAGTGTGTGCGTGCGTGCGTGAGTACGTGCGTGCGTGCGTACGAGCGTGTGTGCGTGTGTGTGTATTTGTGTGTTTGTGTGTTTATAAAATTATCTATAATTTTAATCTCGGAGCCTATGCTTTGAACAAACAGCAAATACAACTCCTTGGTTGCACAGATCATATCTCAAATGTATGTAACTAACATATAAATATCACTAACAAATTAATAATAGTAACGTTTTAAAAAGAAAATATTAAATAGAACCATAGTTAAATGGAATGGGACTTAATACAGTTTTCAGCATAAGTAACTATGGAAGTATGTATATTTGAATTATTAAAAATTAAATGGCCGGAGGTATTGTGTTGGCCACATCAGATTTTTTTAGTAAATGAATGCATACAATAAGAAACAAATAATACTTGTTAAAATATTTGTTGCTATGCCATATAAAAAATACGTGATTTGTATGAAAATTAATAGTATATTAAAGAACAAATGTCATAACGACGCGCAGCGGAGTTGTCCAACCCTTCGAACAAAATAATTGACAATTATGAAATGAGTTCTTTATAATATTGTTTTCTATTTTGCGCCTTTTATGATCTTTTTAAATAATAAAACGTACTTTCAACAACGTAATCTTATTTTTGTACCATCAAATACCTACGATATATTCTATTTTTTTTATAACTTTACTATTTTTTGGCTTCTTATTATTACTACGTTTAAATTCATAATTATAAATTCATATTCTTAACAATCGTTTGTGTTCGATTATTTAGAGATTTGACATTTGATATTTTTGACATTCCTAGTCACCAACTTAAAAACAAAAAATGGTACTAATTTATTGCAGCACTCGAATGAGCTATAAACGAATTCTTTTGGGTGCTGTAATAGCTTTGTTACAGACGCAAAATGAAAAAAAGTATTTTAAATGATATGACATAGGCTGCCAGTGGTAATCAAAATTGGACTACTATATATAGTTAAATTGCTTATTATTTACACATATTTCCATTATTGACCACGAAAGCCTACCAACCAATAATTTGTTTGTGACTATAATGGTTTTAAACTTATTTATATAAATTCAAAAGGGTTGAAATTGATCAATTTATATGACTCTAATTATTGGCGAACTCCACTGTTTAAATACAGACCCCGTTCAATTTACTGAAATATCATAAAGAAAAAAAATTAAAAAATAAAATATGGTGGAGGACCACATTCTACATTCAATATGTTTCATGTCAGATCCAATGAGATTTGTGTATATTTAAATATAAATATTAATTGAAATTCTAATTGTATACCTAACGTTCTTTCAGGGGCCCAACTGAAGCCACGTACTCCTAGCCTCGATGGCAGAATCGTAGGAGGCCAAGATTCCAACATTGAAGAGCTTCCCCATCAAGTATAACTTTTATTTTGTCTCAAAAATGTTAATATTTTATGGAGTGTTTTACAACTTATGCACGAAACGTTAACGGGTAATATAATTTGGTACACTGATTCTATTACAAGAAGATTTTTTCGAAATTAGCTAAAATAAGTGCAGTGAGTATGTATTTCATGTTACAAAAAATGAAAAGTAAGCTAATTTTTCATTTAAACCGAAACCGAAAAGAACCAAAACCGTAACGAAAACGAAATTTGTTTTTTTAACCGAAACGAAAACCGATATAATAATTTCAAAAAACCGTTAACCGTACGGTTCGAGTCCCTGCTGAAAAAACGTTTGGTGCATTCAAAAAATAATAACTATTGATTCATTTTTATTTGCCAAGATTAAGGCCCGAGTGCTAGAACGTCAGATACCACACAGTTACATGTAACAGACAGAGGTACCTGACGATTTGACGTGCTAGAAAGTATGTTACCCTAAAATGCATCTTGAAAGCTGTGTTACATATAACGGCTACTTCACGACCAGTTACCTGACTGTTACGTACTGTCAACCTGTCATATTGGTAATATTTTGCTCGTATGTAATATTAATGTTCAAAATGACTTATTAAAATCATCAAATAAAAATATTAATAATATAATTCGCGTATTTCAATCTAGACATTTTAGAAAACGAAATAACCTTGATATATGAAGTGGATTTTAAGAAAGGTTACAAGATTTCGAATAATTTTGCCAGAAATTAAGTTAAAGAACAAAAGAATTACTTAAAACCAGTAACTATGAAAAGTAAATCAATTTTAGCAGAATTACAAAAATATTCTTTATGTTGTTTATGATTCTTGGATACAGGTCAATTATTGTGTTTGTACTTTCTTCATTTTTTGTTCCGTGCGTTTTATTTAAGGATTTTTCAAATAATGGTGGCAGATGATTTGCAGATCGTTCGAAGAACTGTGAACCAAATAATTTAAAATAATTTTACCAACAATAGCCAATTTATCTTCGTATCTTAAAATTATATTTATTAAATGATTCCTCTCGAAAGACGTGAAATTCCATTCTTTAGTTTTCTCTTAGACTTTAAAATAACAAGTATGATTTAATATTTATAAGCAGAGAACAGCGAAAAATATATTTTTTTGCTTGAATGTAACCTCAAAAATGTATATTTTTTGACATATTTGACATTTAAATAGTATTGCCATCTAGTGAATTGTGGAAGAACACATCATATTTCATTGGTTTGTGCCATTTGCTGTATTCTTTTTGACCCAAATGAAACTCAGCTCAGTAATTAACTGAGTTGAGCTGAAGTGAGTTGTGAGTGTGCAAAAAGAACAAGTTTAATTCCATTTCATCATTTCCTTCTTTACCGATGGTATTTGATGTAACAGCTGTCAAATTTATTGACTTATTTTCTGATCTATGATATTCTTTATAAACGAAAAATGGATAATGTTGAAAATATATTTCTTATAAGTATCTGTATATGTGAATATAAATTTTGCTGTATTATAAAATGCAAACTGAGTGTTTCAAATCATTTCGAGCTTTTTAAATTGGTAGTGTAACATCGGAAAGGGGGGAAGTGAGTTTACTCCGAACAACTCAGATCAGTTGTGTCAAAAAGAACAACGATTTCCTGAGTTTATCTGAAGTGATCTGAAATGAGCTGAGATTTTGTCCAAAAAGAATACAGCTATTACTAACTGATACCGATCTGTTACGAAGCAACAACCAACATTCGTTTCTAACACGCCGTAAAAAGGTACCGACATGTTAGGAGGTACCAGGCAGTTAAGTAACACATAGATACCGCCGTTTTTCTATTTCTAGCACCCGGGCCTAAATGTATGAAAAGATAAAAAGATTGTTAATATAAATATTATTTAATTTTTAGTTATCTCTCCAAAGGAACGGACGTCACATTTGTGGAGCTTCCATCATTCATCCTGATTGGGCTCTGACCGCTGCTCATTGCGTACAGGGGTATATAACTTTTTTCAATTATTCAATCAAATACCTTTGACAATTTGGTCTTTCCCTTTAACTCGATCTATTTCTAGCATCCTGTCTTATAACATAGAAATGACATATTATTCGTGAGTAGGTCCCCTGTTGGACAAATCTCCCTCCGCGCTGGCAGCAGCAGACGCGGCCAAGGCGGCCAAGTCCACCAGGCTTCCCAAATCATCTGGCACCCACAGTACAACAGCTGGAACACTGACTATGATTACGCCCTTGTCCAAGTCAGCCGACCCTTCAACGTGGGACAGCATGGAATCCAGGTCATCCCAATTGCTCATCAGGAACCCTCTGCAGGAAATTCCTGTATTGCTTCTGGATGGGGGGCTCTCTGGGTAAGTCGAAGGTTATTTTATTCAATCTGTCTGACAATGAAGGTCTGGCGGTGAATTTAAATATCCGAAGGTTCGATCCCGTTCGAAGTCAAAATTATTTGGAATGAGCCTGTTTCATATTTTTCAAAAAGTATTTTAAATGAAAGTTTATACAATATTATTCTTATTAATATTTTTTAAATAATTTCTTGTTATTTTCGTAAATAATTAAATACGAATTTTGAGAACCATTGGTCCAAAAAAATAATTTTTCTTTTCTTTAAATTTGTCTTGTGAAATAGAAATTGTTTGCCCATTTAATCGTCTTTGTAACTCTTATAGTTCTCGAACTAGCAATGGTGGCTTATTTTAAATGAACACCCTGTATACATAGTATGCTTTATTTCAAAAAATGAGCGTTGTACTGTCAAATACATTTTTCTACTATATTACTTAGTTTCACAGTGGTTTGACAGTTTATTCCTCATTCATTTTTAAAAAATATTCGCATACTAAATTCATTTTAGTAGACACTCAAAAATTCATAACTTTATTGTCTAAATTTCCATGTATGAATAACAGCACACAGTTTTAAAGGACAGATAATATTCGAAAGAAAAAAAACTGTTTTCCTATATTAAACGCTTCACCAATTCTCGTGTTCACCATAACATTAGTTATAACAAAAGAAAACGGTTTATGGTCTGTAAGCGATAGACAAATAAATATTTCGGGGAACTCCCGAGTTTAGAGTTGTAAATTGGCCGCTGTACCACGTTGCTTTAACTAAAAAAATCTGTTGTGGCCAACAGAATACCTTCCGCCATTTACAGCCCGAGTCACAAAAAAGATTAAGTTAATCCTTATTTTTGAATTAGCGAATTTTAGGTACTCTAATTTTGACAGTTTATTTGTTAAAATTTAAAATATAGTCTAATCTAATCCAAGTAACTACCTTTTTTAAACCCCTCAACAGGATTAAATCCCAATTACAGAGTGGGTTCACATTCACACACATTCATGCCTTATTGGGAATCGAACCCAGAGCACCGAGGGCACTCATGACTTGAGGCGTTGCTCTAACCATTCAACCACCGGTGCTATAATAAAATGAAGTTTAAATTTTAAATACCGGGATAGAATAGAATTCACTAATCCAAAAATGAGGATTAGCTTAAACAATTTTGTGAAACGTTAATTTGTATTAATCTAAATACATACCTACATATTTACTTATGCTGGAAACTGTATTGAATTCCTTTTCTATTGTTCTATTTACTTTTTCTTTTTAAAACGTTACCAATATTATTTTGAAATGATTAGTTCTTTGATAGTGACATTTGTCTGTCAGTTACATACATTTGAATAACTGCGTTTTGTTTGTTTAAAGCGTAGCTCTGGGATTTAAATTATAGATAATTTTATAAATTTATCCATAAAATATATAAAAAAGTATTAATGCGAATCTATAGAAAATTTAATAATCTTTAATTTTTATAATAATACATTTAAAGGTATTTTCCGAAGAAAAACTATTTTGAGCTTCTAGTAAAGTGCCATTTCCGGTTATCCGATTTTTACCAAAATTTAATGGGCTCTTTCCATTACAGAAAAAGTTCGAAATACAAGGTTTAAAAATTTTCTGAATGAAAGTATATGAGTTAGAGTGGAGTATCCACACATACATACACATATACATACACACAGACATCATCGTAAAAATGTTTAAATTGGATTCTAGGGACTTGAAAACTTTAACTTAAAAAAACATCGTAATAATCGTTGTTAATAATCGATGATTATGATTAACCGTGAAATGTTGATAATCGGCGATAACGATTAATCTTAATCTTAATCGTTGCATTACTAGTTTGTAACATAAGTTGGTTTTGATTTTAGGCTGGTGGACCATCTTCCAATAAATTGCAGAGTGTAGCATTACCCATTATTTCACGTCCACGATGCCGGGAATTATACCCTAACTACGATGTTACTGAAAGGTTTGGCCTTATTTACATTATTCTGTTTAGACTCAAACAAAATATATTTCGTAAAATATTAGTTTGTTTAACAAAGAATGATTTTACGTACCATTATTAATAGTTTTGATTTATACTATTTCTTGTTAGCATTTTTGTCGGGTATACAATTTAAATCCAACAGATGTGCAAGATTAGTACTTAACAAATGTTGTTACAGGATGATCTGCGCTGGAAGAGATGAGGGAGGCATTGACTCTTGCCAGGGCGACTCTGGCGGTCCTTTGGTGTCCGATGACGCCCAAGTCGGTATTGTGTCCTGGGGTCTCGGCTGTGCCGGTGCCGGCCAGCCTGGTGTCTACTCTAATGTAGCCAACCAACGTGACTGGATCAGTAAAACCTGTGGATGTGGAATCTAAAACCTAGGCTGTTGTGAATTGTTATCTTACTTTAACTTAATAAATCAAATACATTCATATAAATTATGGTTCATTTTACAACAGATAAAATAATCAGTATCTATTTACAATATGTTATAGTATTTTATGTACCAAGGGCATTACTATGATGATAATGCCAGGAGGGCGACGAGGATCTAGCCCTCGGGCCTCGGGCCCGAGGGATAGATGTCGCCCGATGGGCTTTATCATCTAGTAACGCTCGTGGTGCATACACGATTTTATGCCTCACTAGATTATGTGAAATAAGGTTTCATTTATAATAATTTTGATTACAATTAGGCTTGGGCCACACTATGCGTTTTGGCGGGACCGGTTTAACGGTACCGGTTAGCCGGGAAGACAACAACTTATTGTTTTAAATGAATGCGTCCACACTGACGCGGTTGCGGTCCGGTTGCCGGATACTACCGCAGCATGTTGCGATTTGACCGGACGGTCAATTTGCCGCATGACAACTACAATTCATTGGAAATAATGCGAGCGTTCACAAAGGTCTGGTTTTATTTTTTAATAGAGAACGTATACTATTTGGGCTCTGTACTGATAAGACATTAGTCAGACTGTGTTCAAATCGGGTTGTCAATGCTGCCGTCCTGTTTAGCGGGATATATGTGGACGCTGTATGATCCATCCCGTTTAACAGGATGCGGTTTTACCGCTCCCGCTAAAACGCATAGTATGGCCCGGGCCTAATACTTAAGCTTTGACGTTGCTAAGGATGTTGTTTAATTGTTTTGTTTATTATCAACATTTATTTATTTTTAAAACATCAACGTCAAAGATCAACGTTTTAAATCGTTGGAGACGGTGGAATGGGTGAATTTGATGTTTCTGAAGATATTTTGTCGAAACGGTGTAAATAATTTATTTTGAATGTTTCTGTATACTTTGAGGAAGACAAACGTATAAATGATCTCCTAATTATTCCATTCTCGTCTGTAGAAGATGTAAGTATTATATTTTGAGGTTCTTTATCACATGACAGATATCAGTTCTTTATTTCTAATGCACTTATTTGTGAATATTATTACATTTTAGAGAGCTTATACGGCTTTGGGTTTGTCACATGTGATGGTAAATAATATCAAAAAGTTAATTCAAACGTGGAAAATATCGTCCCAAAAAAAAAATCTGATGTGGCCAGCACATTACCTTCCGTCAGTTCTATGTATTTTGTACAAATTTCATACGGAAAGTTCCTTGCTAAATTAAATATTCTATTTCTTGTACATTACCTTCCGGCAGTTGCATGTATTTTATGCAAATTTCATACAGAAAATTATTATTTTGTGACGTTTTCTATATACAGTGTAATGTATCTGCAGAAATAAAAGATTTGTTATTATTATTTCTTGTACATTACCTTAAAGCAGTTGTATGTATTTTATACAAATTCCATACAGAAAGCAAACGATCCTATATTTCCAGTAAAACTTATAAGACAAACACACTATGTCAATTTCACTTGACACTGACATCTTTCAATCAGAATTTTCTTAATATAGTAGCTGTTTCCATAGCTATGGCTACTTTATGAAATTTAATTTCTTTATAATTTTTTAACTCTATATCCATTTAATATTAAGTATAAAATGCAATCAAATCATATAGAGAATAAAATATTCTTTAATATTTATAATAACATCAAATGTGAAAAAATTATATTTAACATAGTTTTTTCAAGAAAAACTGTTAAAATCTTCAAATGATGGTACTTCCGGTTGACCAATTGTAACCAAAATCCAATCAGCTCTTCATATGGATGTAACGAAGAAGTACACGAAAAAATTATAATTTTTGTAACTGTAGTATTAGAGTTATCGCAGCCAAATTTTTTGTTACACACACACACACACACACACACACATCCACACACACACACACACACACACACACACACACACACACACACACACACACACACACACACACACACACACACACATACAGACATCATCGTAAAAATAGTAAATTCGTATTCTAGGGACCCTAAAACATGCTTATTGATTAAAAACTCATCATCGAATTTTTTGACCAAAGACAATACCTTCCTTACCTAAAGGTGGCGGAAGGTAAAAAATAGTGATCCGTCAACTGTCAAAAATGAATGCGAAACATTAGTCTGCAATTCGACGGACTTACTATTTTCATGTGTGGTGAAAGTAAATGGCTTTATAAGGTTTTGTTGATAATCAATTTTAAGTATTATAATTAAATTAAAATTGATTTCTGTGTTGTGTTTTCAAAGCTGTTTTCTTATATTAATTGTTGTAATCAATTAATGTATTAATTTTTGTAATCAATCCTTATTATTATTGTAATGATTTATAAGTAACAAGAAAATAAATTCATTATATACCGTTCATATTATTTTTAATTTAAAGTCCATAAACGATAATCGGATTATAATGAGGGCATAATGAAATATTATGCTTTCCCATTATGCCCCGGTTGTTATAGATATGTTTATATACACCGTATCCTAGCAATAAACTGTTCATAATACTTTAGTGAGACATAAAATAATTTTTTCTACGACCACCATGAAAAGTTGATATTTATGCTCTCTTTTGTCATCGTAAAGTTAATGATTACTAAGGAACGAGCAAAACAACACTTTACGGCGCGTCTCCCATAGCAACGCGCGGTAAAGTACTTAATTTACTTAATACTTACGAAATCTAAAATATACGTTAGGTTCTGTTTTACACTACAAATGTGCTACAAACAATACGAAGTTAGCTACGCTACCAACTTATTTATTTAATTAAGTTACAACTTTATTCTGTTGGTGAATGTACATTTAATTACAACTATAAATATATTTCATAATTAACAAACTTAGTGGATTTAATCATTGACCGACAATGTTAAAATTGAATGTGCAGTTTTGACAGTTTTGTATATTTATTCGAGAGCTTGAAACAGCTGACTAGGATAAATTAGATTCTGTGACTGTGACATTCTCACTAGAATATTCAGTTAGTGTGGCAGTGGTAGAAGTTTGATTCTCCTTGTTTGTTAAAATTGTATGCGCTGTATCAATTTTATTTTTCAAACTTTCATCAACATAACCTTTTCCAACAGCTGTCAGCTCCGGAATTAGCTAGTAATGTAGCAGAGGATCTGCGGAAACAATGGCCTGTAAATGATTTCGAATCAGGTAAATTCAGATATTGTGCAATGTTAAATGAAATTTTTCCTATAGTGTTCATTCCAACAACTTGTGCGGTACATTTGTCATGCTTATAATTTATGAATAATCACCGAGATGATATGTTAGAGGGTCGAAGAGCAACATATCTTCTGTACATTGACAAAAGATTATGATCATCAACAATAAATGTTCGCTGCACATTAGTTTTTGAGTCTGGAATCTTCACAATTAAAATGGACCCATTGAATTTGCTGATATCAATATCGTTCTTAACTGCTAGTGTCACAGTATAGAGAATATGCAGTAGCGACACTTCGCTGATTTTCGTTCCAACCTGCTCGGGTTGAAGGGGGAAATAATGAGGAGCGGGACTTTGAATCAGATTCAAATAATATATTACGTACATATTCATTGTATTTGTAATAATTATCATGTATTTGTTATAATTTTATTAAAAAAATATATATTTTAATATTATGCACAGGTCTTGGAAGTGTTTATTCTATACCGGGTGGCTCTCGAAATCCGTTACATAGGCATTTAACATGGGAAATAAAAATAATTTGACTATTTGCCTCCCATTAAAATGTTATGGCAATTTTAATGTGACAATTATTATTTACTATAAAAGATGGCTTAACATGAAAGTGATGTAGCATGATGCGAGGCATGATGGTAGCGTGTTAGCTTTTCGTTCGAAAGATTGTGGGTTCAAACCCCAGCACACGTCTATAATTCTTTTTTAATTTTTATTTTTTCAATTTATTTTTGTGTTTTTATTGGTTTTAATATTTTTTATTTGTTTTTATTTATTTTTATTTGTTTCTATTTATTGTAGTTTTACTGTTTTTTCTTGTTAAATTAAAATAAGTAGAAACAAATAAAAATAAATAAAATCAAATAAAAATATTAAAATAAATAAAAACAAAAAAATAAATTGAAAAAATTAAAAAAAATTAAAGTATGCTGGGGGTTTGAACCCATAATCTTCGGAACAAAAAGCTAGAACGCTACCACCATGCTACGATCACTTACATTTTTGTTGCTTGATTATTATTTATATTTATTACTTTATTATTAGTATTTTTACTAGCCTAACCTCGGCTTCGCCGAGTTTACCCTAGGGCTCCGCCGATAGTGTTTTATGATAGACTATACGTGCATCCAATCTGTCTACGCACAATTTAAAACCAAAGTGCTAACGCCAGCAGTCTTGTCAGATACCCAAATTCTCTCAAAAGATTTAATTGCATAAAACAAAGGCCATTTAACGTGTCAGAAATTTTGACACATGTATCTAACAGTCCTTAATTAGACCTCTCATTTGATACCAAACACGACATATTTCTAACATCTTTATGCACAAAACAAAAGCCGACTGAGATGTCTAATTGTTAACACTTCCATATCAGCAGACAAAATTTCAGTTGATCCCAATCACGACAGGGTTCAGACAACTCTATGAGAAAAACAAAAGCCAATCGAGTTGATGTCTAAATTTTGAAAGTTCTATAATTTAACCAGGCAGAAAACTTTTCATTTAATACCGAACAAAATATATTTCTGACAAACAATAAGAAATGTTTTGTCAAGGGCTATCATGGAGAAATGTCAAAAATACGACATCTCAGTCGGCTACCATTTTCTTGCAAAAAGTTGTCAATAATATTTCAGAAGTATAATCAAAAAATGCAGTTAAATAAAATTTTTCGACATACCTACATACCAGGTGGCACTCCAAATCCGTTACATAGGCATTAAACATGTGAAAACAGTTTTACCTTGCGCGTTGCTTTCCAAATTATTTTTGAAAAAATACTTCAAATAAAAGTTGTATATCATGAAATTCTGCATTTGAATCAAGAAACAAAATTAATTGTGCATGCTTTGTAACGGCAGAAATTGCAAATGAAAATATCCAAAATCACGTCAAAAATAGTGATAGCCATAAAATTAAAACAAACAGCATAACAAATATAATTTTTTCATGTGATTGAAAAAGTCTCAATATTTGACAGTTAAAACTGCAATCATTTGTTTGTCTGTTTGTTTTAATTCCATGGTTAGTGCTATTAAACTAAAATTTTCATATTTAATTTCTCGAGTTACTAAACATACGAAATGGATTTTGCTTATTAATATGAAAGTAGAATTTTATGCTCTACTACTTTTATTTGAATACTTTTTTTCTATAATAATTTGGGGGGCAACGCGTTACGGAAAACTGTTTTACCATGCTAAATGTTTATGTATATAAAGTGATTGGTAGGAACTGATAAAAAATGTCATAATTACAGGATAAATACAGTGTGTTAAAAAAAATTCGGAGTAGGCTATGTACAAAGAGACGTATGTCAATTAATTAAATGTCTATTTGACTTAAAATATTGTAAAAATGTTTTGCAAAGAAATCAAAGCTTTTCAAATTAGAAAACGGCGAATGTCGATAAACTGTATCCTTTGACAACTTGACTATTGAATTGAATATTGATCAAACACACGTTTCTCTGTTCATAGCCTACTCCGAGTTAGGATTTTTTTTTTTGAACACACTGTATAACCATAATATTAATAACACGTCTATGAGTACACAATACTAAATTTAAAGGTGAAAATAAATGAAACAAAACTCAAAAATGTGATATTTTAATTCCAAAGTAAACAATTAGTTACAAACTGTAGAAAAGTAAGTAGTAACATTACATTAATAAAGTTTGAATTGTTATTAAAGGGGAAAAATGCAAGACTTATAGGTATACAAGATTACTTTTGTGGCTTATGCTGTATGATTATGGCCCAGTTGCATAAAACATTGTTAACTATAATCACATTGTTAACTTTGACAAGACTTCTTTTCCAATGTATTTTTAATACGTATCCACGGTTACATTGTGCATATGATCAGCTAACAACGTTTTATGGCCCTATGTAATTTTAAAGATTTTTTATTAATTGGCAATAAAAGAATAGATAATTCTAAACGTAATATAAGAAAATGAAATGCAGATTAAAATCTGTACAGTTTTAAGATAGATATTGAATTATGGTGCACTCTCCACGCCAGCAATGAGTGCCCGTGAGGTGACGCCTGGTAAACGCACGCACGGTACAAATATGTCATCATCATTACCGATATCTGCGTACAAAGCAGATTGGCACACCCAGCAATGGGTAATTTGCCGTGATGACATTTATTTATTTATTTAATTATGTTTAATCTGAAATAATTTTAAACGTAATGTAAGAAAATGAATTGCAAAAAAGAACAGATTAAAACATACCATCTAAAATTATTGATTTGCCTTGTTCCAAACATTAAGGCATGATTTTCCTGTAGAATTTTTGGTGTATCCAATGAGTAACACATTTCTGGCTGGATTCGATGAAGAACAACTAACTAACACGTATGTCTTTCTCAGCCTGACATTTTGTTAAATCTATTTACAAAATAAAATATATAAATTAACAATAAACATGAATTAATCATTACATATACTTCGTTCTACGATGTCTTCCGACGCCATTTCTCCACTGCTCTCTATCTTGCCATATATCTTCATTTAATTCCCTCTCTCTCTCTCTCTCTCTCTCTCTCTCTTATTCTTTCTTGGACTCCTGCTACCCAACTTCTTCTAGGTCTCTTTTATTTTTGCCGGTAGGTGTCCACTGTAGTATTTGTTTAGGAAGCCTCTCATTACGCATTCGCTGTATGTATGTTTATTTCTAGACCTCAGCTACGGTATTCTTCTATAAATTTTCGTATCATGTATTCACTATCGTTGTAGTCTTGTGCAATAAGTATTTGATCATCTGCAAAGCAAAAGTGTAAATTGTTTGAACTTCCAAGGGTATACCCATATTTTTGCAATTCTTCTTCCACGTTTACAGTGCTTTTTATGTATACCTACCTACATACTTTTCTTCAGTTTTACATAGTTAAATATTTTTAGTATTGAAAAGAACAACCGGTACGACATTCATAATTTTTTGTCATTAACAACACGAGTTCCGTGAGAAATCAAATTGTACAGTTCGATTTTACAATTGATTCCTGAGATGTGTCTATTAGCTGCATAAATTGGCGCCGGAAAGTATTCACGGACTATAAAATACCAAATTAAATGAAAACCGAACGATACTCCTTGAATTAGTCGTGCTAGGCTAATCAAGCTACGCGTACGATAATTAAACAACCAATTACTTTACTGACCATATGAAAATCAGAAAGTTTATGCAAAATGGTGGAAAGACACTCTCGCGGACGACGACGCGATACGTGTTTACCGTTTGCAAGCCAGAGACACTCTGAGTCGGTCGCAGTCGGTCAGTGCTGTAGCAGCTGCACTTGGCGTGGGGTTGCGCGCGCACTCGCGTGAAACTAGATGCAGTGATATTAATATTAATAATTAGTTTAAGATACTACAGCTATTTCAAACAATTCTAAAATTAAACTTAAACACGTAAAAACATATATAACTAATTTTTCCAAGTAACAGAAACAGTTATTTCTATTTATTTATTGACTTATTTAAATAGAGTCAGGGCGGGTTAACCGTTCTATTCCCATGTGCAGCGGGTTGCTACCTCAAGGGGTTGACATTTTCTAATTTCTCTCATTTAAAACATATTAGTTTTAAACAGTAAGCTAGTAAAACATTTTCACTGTAGTTCTTGATTTTTTTTAACTTACACCATTCAATGAAGAGGTTATAATTTTTTTCGTATAATGCTTTTGATTTTGCAGGTAATAAACTCAAGAAAGCATTTTGCGCCGTTTCGAATATATCTGGAGTAGTGCAAGAAAAATCACTATCTTCACTATTTTCGTAGATTTTTGAGCACATTTTTGATGTATGTGAGAAACCTTTCATAAAACAATGATTGTTGGTATTGGTTGGCATCAGAATTATTTATTTACTCATATCGTCATGGTTACAGCAACACAAAACAGGAAATTGGTTGAGATTGAATTGAACTTACTAAATAGGTATTATTATTTTTTTACTTCGTTAGTAAAGTCGTAGAAAAAATTATGTGTGCATCTCTAGCGTAAAGTATCTTTATTGCTCTAGCTCGATTGCAGCGCTCGCTGCGCTCGCGCTTCAATTTACGAGCACGAGCAATAAAGATTCACTTTACGCTCTTGATACACAAATAACTATTATGGCAGTATACAGTTGGAATTTTTTTTATACCTACCTCATAAATTCTGTGTCCAACATTTCAAAATAATAGGGCAGCCATCTTTCCAATATATTTTAAAAAGAGATAATAATTATTTTAATAATTTATTATTATACTAAAAAGTTAAATAATAATAATGGTTCAATAAATGAATAAAGTAATAATTATTTGAATGAAGGTTATGGGTATAACCCTCCCCCACACTGAAAATTTGTTTTATAGGAGGCAGGATCCTAAACTATTAGTATATTCCGTAATTTAACCACGACCGTGGTTATGGTTCAAGTGGTCATGTTATGGTCACTGAAAAGTGGTTGTGATTCGAAACATCTTGGTTAATTTGTGTCGGTAAAGCAGAGAACCACCGCGTCATTAGAAATAAGTGACAACATAACTTTTGTCTATCCTTATACTAACGTGAATATTATACATATCAGTATATAGTATATAGTAATTATATGTTTATACAATATTATTTATTATATTATAAGACATAAGAATATGACCACAACAACCACAAAAAATTTGTGGTCGTCGTGGTCACGAAAAAGTAACCAAAACTTTCAGGAACCACATTCCGATATTGAACCGCGATCCTGAAATTATGTTTTGGTTACATTACGGAACGCATAACCAGAACCTTGGTTACCGCGGTTAAGTTACGGAATATATATATATATATATATATATATATATATATATATATATATATATATATATAGACATATATTGATATGTATAATATTTACGTTAATATAAGGATAAACAAAAGTTATGGTGTCACATATTTCTAATGACGCGGTGGTTCCCTGCTTTACCGACACAAATTCACCAAGATGTTCCGAATCACAACCACTTTTCAGTGACCATAACCTGATCACTTGAACCATAAAGTTACGGAATATACCTTGGGCGCCCGCAGACTTTTTTACAAGGAGGGTCGATATTTTTGTTGTAAGAAAAAAATGCGCCGCATGCGAATTTTTATTAATTTTCAAGGTCAAACGTGTTTTAAAGCAAAGTAAGATAATATAGAGTTCTTTACAATGAAGCAAATTTAACAAATCCTTAAAAAAATAAAATCAATATTTTATGACGAAAATGCGTATGTACGCTCTAAAAGTATAGAATTGCCTCTTCTACTAGGACAGAGTATACAAGAGAGAAGATTATTATTATTTAATATTTTGTATTTCTTTAAAAGTACTAGTGCCAGAAAGGTATGTAAATAAAACATTTATTTAAATAAATACCAAACCAAACATTCATAGTTCCAAACTAAACCGGTAGGGCTCGACTGTCGTATCCAGCACGCTGTGTCGTCGGTACCGGTCGTCAGCGTTGACTGATTCTAAAGACTTTCAATGTGTAAAACATACACCTTACATATTTAATTTGTCCTGTTCTTTCAGGAAAAAATAAATCAGAAAATGTGAAAGGACCCCATTTTGAGAAAAATATATAAATTCACTTACATATCACTCAGTATGAAGACAAATAAAAAATGGGCTCATAAAATATTAAATTTCACTTAAAGTGTCAAAGCACATGTAAAAATTGTAATGTTATTAGTGCGACGTATTCACTGATTTACTAACTTCGCAATCATGATCTTGTCGTGCCATCTTTGAATACTAAGACGAACGATCCGATTTGAACTTCAACCATAACGGTTAAGCCGCTTACCACTCCTCATTCTGACACTTCAGCTATTTCGTACTTAGTAATAGATAGTATGTAATAAATTTTTGATTAAAATATAAGAAAATATTACCAATAATTATTACAATGATACATTGAAATAAAAAAATTAAATTATAATTTTATTTTTAAAAATCTGTTGTGGCCAGCACATTACCTTCCGTCAATTATATGAGGTATTTACGAAAATTCTACCGGTGAACTGTTACCGGTAAACAGCTTTTTATCAGGTTATAGCTACCGGAATCGATATTTTAAGAACGCAAGTGGTAAACAGGGTAGATCCATAACCTATGAAAAAAATTGAAAATTTGAAACAGGTTAGAAATTTGACGTAGTTAACAAACTGAGCAGAGTCCTATTTTGAACACTTTTAACGGGCGTGCTTCGCTTTGCATCACTACCTTTTTTTGAAATTATATCCTTGAACAATTTTCGAACACGGTAACCTTTTATCACTCGTGTTTTCGAACACAGTCGGTAGATGCGGTATCTACCGGTAGAATTTTCGTAAATGCGTATGTATATTCTAAAAAATCCATACAGAAAGTTCTTTGCAAAAGATTCTAAATTTCTTGTATGTACATTACCTTTCGACAGTTGTATGTATTTTATACAAACTCCATACAGAAAATTTCGAGCAAAAAGATCCTATATTTCGAGTAAAATTATTGTTAGCTGTATTGGCAGTGTAATTAGCGTATTGACTATGAGAAAGCAAATAAAAGAATAGATTAACTTTAAACTCTTGACGTTTTTATTTTTTATAGTAATGACAATTATATTTTTTATAGAACAGAAGAATATCTCATGATACAACTATGATACAATAATAATTCAAAAATGTAAAGTGTGAATGCTAACTTCTACACTCCTCCTCATTCACATAAGACCACATTTTTTACGAAGTATCTCAAGTCTTCTTGCTTGTAGTGGTTTCGTAAGTAAATCCGCCAGCATCAAATCCGTGGGACAATACTTGCACTGTACCTTTTCCTTTACTACGAAATCCATTTAAAAATGCCGTTTTAACATCTAAATGCCGTACCAACATTCTTTGACTACCAGCAAGAGTCAACAAAATCCTAAATGTTGTTTGCTTTACAACTGGTGCAAACACTTGATCGTAGTCAGTCCCATACTTTTGCGAAAAACCTTGCGCTACTAGCCTGGCTTTAAAACAGTGTTTTTCACCACCTACACCAGTCTGTAATTTATAAACCCATTTGCAACCTACTGCCTTTCGGTCACTGGGCAACTTGCATAGTATCCAGGTCCCATTTTTCTTCAAAGAATTCATCTCACTATCCATTGCTTTGATCCATTCATCCTTATCAACGCTGTCTAATACCTCAACTAAAGTTTTTGGCTCAACCAGTTGAGTCTGAATCTTATTGATTTCTTCAATGAGTCGTGTTGGTTGTATCCCTTTATTTGCACGCTGTGATGCGCGCACGATTTCTTGCTCCAATGCTATATCCTCTTCAGCTTCATTGAAATCTTCGATTACATGAATGTTTGTCGAAATATCTTTATTTTGCTCTTCTAAGTCTATCTTGATCTCAACATACTCATCTTCTTAATTTTTCTCTTTTGTCAGTTTGGAATCAACATTTGCTTCTTGGTATAACTCTTCCACAAATTTTACATCACGACTTATCACAATTTTTTCTGTGCATGGATCATAGCACCTGTAGGCCTTTGAATGTTCATCATAGCCAAGGAAAATCATTGGTGCCGCCACATTGTCCAACTTCTTGCGCTTTTGCTCTGGAATGTGAACAAAACATTTACACCCAAAAATCGATAAATGTTTTATACTTGGCCTGATTGCATTCCATAACTCATAAGGAGTTTTGTCAACAACTCGAGTTTGAGTGCAATTTTGAATGTAGTTTGCAGTCTTCACTGCCTCAGCCCAAAATTTATGTGGGAGTTTTGCATCTAAGAGCATACATCTCGCCATCTCAATGAGGGTTCTGTTCTTCCTTTCTGCTACACCATTTTGTTGTGGTGTGTATGGCGCTGTATGTTGCATTTGGATTCCTTCTTTTCGCAGAAATTCTGTAACTTTATTCCCAACGTACTGTCCTCCTCGATCCGATCTAATTACTTTAGGCTTCCTTCCGAATTTGTTTTTCACTAATTCTACATACTCTTTAATTTTCATTTCCACTTCAGATTTATTTTCAAGTAGGTAAATAATTGTATACCTGGAGAAATTGTCGATAAATGTGAGTATATAGCGTTTACCGCTAGGTGAAATTGTCTGCATTGGTCCGCAGACATCCGTATGGATGAGGTCTAGTACTGCCATAGACTTTCCTGATGATTGTTTCGGAAGTGTTAAACGTGTCATTTTACCTTTTACGCATGTTTCACACACGATTTGAATACCACAATCTTCTATTTCCAAGTCAACAACCATCTTGTTTGAGTTCATAGATTTTATTGCCTTCGGGTCTCGATGCCCAAAAATTCGATGCCAATAATGAATACACTTTGGCTTGGTTCTTTCACACTATACGAGCACGGTATATGTTGTTGACGTAATTTGTATAATCCTGAATGCTCATCTGCAACTCCAATTTGTTTGTTCTTGTGTAATATTTCGCATATACCTTGATTGAACTTTACTTGAAAACCCTTTTCTAAAAGTTTCGGAACTGAGAGTAAATTTCCTTTAATATCAGGAGCGTAAAGAACATCGGAAACTGTGGCACTAGATTTTTCACCATTGTCATTTAAAAATTCGATTCTGCAGATGCCTTTTCCCAAAACATTAACTTCTGCACCATTTGCCACACTTACGTTATTATGCTCCCCATACTTTAAAGAAGTAAAAAAAATTCTATCACTTACTATATGACAAGTGGCTCCTGAGTCAATAACCCAGCCTTCTGTCCCCTTTTTCGAAACCATAAATAAAAATTCTTCGGAATGCTCTACTTTATGAACTTTTTCGCCCTTTATTTGCTGGTCTTTCTTTAAATTTTCAGATTTATTCTGCTTTTCTTTCCATGCTTTATATTTGACACAATCACGCTTTACATGACCACCTTTTTTACAAAAGAAACATGATATTCTTTTCTGTGTTGTTTTAAGTATCGTTTCTTTGTTTATTTTGTAAATGTCATCCGCTTCTTGTCGACGATTAAATTCACTAAGCAATTTTGATTTAACCAAACTCAAAGTTAAATCCGCTTCCGGCCTTGTCTCTAACGCTGTAACAAGTGTATCGTAACTTCGGGGTAAACTGCTTAGCATCATTCCAACGACCCAACTATCATTGAGTTCTTCACCTAAATCAATTAACTTTTGAAATAAGTTTGTTAATTTTGCAATGTGTTCTTCCATATTATCATTTTCAGACATCTTTGTACAGCATATACGTCGAATCAGACATACTTTATTGCTCAACGTATCCTTTTCATGGTGGTTTTTGAGCGTACCCCATGCCTCTTTCGCTGTCTTTGAATTTCTGATATGACATAGTTGGCTGTCATCAACTAATAAACCAATCCATCTGCGAGCTTGATTTGCCCTATTAGCAATTTCTGCAGCATTTGCACCATTGGCCTCTGCCTCAGGCTTAACTTCATTCACGACACTCCACAACTTTTCTCTCATTAGCAGCATTTCCATGCGATATTTCCATGTGAAATAGTTCTCGCCATTCAATTTTGTAATGTTTAGTTTTGCTTCTGCCATTCTTCAAGATATTAATTGCATAAAGAACTCTAACTGAAAAAACGGAACGTCTTAAAACGTTCCCGCCAAGAACTCTACCTTCACTTTCCTTATTTTATTTACTACTTTATTCTCACTTCGTGTTCACAATGGGCCCCATAACCTGTTAGCTGTATTGGCAGTGTAATTAGCGTATTGACTATGAGAAAGCAAATAAAAGAATAGATTAACTTTAAACTCTTGACGTTTTTATTTTTTATAGTAATGACAATTATATTTTTTATAGAACAGAAGAATATCTCATGATACAACTATCATACAATAATAATTCAAAAATGTAAAGTGTGAATGCTAACTTCTACAATTATAACATAAATATATTACGAATATATCAATTGCACTTGACACTGACATATCTCAATCAGAATTTTCTTAATATAGTAGCTGTTTCTAACATAGCTGGCTAATTTATGAAATTTAATTTCTTTATAATTTTATAACTCTATATCCATTTAATATGAAGTATAAAATGCAGTCAAATCATATAGAGAATACAATGTTCTTTAATATTTATAATAACATTAAATGTGAAAAAATTATATTTAACATCGTTTTTTTTTTCAAGAAAAACTGTTAAAAATCTTCAAATGAAGGTACTTCCGGTTGACCAATTATAACCAAAATCTAATCAGCTCTTCATATGGATGCAACGAAGAGGAATACGAAAGAATTATAATTTTTGGAATTGTAGTATTAGAGTTATCGCAGACGAAAATTTTGTTACATACACACACGCGTACGCGCACACGCACGCGCACGCGCACGCGCGCCCACACACACACGCACACACACACACATACACACACACACATACACACACACACACACACACACACACACACACACACACACACACACACACACACACACACACACACACACACATACACACATACATACATACATACATACATACATACATACATACATACATACATACACACACAAACACATAGACATCCTCGTAGAAATAGTAAAATCGTATTCCAGGGACCTTAAAACGTGCTTATTCATTAAAAACTCCACCGAATTTTTTGACCAAAGACAATACCTTCCTTACCTAAAGGTGACGGAAGGTAAAAATGGATACAGACCATAAATGAAAGGGGGGTCAGTCGATCCCCCCCCCCTGTGGGCGCGTATGGAATATACTAAAAACTTGATTTATATGTTTATTTTCTTGTTCTTCTTATAAGTTTAATCGTTTCGCACATTTGCATTACTCACAAACATATGCATCAAAAATATATGTTCGTTTCACCGACGGTATAAATAAAGTAACTAGATTCGTTTCACTCCCAACTGCTAATCTGACGGCAAGGACTATAAACCAACAGAGGACGGCTTTCAAATAAATAACGTCATCCGCATACCCACTGAATAATCGTATGTCTATTTCGCACTGTAGTATCAAATGAAACTAATAGATTTGTATTTGTACTAACCAAATTAGTATTTGTACCTTCATTAATTTGTTTAATAAGACTTGGAAATATTATAGTTTATTAGTTAGTAATGTTATATCAGAAATGAAGTAAAGACAAAAAATAAGAAATACTAGAGCGGAATATAAATAGGTAGGTAGATAAGTAAAATTCTTGGAAATACCCAAGGCTCTGTTCTTGACTCCTATAGTTTTGTAGCCACAATCAGGCCCAGATTACCCATAAGGCCACCTAGGCCATGGCCTAGGGCGCACGCACGGAGGGTTATAGCCGTGCCAAATCTCAAGAGCTGTTGCGCAGAAAGCAAAACTCTATCTTTCTCTTTCTCTCTCCCCTATTGTCTAACCATTCTCTAGCTGTCTCTCCTCTTGATCTGCGCATTTCATAGCTCATAACATTTGGCACCACCTCTACTAGACGACACAGTCACATTTGCTTTAATTATACAAAATCAGTATAGTAGCGTGATTGGTAAATCCTGTTGAGCTATGACAGTTGTCGAAGATTTTAAATAATTCTAATATTTCTATACCTAGTCTCTACTTATGAATCTTAGCAAATACAATCTTTACCTAGTTTTTTTTCTATTGGAGTAATGTTATAATTCTATTAGATATTTAATAAATGCGACTTGTAAAATCACTTACATTGGTAGCACTTCCCGCTAACAAATTGAACTTCTGCGATGAAATACTTTGCTGACTGACAGCAATTTGATGTTGATATGTCATTTATGTATCGGTTTTAAAAAGCTCTAAAACTAGTACGTTTATCTTCCTGTTTTCAGTGCGTTTATACACTCATAAAGGCACCGATATAGAACAAGAATTTAATGAAATCAAGCATTATTAAAACTCGGTACATATTGAGAGGGGTAGGGGGGTGCAGTCACGAATTTTGGCCTAGGGCGTAAAGAAATACTAATGCCCTGACCACAATGGTCATCATGTACCGTCCACCAAGACATTACACATTGCCAAAACTTACCATTAATATAAAGACATTAAATACACATCTGTTTGTTCTCAATTTCGACAACAGAATGATTGATACTAATTACGCCACCTTCACCTTCGTTAATCTTCAGAATTTATAAATACTCAAGTGTACAATTATTACGATAAAAATCAAAATTCTAATATTTAAAAATAATATCTTGTATGTTGTGATAGAAATCCCCAAATTAAGTAATAAATGTAGTAAAAAAGATAAAAATCTAAAAGATAATCTACATTTATAAGCACTTGAACTTTACAAAGCAAATAAGATATTTACAAAATATGTTGCTAAATTTGAAAAGTCATTTTTTTATAAAAAAATTATCGTATCACAAAAAAATATCAATTAGAATTTAGTATAAAAAGGTAGATAAATCGCGTTGAAGTCAAACATTTCTCGAAAATGAAAGTCTTGATCGTCTTAGCAGCTCTCTGCACCCTCGCCTTCGGTAAGTATACGAGTACATGTACATTGTATTTATTGGTTAAATGGGTAACACACCATAGTAAGAAATTAGTACACAAGTCATTTATTTTAAAACTGTATGACATAGTTTTAAAAAAAAAATTATTAGTTTTTATTTTATTTTTAAAGCTCATAACATCTATATAGCCTATTTCAAGTCTTCTGTTATTGCCTTTTTGAAATCAGGGATCCATTTTTACCTCCCGTGGTAATGGAGGTATAGGGATCATGCTAAAGTCGCACTTGGAGATTTTGGTAAATGACTACGTTTTAAGGTCCCTACTTGTGTGTGTGTGTGTGTGTGTGTGTGTGTGTGTGTGTGTGTGTGTGTGTGTGTGTGTGTGTGTGTGTGTGTGTGTGCGCGCGCGCGCGCGCGTGTGTGTGTATGTGTGTGTTTGTGTGTGTGTGTGTTTGTGTGTGCATGTGTGAGTATATGTGTGTGTATATGTGTATGTATAAGTGTGTATGTGTGTGCGTGTATGAATCCTTGACTCTAACTCAAATATTATCATTCAAAAAAATTTGCAACCTTGTATATATACGCTATTCTAAAATATAAAGAAACCATTAGATTTTGGTGTAAATCAGATTACCGGATATGGCACTTTATTTGAAGCTTAAAATAGTTTTTCTCCGAAAAACACCTTGTTATTAAAAAAATTATATATATTAAATTTTCTACGGGTTTGCATTAATACTTTTTCTCTTTATTTTATGGATAAATTTATAAAATTATCTATAATTTTAATCCCGGAGCCTACGCTTTAAACAAACAGCAAACACAAATCCTTGGTTACACAGTTCATATCTCAAATGTATGCAACTAACAGATAAATGTCACTGTGAAAGATCTAATCATGTCAAATTAATAATAGTAACGTTTTAAAAAGAAAATATTAATTAGAACCATTGTATATGGAATGGGACTTATAGTTTTCAGCATAAGTAAATATGGATGTATATTTGAATTAATAAAAATTAAATGGCCAGAGGTATTGTGTTGGCCACATCAGATTTTTTAGTAAATGAATACATAAAATAACTAAACAAATAATACTTGTTTGAATTTTTGTGTAGTGTCAAAAACTAAAGGCTCATTCACAGCTACGAAATTAAAAAATATAAATAAAATTATGAATACCTAAGACTTTATGGTTGCTGTTCACAGCTTTGAAAATAATAAGTACGTAAATTAATGTTAGCTGTCATTTAGAAATACATAATTCACAAGCAATAAATTAATTTTATACCTTTTAACGCACTCTACATAATCATATATGTAACCCTTTTTCTTAATACGGTTTTTTTATTTATAATTCATTTTAAATTCCTTTCCAGAATGTAAATTGACAGCTCAAATGACAGTTGTTATGCTTGTTCTTATGTTTGTGTAAAATATTTAACATTTGCAAATCCTTGTGCTTATGTCTTATGTTTATTTTTATTTTCGATAGCTGTGAACATTTTCATAAGAACCTATTGTTTATATCGTTATTTTTATTTTTATGTATAATTTTATTTTCGTAGCTGTGAATGAGCCTTAAGTAATTTTATGTGAACTGGTGATTAATGTTATGTTTGACTTTCAACAACGTAACCTTATTTTTGTAACGTCAAATACCTACAACATATTCTATTTTTTTATAACATTACTCTATTTCTTATTCGCTTCTTATTATTGCTACTTTTAAATTCATAATTATAAATTCATATTCTTAACAATCGTTTGTGTTCGATTATTTAGAGAGATTTGATATTTGATACTTTTGACATTCCTAGTCACCTACTTTAAAAAAATAAATTGTACTAATCTATTACAGCGCTCGAATGAGCTATAAACGAACTTTTTTGGGTGCTGTAATAGCTTTGTTACAGACGCAAAATGGAAAAAAATATTTTAAATGACATGACATATGCTGCCAGTGGTAATCAAATTTGGACTACTATATTTATATACTTAAATTGCTTATTATTTACACATATTTTCGTTATTGACCACAAAATCCTACCAACAAATAATTTGTCTGTGACTATAATGATTTTAAACGTATTTATATATTTTCATAAGGGTTGAAATTGATCAATTTATGTGACTCTAATTATTGGCAAACTCCACTATTTAAATACAGACCCCGTTCAATTTACTAAAATAAAGGAAAAATCTGTGGTGGAACCACGCCATATTGAGATTGATAAGTTCCCCTTACTGCACTAATCCCCTTACCGTGCGAGTTTGACAGTGTCGAGAAGCTGGTACCTCGCGCTATCGTCATTGCTTATTTGTGATTGACATTGACTTGATTTCATAGCAAACAAAATCGCTTATCGCTTACACAAATCAAGCGAATATTTTATCAGGGCGGTTGACAATGAAGAAATTTTTAAACAAATTTATTGAAAGATAAGAGAGGGGAGTAATTTAATAATTAAAAGAAGTGAAATATACTCTCGAACAATTATTTTTTATCTAGAATTATAAATAGTAATCTACAAATCATTGTTACTTTGAAACTAGTGTTAAAAGTAAATGTCAAAAATTATTAGAAATACAAATATAAACTAATAAATAGTGTTTGTAGAAAAAATAGTGTATGATATACGTGTTAAAAGTGATTTTATTTTGTTCGAAGGTTTGGATCACTCCGCTTCGCGTCGTGTTCCGAAATTCCTTCTCACAAAATAAAATGTCACTTTTAACACTTATATCATAAATAACTATTTTATGAAAATTGTATTCTAAATAGATATTATATTTGCAAAATATGCCTTAATGAAGATTTTTATTTTAAATAAAATAGAAATCAATATTTATAATACGGTGACACTATTTGACTTCTTTAAATTTTATACGACAAAATCAGTTTCATACGCATGCGCAATAGTCGATTGTTTTTAATATGAACATAACATTTAGTACATTTCACGAACTTAAACGAACTACTTGTCAATTTTCTTTTATCAATATGACGTGGTTCCGAAACACAGATTTCTTGATAAGACATTATCGCTATGTACTTGTCAATTCAATGTCAATATCAATTTGGCGTGAACCCACCACTGGTGTGGTCAACACAAAACCTCCCGCCATTAACAGCCCTAGTCACAAAAAAGATTAAGATAATCCTTATTTTTGGATTAGCGAATTTTATTCTAATTTTGCCAGATTATTTCGTAAAATATAGTCTAATCTAATCCAAGTAACTACCTTTTTTCATAATAAGAAGAACATTAAATTTTAAATACCGGGATAAAATAGAATTCACTAATCCAAAAATGAGAATTAGCTTAAACTTTTTTGCGAATCGTTAATTTTTAATAATCTAAATACGTACCTACATATTTACATGTGCTGGAAACTTTTGTTTTCCTTTCCTATTGTTCTATTTACTTTTTTCTTCTTAAAACGTTACTATTATAAATTTGAAATGATTACTTCTGACAGTGACATTTATCTGTCAGTTAAATACATCTGAATAACTGCGCAAGCGCAACCAAGGAGTTTTGTGTAGGCCCCGGTATTTAAATTATAGATAATTTTATAAATTTATCCATAAAATATATAGAAAAAGTATTAACGCAAACCTGTAAAAAATTTAATAATCTTTAATTTTTATAATACATTAATCTCGAAAAAATAACATTTAAAGGTATTTTTCGAAGAAAAACTATTTTGAGCTTCAAGTAAAATGCCATTTCCGGTTATCCGTTTACACCAAAATCTACTGGGCTCTTTCCATTACAGAAAAAATTCGAAATACAAGGTTTCAAAATTTTCTGAATGATAGACAGACATCATCGTAAAAATGTTAAAATTGGATTCTATAGGGATCTTAAAACGTGGTCATTTACTAAAATCTCGATATGCGATTTTTAGCACGATCCCTGTACCTCCCTCACCAAGCGTAGCGGGACGTAAAAAATTCAAAAATTAAATATGGTGGAGGACCACCTTCTACATTTAATATGTTTCATATCAGATCCAATGAGATTTGTATATAAATTGTGGTTCTGTATAGTTGAATATAAATATTAATTAAAATTCTAATTGTGTACCTAATGTTCTTTCAGGGGCCCATCTGAAGCCACGTACTCCTAGGCTCGATGGCAGAATCGTAGGAGGCCATGATTCCAAGATTGAAGACCTTCCCCACCAAGTATAATTTTTATTTTATCTCAATACTGTTAATATTTTTATTATGCACCAAACGTTAACAAGTACTATAATTTTGTACACTGATTCTGTTCCAACAAGATTTTTTCGAAATTAGCTCAAATAAGTGCAGTGAGCATTTTTTACATGGGATTCATCGAAACGTAACTAGTATTTCTTTATTTAACACTAAAAATCTATTAATATAGATTGTTTTTAAATAATACGTAATGCACATTTAATAATAATAGAGTGTTGTCAATACTTAAAACGAGAAGGTGTGCAAATAATTGTACAGATCTAAAAATTAATTATTATTTTTAAATTCCATGGCACTCGATATTTCTTTCCATATTTTCGTACATAATTTCTGCCGTTACAAAGCATGCAAAATGATTTTTGCTTATTGATTATAATGTAAAATTTTATGCTCTACAACTATTATTTGAAGCTTTTCTACTTAAAATATGTATCTAGGGAATCAGTAACCTGCTGATGACGACTGTAGATCTGTAGCAGTCGAAACGTTGTTATATCAAATATAAAAATAATAAAGACAATGCAAGTCCAACCAGTATTCTTTAATAAATTAACATTGTCTACAACTTTTAACCAAAAATATTGCTAATATAAATATTATTTAATTTTTAGTTATCTCTCCAAAGGAGCGGATTTCACATTTGTGGAGCTTCCATCATTCATCCTGATTGGGCTCTGACCGCTGCTCACTGCGTATACGGGTATGTAACATTTCAATTATTCTTCTAACGCAATGCAGTAGCGTACCTAAGTGAAATGGTGACCAAGGCAAGGGTCGTAATTGCGCCCCCTTTCAACAATGTAAAATCAAGATTACTTCTTTTTCGCTTTAGTGTAGCGAGCTATGTGGCATTTGTATTATTGTTGAAATTACTTAAGAATATCCATATATATATATATATATATATATATATATATATATATATATATATATATATATATATATATATATATATATATATTCTTAAGTAACTTCAACCATGAATGAATCAGCACAATAACAAAATAACTATCGATTATCATTTTTTTTAAATTCCTCCAATATATCCGAAACACAGAGGAATTCACCTATAGGTCATATAACATTCTTTGATCGTAATGACCCCCGGAATATATGGTATGGTTTGTCGATCGAATCGCGGAACACTCTGTGTATGTTTATTTAGCTATCAAATATTCAGGAACATCATTAACATTAATTATGTATTAGTCGAGTATACGTAGTCAGTCCAGTTATCTCTCCTAAGGTGATCTTATGCGCGTTGAAGTTGTTGGAGATCTCCCCTAGTCTCGTTGTTCAGAGAGTCGATGTGCGGAAACATAAACATATTCGGCGACGGCGAGTGGTACAAGGTACAACGAGGTCTAACAAACACATCCACGAATTTGATCTGCATGATTTTTACATCTGCATCTTCCTTGCCTTCACTGATGCAAAGGCATTAATAACGTGCTCGAAATCGGTCTTTTCAGTTTCTTCCCTTTCAACGCTCATCAAAGCAATATCACTTAATCGATCTTGATCCATGGAGACTCTCAGATAATTTAAGATCAGTTTTAGTTTGATGAAAGATCTTTCGCAGCTAGTGATTAAAACTGCAATAGTCAACATTATTTGCATGGCTATTCGAAGATTTTTCGCCGTTGGCGTTTTTCGATTTCGACATCCCAGTTTTGACAAAGACTAAGTCCAATTTCCAGAGCTTCAGTTACCAAAGTTTCTCTTTCATTGCGAAAATAATCTCTTAAACCTTTCAAATCTAAGGTGGCGTCTTGAAAGTTTCTATTTATATCTTGCATTCTTTTCTGAACTCTATCAATAGGAATGAGTACTCTCGTCCAAAATCCAAGTAGAGTCAGAAAATCGAGTGTCAACATACGGTTGTACAATTGCGTAGCATCACTTCTTGTTTCACTCGTTTTATTTGTATCATCCATTATAATCGAGAACTTGGAGTATGCCGTCAAGGTAGTTGTTTATGGTCTTCACAGCTTCCACACTATTGTTTTAGACTCAGATTTAATAACCATGGGCACAGCGTTTTTGAGTATTTCCCAGCGTTGAGCAGACGATGAAAAAACAGATAGAGAGCTTCAACAGTTCCGAAAAATGGCAATACGCACAGTAATCAGCAGTTTTAACACTTTAAATTCTGACACCCAAGTTACATACGGATACCAAGCGCTCCAAGCGGCGCCCTCTTGGTTCTGGCGCCCAGGGCACCTGCCCTGTTTGCCCCGCCCTAGGTACGCCACTGACGCAATGAAAATACTTTTCACAATTTGGTCTTTTCCTTTAACTCGATGTATTTGTAGTATCCTGTTTTACATCATAGAAGTGACATATTTTTCGTGAGTAGGTCCTCCGCTATGCAAATTTCCCTCCGCGCTGGCAGCACCAAACTCGGCGAAGGCGGTCAAGTCCACCATGCTTCCCAAATAATTTGGCACCCACAGTACAACGCAAGCAACGCTGACTACGACTTCGCCCTTATCCAAGTCAGCCGACCCTTCAAAGTGGGACACCGTGGAATCAAGGACATCCCACTTGCTCAACAGGAACCCTCTGCAGGAGATTCTTGTATTGCTTCTGGATGGGGGGCACTTTGGGTAAGTCGGAGGTTATTTTATTGAATCTCTCTGACAATGAAGGTCTGGCTCACCGCCAGAATCTAACAACTCGGGAATTCGATCCCGTTCGAAGTCAAAATTATTTCTAATTTTAAGTGGCATTGAAGTAACCCATGTGGTACACAAATAAGTGAGACTATTTTCAACATGGTTCCCGTTTAAAAAATCATAAGTTTGTGTTATATCTCGAGAATTATTAAGTTTTCAAAAAATCTAATTACGCCATTTTATCCTATTTAAAAAACGGTAAAATTTTTGTAAAACCATTTTTTCTCTAACTATCAGAATAAATAAGATATGATATATTTTCAAAATGAGCGAAAAACGAGTTTTTGCCTGTAGCTCAGAAATAAAAGAAGATCGAAAATTCCTGTGGTGACTATTAAACATTTCTGGAAAAGTTGACCCTGGAATGTGCAAATGGTTTTACTCTATCATTAATATTACCCGAGAAAGCTTAAAAACATCGAAAATGAGACACCCTGTACAGTTGGAACAAAGGATCATTACATTACAAAATTAAAAATTGTAAGAATAAAAATGTCGTCAAAAAGTATCAGAGATAATAAAATACATGTATATTTAAAAAATTCTAGTCTGATAGTTTTTGGCGACATTTTCATCCTTATAATTTTTACCTCTCGCTAAGAGAGGTATTGTATTCATGCTAAAAATCGCATATCCAGATTTTAGTGAATAAGCACGTTTTAAGGTCCCTAGAATCCGATTATAACATTTTTACGATGATGTCCGTATGTGTGTGTGTGTGTGGATGTGTGTGTGTGTGTGGGGGGGGGGATGTGTGTGTGTGGATGTTGGATTCACCATAACTCAAATACTATAAGACTTGTGACATTTTTAACTACGGATTCCTCAATCTAACAATAATGGGAAGAGTCGAGTCAGTTTTGGTAACAATTGGACAACCGGAAGTAGTAGTTACAAGAAAAAAATTATCTAAATATTATTTATCGAAAATTTATGTAAATACTTATATTAAAGAACGTTAAATTCTTTATTCGATAAATATAAATTCATTATTATATCTTCTATAGATTTAGAGATAAAGAAATGCATATAAAATAATTTGATGTAAAAATTCTTAGATCAAACTACTTCAAGGCAAGAAATTCAAATGTTTGTAATTCACACATAAATGTCACATCATTATGAAGATTATGAAAATAAATAAGAAATCAACAACGCAAAAGAATATACGTAAAAAAGAATATAAAAGGAATTTGCGAAAAAATGACGAATAAAAGAAAATAAAAGGAAAGTAGAAAAAAAATTCAGGATACCGAATATAAATAAAATGTATTGTACATAATTTATTTTAAAATAATTATTTTGTAGTGAGACATGAATATATGTATTTGTATTTAAAAATATTTTTCGGTTTATGCGTACAACCAGGTAAAATATCTGGCGAGAGGTTATGTGCTGGCCACATCAGATTTTTTTATTTTGTATTGTAATGATCTTTTTTTTCAACTGTACATTAACTATTCCTGATGATGATTCAAATTATACACGTGTTTTAAATACCAAATTGAGAAGTTTTGGATCATAAAGTTTTACGGTATAGATAATATTTGAAAAAAAATCTGTTTCCCCATATTAAACGCTAGTGTCACGGATTCTCGTGCTCACCATAATATTAGTTATAACAAAAGAAAACGGTTTATGCTCTGTAAGCGATAGACAAATAAATATTTCAGAGAACTTCCAAGTTTAGAGTTGTAAATTGGCCGCTGTACCACGTTGCTTTAACTTAAAAAAAAACATCGTAATAATCGTTGTTAATAATCGATGATTATGACTAACCATGAAATGTTGATAATCGGCGATAACAATTAATTTTAATCTTAGTCGTTCCATTACTAGTTTATAACATAAGTTGGTTCTGATTTTAGGAAAATGGACCATCTCCCACTATATTGCAGAGCGTAGCATTGCCCGTTATTTCACGTGCACTGTGCCAGGAATTATACCCTAACTACGTTGTTACTGAAAGGTTTGGCCTTATTTACATTGTTTGAACTCAAACAAAATATATTTCGTAAAATAATAGTTTAAGTTTGGCAAAGAATGATTTTACGTACCATTATTAATAGTTTTGATTTATATTATTTCTTGTTAGCATTCTTGTCGGAAATACAATTTAAATCTAACAGATGTGCAAGGGTAGTACTTAACCAGGGCCGCGGCGTGCGGGTGGGCAGGTTGTGCCCCGCACAAAAGGGCCTGACTTTGAGGAGCGCTGTTTCAAGACAGTAAAGTAAATAATAGTAAATTTTTATAAAATGCTCTAATTCGTAAAGACAAAATTACTATAAAACTTACAAATTAACGTGATAGAAGTGAACAATATATTTTTTAATTTGTTTGCAGTAGAGCTCTAGTTATAAGTAAAATAATTATCATATCAATCGGTTCGTTATTATTCTAAACTATTATTCACGAAAGATGACTATTCTAGGTCATTTGTTCGAAGAAAGAATACACATCACTTTATAGCAGTAGCTTAGCAACATTTTGTATTAGAAAGAGGAAGATTATACGACCTATGTCTGTTTAATTTATGTGGTGTGACAGATATACGTAAATAGTGGCATTACTTTCTAACACACTATAAATAATAATTACATAGGTCGTAGAATTACAGATACGTAATTATTTACTACACTGCCCTCTGTGCTAATATGTACCCAGTGGCGTTGACGTTTAAATCAAATTATTATTCCTTGGTTTATAAGTTAAGTCTATGATTTTGTATTTTGCAAAAACATAAGTGAAGAACATAAATCTTTCAGAAAGGCATTATTTAGAAGAAACATAATTTTTAATGAAGTTATCTGCAAGTAATATTATATCAGACGGCTCACAAATGGTTTTGAATAGTCACCTTTCGTGAATAATAGTTTTGCATTGTTATATTGAAATAATAACTATGAAAATGTTGATTACAACAATGAATATATTAATTATAACTCAAGGATATTGATTACAAGAATGAATCCCTAAATACCTATTATCATTTTGCAAAGAATCAAATGCATATACAATTCTGAAAACTGTTGTAAAATTGTTGATTGCAACAAACGATTTTGATTATAACCTATTGATTACAAGAAAGAATCTAGGAAAATTTCATCAATATAATAAATCTAGCATTTTTTGAAGAACAAAAAGTATAGTTTAAACTTTAATTTGCAAATTTTACACCATGAAGGGAAGGGGCGCTAAGATGTAACATTAGGGTACCTTTATAACCATGGTATGGCCATGGGCCAAGATCACCGCCATTATCGGTAATTCATTTCCCTATTTATTTGTAATAAATGTGATATTATATTATAAAAGAATATTAAATTATCACACTGTGAATTTATAAAGGTAATAAAAATTAATTTATTTAAGAGATACACAATTATTATTAAGACATACATATAGAGGTTATGTAGAATGTATGACATGGGTTGTTATTATCACATCTAATTTAATATATGTAGTTCTTATTTACATAATAATTGTATATTGTGCTTAATATTGGTAATTTATAGTTTTTTTCAATATGTCAGTAATCATGGTGGGTATCTTAACAAACTTTACAAGTAAATAAAATAAAATATATTACTTACACTTTAAATACATATTAAAATGATAATTAAATGTGTTTTTCATTAAAATAAAAGAAATAGCTACGAAAATACATAATAATTTGCGCAAGAACAACACATATAACAGACGGGCCGGTAATGGCGGACGAAACGTGAGCCACGCCATGGCCATACCCTGGTTATAAATGTACCCTATGTAACATAGCACAAAGGCGCCTAATACCCACGGAGCGTCCCTTTACTTAACAAATGTTGTTGTAGGATGTTCTGCACTGGAACAGATGAGGGAGGCATTGACGCTTGCCAGGGAGACTCTGGTGGTCCTTTGATACTCAATCGTGTCCAAGTCGGTGTCGTGTCCTGGGGTCTCGGATGTGCCGCTCCCCGCCAGCCTGGTGTCTACGCCAATGTGGCCAACCAACATGACTGGATCAGTAAAACCTGTGAATGTGGAATCTAAATACCTAGGCTGTTGTGAATTGTTATCTTACTTTAACTAAATAAATCAAATACATTAATATAAATTATGGTTCATTTTACAACAGATAAAATAATCAGTATTTATTTAAAAAATGTTAAATAATTTTATGGCAATATACAGTTGGAAGTTTTATATATAAATTCTGTGGCCAACATTTCAAAATAATAGGAGAGCCATCTTTCCAATAAATTTAAAAAAGAGATCAGATCAGAGCCGGATCTAGATATTTTAGCACCTGAGGCAAAAAGAAAAATTGCGCCCCCCACCCCCAGTACCTATATATACGAGTATATATATATATATATATATATATATATATATATATATATATATATATATATTTATTTATTTATTTATTTATTTGTGTTTTAGAAAATATATGTCGATCTTAGATAATTTTTAATCAACTTAAGTTTACTAAAAGATCTTTCGCACGAAGCAACCATAACGGGAATCGATAAAAAAAATTTAAAGCTATATACTCGTATATACTTCGAGGTTGGGGTACGATTCTGTTAATCTACATATAGCTATAGTTACATTGGGAAGAATGGATAAAATGTACATCTTAAAACTCAAAATTGCACCTGCCATTTCTATACCATTTAATTCACTTATATTTTAGAGCTAAAATTAGCAGTTGATTGTTGCAAATCACACTCATAGCGACTAGTTTCTCACCAGAAAGAAATCCAAAATCTGTTGCTACGTTGTTAAGTTTTCCATACATCCAGTTTAAATTAAATACAAGAGCATTCAATGATTGATTTATTTCAATTACAAAAAGTTTCACATTACCAGTCCTTTAATAAGTTGAGATCCCTTAAGCACAGTTATATTTTTTGACTGTACTACTTTATATACTTGAGTTAAAATATTATCTCAAATTGATACCGTACACAATAATTGTAGTTAATTTTCGATTTTATGTCAATTATTTCTGTAAGATCAACTTACATAGGCGCGTGCGCAGCACGAATGCGCCCTGTCCTAAATGCTGATTGCATTATTTGAATTCATTTGCGCGGTCTGTGCTAAACATAAATTCATTTAATGTAATTTTTATTATTAGATATTGCAAATAAATAATCTTCATTATTGAGTGAGGCGCTTTTATAAATAGGTAGTAAAAAATGTTCTTTGGGTCTTTTGGTTGGCGCCCCTTTAAACTTTAAACCTGAGGCAAGTGCCTCGCTCGCCTCACCCTAGATCCGGCCCTGGAGCAGATGTGATACGAGATTAATTGTTGGCGCAATACACAATTCTGGCTTTTCGCGTAAAAATGGAAAAACAAGTAAGGATTGTTATCTATTATGGCCTGAAGACAAGACAAGACCAAGACAAGAAGTATTTTTTATTTCCCAAGACAAGACAAGGAAGTATTATCAAGAATCAAGATGAATATTGAAAATCTGCATTTGTATGTTTTATGTGTCTAGATCCTTTTAACGCTCAATTTAAATACTATTATTCAGAAAATTTCGTAACCATGTATTTCTACCTTATTGTAATATGAAAAGAGGAAAGAAGCCATTAGATTTTAGTACAAATGGACAGTGGCGGGATTTAGGGGGGGCAAGAGGGGGCAGTTGCCTCTCCAAAATTTGGACAATCTCAATATTTGAGATTTTATTTACGTTAAATAGTAATAATTTTATAGTAAATATTTATAAATAAAAATTTAATAATTGATAATTTAAAGTATACTTTTATAAATTAGAAATACTTGAAATTGAAAACCAAAATACTTATTGTTACTTAGTGATCTGCCAGACGCCACGTGTCCGTTAACGTTACAAATTGTGTCCACGTATATCATGGCTGTGGTTGGTCCGCCAAAAGAAAATACGTTTTACAGATGAAGATTTTGCGAAAAGGGTGTTATTTGTGCCTTCAAGCAAAATTTAATAATAATGTCTTCTTCTTGATATTTAGGGGATGCAATTACTCAATTAGAGTAATATTTACGTGCATTGTGTTTTGTTAACACTATTTTCGCGTTTTGTTTTTTACGTATTTGTTATAAAATAGGCATTTTTTTTCTAAATGTATTTTTCTTTTTTAACTAACTGTATTTATGGTACACTCGAATATAATCTTCTGTAGCTGAGGTTTGTTGTTTTTACACTCTTTCATGCCAATTACAAAATTGTTTTTATTCACTTTATAGTACAATGTCTAGTGTAAATAATATAATTAATCACTAAACGAATTTTTTATAAAAAGTTACATTTTTGTAGTTTAGAAAATGGTAGTCTCTCAGACGTCAGGTGACCGTTTACGCACCAAAAATTCACATGTATGGTTAAGGATTAAAATATTTCAATTGTCTTGAAATTCAAGCCAAGACAAGAAATCTTGTCTTAATGAAACATTACCTATGTGCTCCAGTACGAGCCATTAAGTTAACTAGTTTAAGAGTGTGGTCTTTTAATCCTAGAGATTGTAAGGGAAAATATGTTTCTGACATATTTTAGAATTGGGTCTGGATTCTATTTTACTTCATATTTTGGATTTTCTTGTCTTGTAATGTAAATTTCTCTAATAAGTCTTTTAATTATAAATTCATCTTTCATACTTTTTACCGATAGGATTAGGTTAAAATCTGTCCGATAAAAATTTAGTATATAGTAGGAACTTCCTAAGGTAAATGAGTTGGTAATAAAATCTATATAATTTTCTAGACAATCTTTGAAATTTTGTTGAGTTGTGACAAGGCGAGGGTAAGCACAATAACAGATAAATAACTTTTTATAAACTCTTCTAAATTATAGTTTCAATATTCAAAATTTAATTCTGTTTATCTATTTAAGTCAAAATTCAGTTTAGAAATTCTTATCATATTATGATAGTCACGACATTTATTTGTTGATCTTAAGTCCGGAAATTATGCACCCCGTTCCCCTAAGATAATCCTATCCTGGAGATAGCGTTTTTGTTTTAAGTCAGTCGGTATTAGTTAGCCATGGGATAAACATGGGAGAGTTGAATTTAGATACTCGAGAGAGTAACATGTAATAGTCGGTTTTAGAGACTAGTAAGAGTTAACATGTAAGAGTTTGAGTTTTGGGGCGACGCTCGCCCGCTGTGTTACGGAATGTAACAGTTTAATATCTGCTTAGTTGAGTATGTTTAGTTTTTATCCATAGTTAATAATCAGTTATATTTAATCATGTAAATCAAAGTATTAGTTTTTAAATCACAAGTTGTGTTCATGTCCGTAGTGTTCATCAGTTTAAAGTGTTAGTGTATGCGTGTTCTTCCTTCTCACAAGCCGTGGACGCCAGCCATCAAAGCGTCCACCAGTCAGTAAGTGTATCATCGTTGGGAATCATCATCATTAGTATCATCATTATCAGCCAGCTTCAGAGACCCCCCCTCGTGTTACAGAGTGACAGAATTTCCTGAATTTTTTATAACAGCACCCATATTGTTTTAATGTTCCTTCGGACAACGACGACAGTATCAAAGGCAAAACAGCTTGAGCAATGGTATAAACACTCTCCGGAAATCCCACTATCAGGCAAGATCATTGAACAACGCACGTGTGTCCCTGAAAGGTGATAAGAGTAAGAAATTTTTTAATTTGACAATATTGGGAGTTTCTGTGAGTAATCTTTGGAATAATGAATATCAACTATTAAATTACCGATTGCTTTGTCAAGTATTATTATTTCTAATAGGTACTTTTTACTTATTGAAAAAGGTGGAAAAAAAACATAAAAGTAATACTCGTAATTACGTGGAAAGGCACTTACTGTGAAGGTGTCTGAAGAGCATAATTTTTACATTTTGTATTAATTATTCTGCAAAATAGGTCGACTTGTATTTTTCCGAATTTTATAACTATACAGGATGTCCCACATGGGGATTCCAAAAACTACAAGAGATACGAAGTCTCTTAATTTAAATAAAAGTTGCCCCATTAGTAGACCATTTTAATGGTATTTCGTTATTTGCGAAAAAATGTATAGGTCGCTAGATATAGATGAAAATTTTAAGTTTGCAGTTTATTTTTACAAAAATTTCTTATGTAAAAAAAAAGTATTGGATTTTGGTTTGTACATCTTTAGGCCAATTTTTTTTCCGACTGGCGATGCTCAAATTTTATTATTATTATTATTATTATTATTATTATTATTATTACCTCCTGCTACCCTTGCTAAGGGAGGTATAGGGATCGTGCTAAAAATCGCATATCAAGATTTTGGTAAATGACCACGTTTCAAGATCTCTAGATTCCAATTTTAATATTTTCACGATGATGTCTGTGTGTATGTGTTTGTGGATCCTCCACTCTAACTTAAATACTATTATTCAGAAAATTAGATTTTGGTGAAAATCGGATAACCGGAAATGTCACTTTACTAGAAGCTCAAAATAGTTTTTCTTCGAAAAATACCTTTAAATGTTATTTTTTCGAGATTAATGCTATTATAAAAATTAAAGATTATTAAATTTTGTATAGATTTGCATTAATACTTTTTCTATATATTTTATGGATAAATTTATAAAATTATCTATAATTTAAATTTTAAAACCTACGCTTTAAACAAGCAAAACGCAGTTATTCAAATGTATGTAACTGACAGATAAATGTCACTATCAAAGAAATAATAATTTCAAAATAATATTAGTAACGTTATTAAAAGAAAAAAGTAAATAGAACAATAGAAAAGGAATTCAATACTGTTTCCAGCATAAGTAAATATGTAGGTACGTATTTAGATTAATAAAAATTAACAATTCGCAAAAATATTTAGTGAATTCTATTCTATCCCGGTATTTAAAATTTAATCTTCATTTTATTATAGCTCCGGTGGCTCAATGGTTAGAGCAACGCCTCATGTCATGAGCGCCCTCAGGGCTCTGGGTTCGAATCCCACTAAGGCATGGATGTGTGTGAATGTGTACCCACTCTGTAATTGGAATTTAATCCTGTCGAATGGGTTTAAAAAAAGGTAGTAACTTAGATTAGATTAGATTAGATTATATTTGAAGATATAAACTATCAAAATTGGAGTAAAATTCGGTAATCATAAAATAAGTATTGACAATCTTTTTTGTGACTCGGGCTGTAATGGCGGGAGGTATTGTGTTGGCCACACCAGATTTTTATTATTATTACAGTTGGTTTTCGATATATGGTGTGATAGTTTCATTTTTTATATGGACGCCATACTAGAGTTCACCATTGAAAGGAGATTTTTTGGCTTTCCAACGATTTATAACATGTCGATGTTCATGCGTTGCAAACTGCAAAAATGCAATAATTAAGTATTTAGTTTATGGATAAAAAACAATAGTTTTTGAAATATGATAAAAGGTTAAACAAGTCCAGATAGTTCATGATAATATAGTTCCTGCGTGTTCCAGAACCCGTGTGTATTAAATCCATAGCTGGGAGCTACTCGCCAGGTTTGGCCACCAGAAAAATGTCAAATTCAAACTTTTTTGTTTTATGTTACGTCACACATAGTAAGTGATACATAACTGCATCACCAATATGATATTTTTGAGGTAGTTCGGAATGATAATTTTTCTAATAAGTTTTGCTGGTAGTTATGTGAAGCTGTAGAAAATTTCCTCTTTCCAATCCCAGAAACATTAATTCCTGCGTTGGAATGATCTTATTTTTTCTCTTTTAAAAATGAATCCCAGTGATACAAGAAGTTTACTGTTGTTGACATATTGATACTCGAGGTTTGTTTTCTCTCGTTATTAATATGTATGATATACCTATTTAATCTAAATGGTAAACAATTAACTTCATATCTCTGATTTCTTATAATAAATATAAGATATTTTATAAATTAGTTTTCTATTGATAATATAACAGGTGTTTTTCAAATCTTTATTTTCTAGTTAACAGTTATCAGTAATAGTTTAGATACTATATTATAACTTATTTAGTTCTTTTAAATTTAAGCTTAATTTTCCATTAGGTTTATTCGCTAAAAAAATAATTTGATATGAACTCATTTGAAGTACTTTAGCACTTAGATATAGCAGCTAAAAAAGTAAATTGATAGTTTATTATTAAATTTTCTATAGATTTGAATTAATACTTTTTCTATATATTTTATTGATAAATTTATAAAATTATCTATAATTTAAATCCCAGAGCCTACGCTTTAAACAAACAAAACACAGTTATTCAAATGTATGTAACTGACAGATAAATGTCACTATGAAAGAACTAATCATTTCAAAATAATTAGAAACCTTTTAAAAAGGAAAAAGTAAATAGAACAATAGAAAAGGAATTCAATACAGTTTCCAGCATAAGTAAATATGTAGCTATGTATAATATAATAAAAATTAACGATTCACAAAAATATTTAAGCTAATCCTCATTTTTGGATTAGTGAATTCATTTTCTATCGCGGTATTTAAAATTTAATCTTCATTTTATTATAGTTCCGGTGGCTCAATGGTTAGAGCAACGCCTCATGTCATGGGTGCCCTCGGAGCTCGGAGTTCGAATCCCACTAAGGCATGGATGTGAGCGAATGTGAACCTACTCTGTAATTGGGATTTAATCCTATTGAGGGGTTTTAAAAAAAGGTAGTTACTTGGATTAGATTAGACTATATTTTAAGAAATAAATTGTCAAAATTAAAGTAAAATTCGCTAATTCAAAAAAAAATTTGTGACTCAGGCTGTAAATGTGTTGGCCACACTAGATTTTTACTTCCTCGTACAGAGTAAAGGAAGTATTGTAATCGCGAAAAATTTCGGTTTTCAGATTTCAACGGAAATATCCATTTTGACCATTCCTGAATCCATTTGGACTAATTTCGTCGTGACGTCTGTACGTACGTACATATCTCGCATAACTCAAAAACGGTAAGCCGTAGAAAGTTTAAATTTTGTATTTAGGACTGCTATAACATCTAGTTGTGCACCTCCCTTTTTGGTCATAACATAATTTCCAGAAGTGGAACTTTACTTGAAGCCTATAATAGATTTCAATGAAAAACTATTTTAAAATATAATCCAACACTTTTCAAATTTGGTATATAAGACTTTTATGTCAATTGGAATAACATAGCAGATTTTGGTTAAAACAGGCTAACCGGAAGTTATTTATTACCTGAAGTTGTTAACAGTTTTTCTTGAATAAAATGTTTTAATTTTGATTTTAAAAATAAATGCTTCAAATAAGAGTTTTAGAGAATTAAATACATCAAGTATTATTAAATCAGCCCTTTGTATAAGCAAGATATGTAAATTTAAAATTTATATACTTTTTGGTTTTTATAATGAAGCTTGCTATGGATTAGGACAAAAAACTGTTTTCGAAATACAAATCTGGAGATTTTTCAAAAATATTTTTATGTTAAAAAAGGGGCGCCGTATCAGAGATTACGGAAGGGCGCCAAATGCCCTAGCTCTGGTCCTGCCCACGTAAACCCCTTCGCGACCCAAATTTGTGCCAAGACCCATATGTTAAGAAACGCTGCCCTAGCATGACACTTGTGCAACAGATCAAAAGGGTGTCTAGTAAAGACAACTAGCGGGAGAAGTCCGAATTAGAACCCTACCACTCGCCAGATAATAATTCTCGCTACTTTTGGGTACTCCCTCGTACCTACTGTTCTTGAATGAATAGCGTAATGAAATTTATCTTATAAAAATCATTGTATAAATTATGAAGTCCTAAAACATTTTCCAACTTTTTGGCATTTTCACCATACGGATCACCTTCTTCCCATTTCACGGGACTTAATAAAAATGAAAGTTATTCTACTTTATGCATCGTGCCGAAACATAAGATGAGCGGTCTGTGAGTAATGACGAAGCGTATTATTCGCGTAACACGTGGAAGTTAAAGTGTTAATAATAATTTTTGCATAAAAAATAGCTTATCACGATAAGATATCAATTAGAATTTGATATAAAAAGGCAGGTAAGTTGAGTTGAAATTAATCATTTCTCGAAAATGAAAGTCTTGATCGTCTTAGCAGCTCTCTGCACCCTCGCCTTCGGTAAGTATACTTGTAAATTTTACTTATTTTTTAAATGGGGTCCTGCATTATAATTACAAATTAGAAAGAAATTTCTGTTAAACTGCAGCTATATTCATGAATTAAAACATTATAGAAAACATTATTATTTTATTTATATTGTCATTTTTTTGTAAAAAGTAAATAAAATAATGAATGTTTATTCGAATGAGGAACTTATCTATTATAAAGATTCATTATGGTGTAAATAGATATTACAGAATACGGGATTATATAAATATAAAATAATATTATGTTTCAAACATATCAAACATAATATTATTTTTTCACTTGGTGCGCACGTTTTTTCTTAAAATATTTTTTCATACATTTTTTGACGACTTTTAGAGTCTTTTAATGTGTTTATTTATTTATTGTAATTTTTTCGACGACCACAGATGTGTACTTTATTTATTTTCGTGTTGTTTATTCTTAATATTTTTCAATTAATTTAAAAAAAAATCACCTCCTGAAGAAGGCACATGCGTTGCCGAAACTTGTAGAGGCCGAAGAATAAAATAAAATTGATTTGACTGCTATCCAGAAAATTTATCTCCTCATTGAATCTTTATGTTCACCCTAACCGCCATCACCCGGTATATTCAATATGTTCCATTGTAGATCAAATGAGATATGTGTATAAATTGAGGTTCTACATATTTGAATGTAAATATTCATTAAATTTCTAATTGTGTACCTAATGTTCTTTTAGGGGCTCACCTGAAGCAACGGCCCAGGCTGGATGGCAGAATTGTCGGAGGCCAGAATTCCTACATTGAAGACCTACCTCACCAGGTACAGTGTGTTCAAAAAAATTCCTAACTCGGAGTAGGTTATAAACGAAGAAACGTATGTCAATTTAAAAATATTTAATGAGATGCCAATTTGACATAAGATATTGTCAAAAATGTTATCTACAGAAATTGAAGTTTTTCTCCTTGAATCTTATTTTAGAAATGGGAACAAATTAGAAAACGGAGAATGTCAATATACTTTATCCTTCTTTAATACTTTTTCTCTTTAAAATTATATTTCAAGATCAATTTTGACATATTCAGTGGTATTCTACAGTCACTGTTAAAATTGCTTAGAGACGATCTCTAGCTAGAGGTGACTGTTATGGGTCGATTCTGTTCACATCTGTATATCTTAAAGATCTGTAAATTTGTAAATAATGGACAAAATCGCAACGAATTCTGCACTCTTATGTATAATTTTATATTAAACAATAAAAATATGATGTGTTTTTGTCAGGGTTTTACAGATTTACAGATCTGTAAGATTTACAGACGTGAACATAGGCGCCGACTTGTAGGGTGCATGGGGTCAAGTGCACCCGACAAAATAATTTATCGGGTGCAAAAGTATTGATTTGCACCTGACAAAAATTTTATCTATTAAAACATATATATATCATAGACTACGTTTATCTCGACAATTCAAGCGGCTTCAAGTATATTATGACTTGAAAAATCCTATTGGTTTATCTCATCGGATTGAAATTAGGATTGACTTTTATTTATTATCAATCTTCCTTAAATTCGTATCGACTAAAAAAGATAGTTAAATACTAGATTATGTAGACAGACAGGGAGACGTATATGATCTAATTTCATGCTGGATATGTAACATCAAAATCTAAAAATTGACATGTAGTTATTTGACTTTTCTCTCAAAAAAATTTTTTTCTTTATCCCTTCAAATATTTCGCTTTTGGACAATTTTATTAAGTTTTATGTCGCGACTTTCATAAAATGAGAAATACTTATAAACAAATGATAGGAATTTATTAACACTACAACATATTGCGGTTGTGCGCAGGCGTAGTTCCATTATTTGAAGCTTCACTGTTTATTTCGACAGAAGTTAAGCCGCTTCGTAAGTCCAAGCCTGGTATTTTACAGGCTTGACTTGACATTTTCAAGCGATTGATATATTAATCTCGATCGTTTATTTCGAAGATTGAAAAGGGATTTCCTAAATTCAAGCGGCGTCAAACGTCGAGATAAACGTAGTCATATTTATATTATTGTATTCATCTGAATTTTTATTCGCTACTAATTGATCAGGACCTTTTCAAACCAAAATGTGGCATTTAATTTCGCCACAAATTTTTAAACTATAGATCTAAAATTAATAATAGAGAAAATGGCTATGTATTTGCCTTTTTTCAATAACCTTACATACAAATATATGATAATAGGATCGTGACCGACACAGGTCTTTAACATGTAAAATCAGACTTTCATAATTTTCTGCTTCCCTAATTATTTTAGGTGAAAAATGCTTCAAATAAAAGTTGTAGAGCGTAAAATTCTGCATCTGAATCAATAAGCTTTTTGTAATTGTAACAAAAATTCGACATTTGTTAACTATTTTGTGTCAATACCATGGCTTCATCTATATTTCTGAGGTGATTTTCGACATTTTCATACCGTTATAAAACATGCAAAATTTATTTTACTTATTAATTCGAATGCAGAATTTTATGCTCTACATCTTTTATATAAAGATTTTTTACTAATATAATTAGAGAAGCAGGAATTGTTTAAGTCCTGTGTGTCCTCCTATATATGTATAATATCAATTTTATGTTCGGGGGTGCACCCGACAAAATTTTTCAAAGTCGGCACCTATGGACGTGAACAGAATCGACCCATTAGTTTTTATGGTTTATGTTATTCTACTGTCGGTAACAGAGCGTTGCTATTGCTAACAAAGGATGTTCTTTAAGCAATATAATTAGCCCTATTTTGTAAGAAAGTTGTTATTTCTTATCAACATTGTTATAGCAAATAACCAATAATAATTTCGAACACTGAACATAACATGAAAATGACAGGCTTTACATTTGTTTCTATTGGTTAAAATTTATAGCAACGTTGCTAACAAATAACAACTTCCTTACAAAATAGGGGTGATTATATGCCAACAGTGCACTGTCAAAGCTGAAGTTTAATAATTGCAACTTATAAATATCGGTTCATAAATTATTGAATTTTTTTTAAATAAGTTTGTTTGGCTACAAAGTGCGCTTCACTTACGAAATATATTTCATTGTTATGTAATAAGAGTACAGAATTAACACAATACAGGTATCATATACAAATTAAAACTTGTAATAATTATAATACTACATGAACTTATAACAAATTATTTATTTATTCTTAATTTTATAATTTAGAAATATGCCACGATTCGTGATACAGTGGCCTGACTGACATCATGCAAATCACCTGAAATTAAGTAAATTATGACACTAATGCTTCAAAAACTGAACTGATATTTTAAGGTTAGATAATATGAATAATTTATTCATGTTTCCCTACCTGATTCTATACATGTTAGCAACCTTTCGCATAAAAACGTAATGTTAACAAGACTTGTAAATCGGCGCTAATATAGTTTTCTTGATGTAAAATTGGTTCTATTTCTAACCTAACCAAATCAGTGACGAATTTGACAATTTCTTTTTTCAATCTATATCTTCTCTTGAATTCTTCATCATTATATAACTCAAATGGGTTTATTCTTTCCTGGACAACTCTAATTCGTCCTCTGTTCAAATCTAAAACATCCCTCAAAACCCGAATTTTTTGCAAAACAATGATCGTCGGCTATATTTGAAACTTAACAGAGTTCTGCTAATACAATGTTAGCGCTAACAGCGGTAAAATTTGACTGTAGAATACGTTTTTCTTAGAGGTCACCTCTAAATTCATTTAGAGATGATCTTTAAATTTAACAGTGACTGTAGAATACCACTGATGACTTTTGAATTGAATAATGATCAGATTTACGTTTCTCTGTCCATAGCCTACTCCGAGTTAGGAATTTTTTTGAACACACTGTTTACTTTTGTTTTATTGGCATCCTTAACATTATATTATTAAAAAATCTGAAGTGGCCAGCACATTATCTCCCGCCATATGCAATTTTTATTTATTTTAGTAAATACTTACATGTTTACCAATAATGCAAATGTTTTAAATTTTTTTGTATAATAATATAGCTATTGTTTATATTTTCTACTCGAAAATCTTTCAATTATATATTCAAATTTATTTCTTGTAATTTCAAATAAATATTGACGGTGACATTTTTTATCTGTCAATTACATACATTTGAATATCTCAAACTTTTTTTGAATTTTGTATGTTACGAAGAATTTGAAAATAGAAATTCCGTATTTTTTGTTTTCTTGAAATTATGCATAATAACGCCTAACATAATTATTTAAAAAATTAAAACTAATTTAAAATCTTAAGAGTTAATGAGCAAATTAATCTAGGCCCGGTATTTTCATCTTCGATCAAACAGTCTGTTAATTATCGGTTATAAGAACAATGTGGCATCGAAAAATTAACACATGTATAATTTTTACAACTTATGCTATAGTAGCAATGTATTTTTGTCTTTTAACTGAGAGTTAAGTTAACAGACTGTTTAATCGGGGTTGAAAATATCGAGCTTTAATATTTTATAAAAATTACTTTTTATAGTGTTGGCCATGGCACTGAAGTAAACTTGCAAACAAATGTAATGCCATGTTAGCTTTGCATCAAAAATACTACTTAATAATTTGTTATATGTATTTCTTCTACAACATTCATTTGAAGCACTATTGTCTAGAACTAATAGGCCGTTTTTGATTAAGGAAAAACTGTTTTCCCATGTGAAAAGCCTATGGCCCGGTTTTCGTGTTACACCCGACTCTCAGTATGCATATTCTGCATAATATTTAACGGGACAAATAATCAATGAAAATATAAATGTTATTTATCAGTCATTATTCGTGAAATGCAAAGAGCAGACATAGTTCTATAACAAGTTAGTGTGAGACAGTCGAACAACTTTTTTCTTCCTTTCCAAAAATAATGTAATATTTCTTGAATTTTTGTTGTACTGTATTTGTAATATTATTTTGACCTACATTGAAATACATTATGCTCATTTTCATTAGGTAATTCATTTATTTTTTATACTTTTAAATGAAATTATTAAATCAAAGCATGACAACTTCATTTACTTATAAAAGAAATGATAGTTTGCATAGTTTACTATTTGAGAGCATCTACTAGCCGTCATTAATTTACTTCCATAAAATTCCGCATATTATTTTGCGCATATTATTTTGCGGGTCCCAATACAAAATTGTTAATGTAAAATTTATTTTATTTTTAGCTGTCTCTCCAAAAAGACGGAAAGCACATCTGTGGAGCTTCTATCATCTCAGATATTTGGGCTCTGACCGCTGCTCATTGCGTAGATGGGTATATAACTTTTCAATTATTCTTACACATTTAAAATACCGTTGAAAATTTGGTCTTTTTCTTTAACTCGATCTATTTCTAGTATCCTGTCCAGGGATGTACCTGTAATCTATGCCACGTAAATTGCGTCATTGTCTACGCGTAAAATTTTAGATTGTCTCCGCTCATTTAGACCCTATTTATTTTTCATTTTTTGCATAAAAATAGGATTATTTGTTATTTTTGTGCTTCAGAGTATCCTTTAATTTTGATAACATCATGTTTTCTTTCTACTTTTTATTTTTGTTTATTTATTATTAATGACTCTGACTCAGAGCTGGACAAGTTACTTTTAAAATGTAACTAGTTACAGTTATAGTTACCTAAAATAAAGTAACTAAGTTACTTAAGTTCCAGTTACTTTGGTGAAAGAACTAAGTTATTTACTAGTTCCTCATTAAAAGTAACTTAGTTACCTTGAGTTACTTTCTAACTACTTTTAATGGAGTGTAGTGTAGACTTAGACTGTTGACTTAGATATTCTGTAGTACCTATACATATCAGGGAGTTTTTGCACTAACTACGTTAACCTAAATTTTAACACCCAATCAGATTATTATTGTTAAAGAACGGACCTACATTATAATATAATTTAAAATTAAAAGTAACATTTTATTCTTTGAGAAGGGAGTTTGCAAAAATGAGACGCAGTCAAGTTTTGCAATCCTTGGAACAAAATACACTATTTTTTGTATGACCCGAAAATTGGAATAATTTTGATGATTTAGTAGCAGTTTAATTATAATTTATTAAAACGTATTATTTGTAAGCGAGGAAAATAATATATTTTATAAGTCAAATTTAACATTTAGCGACTTTTTAATTCTAGAATTAAAAGTTAAAATAATGTGTTATTTTTAGTTGCTCAGTTTCCCGTACAAAAACTCTATTATTCATGAATATAATTACTTATTTTATTACTTATTATGGCTTGAAATCATTCAACAATAATATTGAATTAAATTATTTATTAAAATAAAAGTTACACATTACAGAGGGAATGCATACAAATTTTAAAATGCACATATATCACTCTGTACATATCTTGCCATATACATCTTCCTATCGTACAAATATGTCCCTTGTAGTTATATTATCTTGTACATTTCCCGTCTTGTACATTTGTAAATGTGTACAAATCTATACTATGAGGTTGCGGTGCTTCAAAGAACACAAACTTGGCGCGTTAACTGCATCTCGAATTATACTTCAAAAACAAAAATATTTTGTTACAAACATGAGTTATATTTGCATTATGTTTTAGTTTAGATTAGGTTTGTATTGTTTTATTATTAAAAGAAATACAATACGCGAACGCGATGCTGCGCTCAACACTTCCACTCTGGACGACATTTATTCAAAGCAAAACAGTTTTAGTTAGTGTTTCTAAGAAAGGCATCAGCCTCAACAAAATATTACTTAGAAATTTTGATCGCCCACGTTACTTTTTATGACTTATGCTGCAATTCTGTGCACACTCGTAATGTTAGTTACGATATCTGTAAGACTCGGAAATCACTAAGATCAAAAATGCAATTCTGACACATATCGTAACAAACGAGTACTCGTAAAACGTTCCGATTTCTCGTAAATATTTACTGTCAATTATTAATTGTCTGTAATAATCGTAAAATATTTTAGATTGTATGTGTGTCCGTTACATATGAATAAAATGGACAATATTAAATAAATTTTGTATAGTATAGAAGGTCTTTTACAAGAATATTTCAATAGGAAAAGGTTATAAAAAAATATATACGGGACTCCTTGCATCCTTTTGAAATTTTTGATTCAAATATTAACGGTCTATTTCAATTGGATAAAATAATAATTTCATAAATGAGTTGTGATTTCAAGTGATAATTTACCTCTTTACTTGAAAGTATCTACAATATTTTAAACTATTTTAAAAAGTTAAAACGTTATTTTTATACGAATTTTTGAATATAGGTTCTAGCTACTTTATATTTTACTACTATAGGGTCATTTCAAAATTTTCTAGGTTACAACTGTTGCATATATTTGTAAGATGTCCATATCCTGAGAAATAAAAATAATTGTACTTTAGTTGTTGATCATTTGTTACCAAGATGGACAAAATTTCCCACTGAGCGAGATAAATAAATAAATATAAAACCTGCAAAAAACAATATCATATGTTGTTTACGTAATCAATTCTAATAAAATTTCTGTTATTAATTTTCCAATATTAGTTTCTATGAAAAATGAGGCGTTCGAGGGTAATAGATGGAATGCATGTGGAAATTTTTGGTCCACCAGTAGATGTGATAAAAACAATCCACCCTTCTTCTATATTAATAGAAAAGGGGAAATGAAAATTTTGAATTAATAATTAGTGTGAAAACAGTATTTATTATTTAAATAGACTCGTATAAATGTATTTATATATATATATATATATATATATATATATATATATATATATATATATATATATATATATATATATATATAATAAAACATACTAAATACCTATAAAACACCTCATTTTTAATTTTTAAATAATAATAATAATAATAATAATAATAATAATAATAATAATAATAATCTCAGCAAAGACTACTACAAAATATTTTATACCTATTTATGAATTTTGTTTTTCAATGGTTACGATCGTTACGATAGACTCGTAACTAGGAAATTTACAGTTTCGAGCTCAGGATACCGATTCTTGAAATATGAGAATTTTCTCACAAGGTGACATAAAATTTCATCTCACTCTCATCTCATTTCATATTTTCTCACTTTTTTAATTCCCGAAACAAAGTGAAATATGTTTCACCTATCTAAATGGCCACGATTTAGCAAATGAAAAATTTGACATAAAAGTGTGATTTTTGACATTGACAGTACTACATTGCACTCTTCTTTGATTACCTTTACATATTTACCGTGATATTCTTATTTTAATGTTAGCTGGTATTGATAATGTTGCCATACGCAACTAATTTTTCTAAATTTATTGAATTTTGAGTCCATAGGTCTTTGTAGTCCGAGTCCGTAGTGTAGTGGTCTGTGTTAGGCAGCCCGCGGGCCAAATTTTATCCGCCCCTTTGCTTATGAGTGACTAACGTATAGCTAAATTTTCTATATTAACTATTTATTATTATTGCAGTAATCGAACAACTACAAATAATAAAATGTGTCTACTACGTATAAACGTATTTGTATTGTATAAGTATATGTAAAATATTTAAATCAGGCTGTAGTTATAATAGCTAAATGTATGTCATTTGACATTGATTCTCACCACTAAAAAGGTGGGGAGATAATTTTCACGTAGTGAGATGAAATGTGTAGTAGTGAGACGACAAAATTATTTCAAGAATTAAAGAAAAAATCTCACTACGTGACATGTAAGTCACGTGACGATTTTTCTCACTTCTGTCAAATCTCACTGACATCTCATTTTTCAAGAATTGCCCCCCTGAATTGCATTTGTTGTAAATTTGTAACTCGGTCAGTTTCGAGTCAATCGGTAGCTACGACTTTACTTAGTTACGAGTTTACGATCGTTGTGTATAGAATTGCAGCATAAGTTACATTCCACTTTTTAAGTTACTTTGACTAACTTAAGTTACATTCTAATTTCTGAGTTACTTTAAGTAACTTAAGTTCCTCAAGTAACTATACTCTATCCGTTTTATAGAGCGTTGGGTAAGATAGGGCTTAAGATTCTAGCTCCCTGATTGGTTCAAACGTGAACCGAGTTTACACAGTAAAATAATTGACGCGAAATTTAAATTTGCTTGACAGCTGTATCAATTATTTTGACGTTTGACATAAAATATATAAATGTCAACAAAGTTAATAATACACGTTTTTTATATATTATCAATTTCTGTTCAGTTATGTTTTTTTTTCTCGTTTATATAATTTTCTTACTGTTTTGTCGTTACATTTCATATTACATAGTTTTCATTGTGAGTGTTTTCTTAGTTTTTAGTTAGTAGTTCGTTAATTTTGTTATTGTTATCTTCGTTAATATTATGGATAAAAATCCTGAATCTGCCTCTGCCAATGTTTTAAAATATCCAAAAGGAAAGGCCATCCGAAGAGGGCAAAAAAAGTGGCGTATAATTTATACTGCACATATCGTGCCACTAATGCATATTCCAAATTAGACAGTGTCCAAATTGTGGCATCAGAACTGGGCAGAGGACGATGTAATATTTGGATAGCTATAAAAGAATATGAGGAAAAAGCGTCATTCGGATCACCCCAGGAACAAATAAATTTGTTTAGAACATTATTTTGTTCATATTTAACGGTGTATATAGCTTATACATATGATGTATATATTTTAGAGTGTAAATCTTTATATTTCAAAGGTGAATTATATTTTTATTTTGTTGTTTTCTTTAAAATTTATTTGAATAATGTGGTTTTCATTTATGCATGCCTCTTTCGCCGAAATGTAAAGAAAGATACAGAGATTATAAGTATATGCATAAAAACAAAAAATAGATTGGCACATGTACATACAAGACAAAATTACTGGAAAAATGTCAATTAGAATTTTTTTAAATCTAGGAATGGCGCCAAAATTTGAATTATTTATTTAATACATGTAAAAACGGCCGCGCTCGAAACGCCATCTAGTCTATAGTTAAAACGGATAGAGTATAGTAACTAAAAACCGTAAATTTACCAACTACTTTTCCGCAGCAAGTTAAGTTACAGTTACTATATTTTAAAAAGTAACTAAGTTACGTTACAAGTTACCGTAAAAGTAACTAGTTAGTAACTAAGTTACTAAAGCAACTAGTTACTGTCCAGCCCTGCTCTGCCTGTCAAAATAAGTATCCATTGCGCATGTGCAATTACACATATCCTGATTCTGTCTTACAACGTAGAAATGACATATTTTTCGTGAGTAGGACCTCTCCTAGTGAAGTCTCGCTCCGCGCTGGCAGCAGCAAACGCGGCCAAGGCGGTCAAGTCCACCAGGCTTCCAAAATCGTCAGTCACCCTCAATTCGACCCCAGCACTGTTGACTACGACTTCGCCCTTATACAAGTAAGCAAATCATTCAACTTGGGACAGCCTGGAATCCAGGCCATCGCACTGACTAACCAGGAACCAGCTGAAGAAACTGTCTGTGTTGCTTCTGGATGGGGTTCTCTCTGGGTAAGTCGACCGGTATTTTATTCAATGTGTCTGACAATGAGTGTCTCTACGCAAATCTGGGAACCCGGATTTGACCCCGATCGAAGTTAAAATTATTTAGAATGTTTACCGGTTTCAGGACATTATTCCATTGTTTACTTGTACAAAAGTAGGCTGCTATCTAAGTAATAACTGTATCTGTATGGTAAGATTATTATCATGCTGACTTGTCAACAACGGGGTACAAAATGAAAATAAAATGAAAATATAATGCACTTCATTAATACATACAGTTAACGTTAGGATATCGTTCTAAATACGGTCTACTTTATTCTAAAGTAATAAACATGAGGAATAAAGCACATAATTTGAATATTTGTCATATTGACATATGTCAAAATAATTGTTCTGTTCACCATAGCAATCTGAAAGCATTAATTCGAGAATTTCACAAAAATTATACTTATCAATAATCGGTGCTATTCTGTAACTTTATCATTATCTCTTATCGATCATTAAATTAATGACAATCGTTTATTTTTAATGATCAAGTTATCGATTGTCTAAATTTTCGTATTCTATAACTACAATCATTTTCTTTGTCATTTATTTGAAAATTTTACGCATTTCGCGCTCGTATGAACTTGGCAGTCATTTACCAATAAGTATTTTAATTCTTTAATTATTGCGTTGTATTGTAATATAGTATTTGTATATAAGTAAATATTCACTTACAGAATTGCAAAAAAAGGAAATAATTTTAACATTAAAAAATGTACCTACATACCTAAAATTTTCCAAAATAGATAAACAGTACCTAATTTAAGAAAGGGTAATATAAAATATTTTTTTAGTTTTAAATAATTATATAGGCACATTGTTCTATTGAGCCCCTTAATACTATTTTTTTTTTATTACAACAAATGATATTTTGATTATTGCTCAAGAATACTCTTTGCACAAATTAATCCAACAAGAAAAATTATTATGTAGTATTTTGCGAAGAATAATTATGATTTACTATCATATATTTTATATTAATTTTAAAACTATGGTGGAATTTTGAAAGTTGAGTGATTTTATATTTTTATCTTTTCCACGGATATACCCCTGATGTACTAGTAAAATTTAGTAGAAAAACGTAAAAGAAATATCATTCCAAACGCATATTTCTCTGGCATTGTTACATTGAAAACTAACTGTAAAATTATTGATATAACAACAAAGAATATTTTATTGATTACAAGAATGAATCCAACAAAGGAAATTTCATCAACATTTTAATAATAGCATTTTGCGAAGAAAAAAGTACAATAAAATTGTAGTTTATAAATGTATAGTTTCGAAGGGGCCTAGCATGTCATAATAATTGCTCTGGGCGTCGCGGTTTCTAGCAGTGGCTCGGCCTGCGGATGTCATTTCTACTATTTTGCAGATGAGGCTTGAGTGTTGATTAAATATTGGGCGAGTTCTCGAATTATTTAAAAGATTTGTTTAAAATTTTCATCGCGTAAGAAGAAAGAGTCGCTTGCATTTCTTAGTGCCTTGTTGTGAATACATAACCTAAATCTATAAATAACATAAAAATATAAATAGTACTAATTATATTATATGATATAAAATGTTTACTTGTATATTCTTTCAATTATGTATATTATATTGAAGTACAAGCGATATAAGATTCTAACTGCTACTTTTATCTGATTTTGATATTTGTTATCGATCATTAATATGATAACGACAGCATATTACTGATCGACAAATTTCAGTGTGTTATCAACTATCATTAACCAATTTTAATGATCAAGTGACTTACAGAATCCCAATTTGAATTGCAATCGATCATTACCTCGATAATGATCGATAAATGATAATGATTGAGTTACAGAATAGCCCCGATTGTCGCAATTTTCAAATTTTCTGAAACCGGTAAACTATTGAACAAACCCCGGATGTTATTAATCATAACAAGCCTTAGATGTCTTAACTTACATCTGCGGCAGTTATGATGTGCATAACATTCCTAGATATGTTAATAGCTATAACTGGTAGAGAAACAATCACTGTAATGTACTCGCCACGCCAGCAATAAGTACCTGTGAGTTGGCGTCTTGTAAATGCGGGCACGGTACGAATTTGTTACAAGTACGAGTATTACCGATATACATATGTGTTCAAACAGACAACACACTCTGCAATGGGTAATATGTCGTGATGATATATTTACATTAATTTATTTACGTATGACATTCATAATCATTTACGATCAAAAGCTATAATAATAATAATAATAATAATAATAATAATAATAATAATAATAATAATAATAATAATAATAATAATAATAATAATAATAATAATAATAATAATAATAATAATAATAATAATAATAATAATAATAATAATAATAATAATAATAATAATAATAATAATAATAATAATAATAATAATAATAATAATAATAATAATAATAATAATAATAATAATAATAATAATAATAATAATAATAATAATAATAATAATAATAATAATAATAATAATAATAATAATAATAATAATAATAATAATAATAATAATAATAATAATAATAATAATAATAATAATAATAATAATAATAATAATAATAATAATAATAATAATAATAATAATAATAATAATAATAATAATAATAATAATAATAATAATAATAATAATAATAATAATAATAATAATAATAATAATAATAATAATAATAATAATAATAATAATAATAATAATAATAATAATAATAATAATAATAATAATAATAATAATAATAATAATAATAATAATAATAATAATAATAATAATAATAATAATAATAATAATAATAATAATAATAATAATAATAATAATAATAATAATAATAATAATAATAATAATAATAATAATAATAATAATAATAATAATAATAATAATAATAATAATAATAATAATAATAATAATAATAATAATAATAATAATAATAATAATAATAATAATAATAATAATAATAATAATAATAATAATAATAATAATAATAATAATAATAATAATAATAATAATAATAATAATAATAATAATAATAATAATAATAATAATAATAATAATAATAATAATAATAATAATAATAATAATAATAATAATAATAATAATAATAATAATAATAATAATAATAATAATAATAATAATAATAATAATAATAATAATAATAATAATAATAATAATAATAATAATAATAATAATAATAATAATAATAATAATAATAATAATAATAATAATAATAATAATAATAATAATAATAATAATAATAATAATAATAATAATAATAATAATAATAATAATAATAATAATAATAATAATAATAATAATAATAATAATAATAATAATAATAATAATAATAATAATAATAATAATAATAATAATAATAATAATAATAATAATAATAATAATAATAATAATAATAATAATAATAATAATAATAATAATAATAATAATAATAATAATAATAATAATAATAATAATAATAATAATAATAATAATAATAATAATAATAATAATAATAATAATAATAATAATAATAATAATAATAATAATAATAATAATAATAATAATAATAATAATAATAATAATAATAATAATAATAATAATAATAATAATAATAATAATAATAATAATAATAATAATAATAATAATAATAATAATAATAATAATAATAATAATAATAATAATAATAATAATAATAATAATAATAATAATAATAATAATAATAATAATAATAATAATAATAATAATAATAATAATAATAATAATAATAATAATAATAATAATAATAATAATAATAATAATAATAATAATAATAATAATAATAATAATAATAATAATAATAATAATAATAATAATAATAATAATAATAATAATAATAATAATAATAATAATAATAATAATAATAATAATAATAATAATAATAATAATAATAATAATAATAATAATAATAATAATAATAATAATAATAATAATAATAATAATAATAATAATAATAATAATAATAATAATAATAATAATAATAATAATAATAATAATAATAATAATAATAATAATAATAATAATAATAATAATAATAATAATAATAATAATAATAATAATAATAATAATAATAATAATAATAATAATAATAATAATAATAATAATAATAATAATAATAATAATAATAATAATAATAATAATAATAATAATAATAATAATCTTTATTATCCACCAGAGTCCTATTATAGGGTAAAAATTACATTCATAAGACTACAATAGAATATAAAAAATATGATATACGCAAAAGATATAAAAATTAAATTTAGTGCAAAAAAAGAAAATGTAATTAATAGTAATTTAAATAAAATTATCGGGAAGGTGAATCTTGCACTTCCCTTCTGTAACTTAAAGCTTGCATATTATGTCGACCAAGGAGTAAATTTTGATCAGTTCCACGATCTGGGTAAGCATGATCTATTTTAAAAGACAAGTACTTTAAGAATCTTCTGTGCACACGATCAAGAGCCAGAACCTAAAACGTATAAAAAGGAAACCAAACTAAAATAGCGTATTCGAGTTTACTGATCACATATGCAAAGTCTATTGTTTTAAGACTGTGTTGTCGGCAAATGATTTGGAAATTCGTATTAAGAACCCAAGAGTTTTACTAGCTGATTGACCAACATTGTTAGCATAATAAATTATTCATAATCTTTCGGTTTATATTTATTGGCAAAAACATGAACATGTATCGTAAAAATATTTTATGTACGAGGATGGATTGAACACTTTGCAGCCTAACCCAAAAGGACGTAATACCATACCGTTGATTTAAAAGAACGAAAAACAATTGAAAAGGTGTCTATCATGAATGCCTGCAATTAAGGATAAAGTGTTTCTAATAAAAAAGCACAGTATCGTGAAGAACTTTATGGTATTACAAAAATTCTTGAAAGCCACATATGCAAGTAACAGACTCCAGCCGCGCCCGTTATTTGCTTTATATCGGCCCAATGATGTTATTAACTATTTTTACATTAATTTTCAATATTTGGTCTTATAAAATACTTCGTCCTAGTCTATGAAATACTCACGTACAATGGCTTGCAAAAAAATCGCGTACACCCTTTTTTTGCTATTGAATCGGTCTTGAAATTTAACTTGTCAATGTCATTAAATAATGTCAATTAAGATGCCAAAGTTAACAGAAAACAAGAAATACATACTTGGTTGTTCTTTCATTCTTCTGGAATACAAGTATATATGTTTATGTAATTTAATAGTAACTCAAACAAGATGAAGAACTTACTCTACAATAGATAAAATTGTGACATAATAGTGACAACAGTGACAACTCCATTAACAGTTGATTGAAAAATTGTATTTAAATAGCTAAAAAAGGTAAAAACTCGGTTACTTGATTTTTAAGGTGTACGCGATTTTATTACAAGCTGCTACAACTTCTTCAGTACACGAAATCTTTGCTCTTCCAAGTGTCTAAGTTTCGAAAATAGATGGAAGTCTGATGGTATCAGAGCTGGTAAATAGGATATCAAAATCAGTTTCAAAACGGAACAGCAAGTCGAACGACGTATGGAAACGAACACTTTCTAATAGTCATTCTTAATTTATTTTAAACTCGTTCATAAGAGATGCTCATAGTCTCCGCTATTTTTCGAATGTTGATTTGCCATTTCCATATCGTGAATCAAATTGACGTTTTCTTCACGAGTAACAATTGTGAGCTTTCCACTGCGATGATCAGTTAAATATTTTGTCATCCATGTTAAGTTCAACTGTGTATGAAAGACAAATGCTCCTAAAATATGTCATGACTTTATGAATTTGCTTCGGAGTTAAGCTCTTTTTGAGCAGGTATTTTCAATGTACGGTTTTCTATTTTTTATAGATTCTATTATGGATGATTGAGCCTTAGGAATCCATGAATAAATGTTCATACGTCGTAAGATTTATTGAACGTTTCGACCGTATACAACGGTCATCATCAGCTTCGAAAACCGCATACCATCTCGTTGCCATAGGAAAGACGAATGTTGTGGAAGAAACCTTGGTTGGTGTGGTTGGCCATGTTGAGTGTTCGTTACTTTGGATTTTCCTTTGGTTCCAAAGTAACGGACACTCACCATGGCTAACCACACCAACCAAGGTTTCTTCCACACCATTCGTCTTTCCTATGGTAACGAGATGGTATGCGGTATTCGAAGCTGATGATGACCGTTGTATACGGTCGAAACGTTCAATAAATGTCTCTTTAATACATCTTCCGACGTATGAACATTTATTCATGGATTCCTAAGGCCCAATCATCCATAATAGAACAAATTATTGGATCCTCTTAACATCAAAATTGTTATTTTTTATAGAGGCAATGTACACTTTGTGTAGGCTCTAATGACAGTTAACATCACCTCACAAAAACTAATTGAGCATCTAATGTTGCCCTCTCCGTGTTAGAACAAGAAATTTTCAATCAACCCTCCTATATTCATTTACTTTAAGTTGTTATGATTACAATTTGTAAAATAATATTGTTTTGATTTTAGGCTGGTGCACCATTTGCATACCAATTACAAAGCGTAGAAGTACCTATTATTGGACGTACAAAATGCAATGAATTTTACAGTAATAGCATTACTAACAGGTTTGTTCTTATTCACATTATTCTGTTTTAAAGAAAATCTATTTCGTATTCGTAATATTACATATTCTTAATTTTAAGAAAGAATGATTTTACATACCATTGTTATTAGTTTTGATTTATATTTCTTCTTGTTAGCATTCTTGACAAAAATACAATAAATCTAACAGAAGCAAGAATACTACTTTACAAATGTTGTTGTTGCAGGATGATCTGCGCTGGCTTTGAGGCAGGAGACAAGGACTCTTGCCAGGGAGACTCTGGTGGTCCTTTGATAGCTGACGGAGTCCAAGTCGGTGTCGTGTCGTGGGGTAGAGGCTGCGCTAGTGTCGGCTACCCTGGTGTCTACTCCAATATTGCCAGCGAACGTGACTGGATTCATAGTGTCTGTGGAGTCTAAATATATCTACGCTGTAATGAGTAATTGTTTTTTTACTTCAAGTTAATAAATCAAATGCATTAAAATAAATTATTATGGTTTATTTTCTAATATATTCTCTACTAAAGATCTCTACTAAAAATCTGGTGTGGCCAATACAATACCTCCCGCCATTTTCAACCCGAGTTACAAAAAAGGTTGTTTTTTGTATTAGCGAATTTTGCTCTAATTTTGACAGTTTATTTCTTAATATATAGTCTAATCTAATCCAAGTAACTACCTTTTTTTAAACCCCTCAACAGGATTAAATCCCAATTACAGAGTGGGTTCACATTCACACACATCTATGCCTTAGTAGGATTCGAACCCAGAGCCCCGAAGGCACTCATGACATGAGGCGTTGCTCTAACCATTGAGCCACCGGAACTATAATAAAATAAAAATTAAATTTTAAATACCGGAATAGAATAGAATTCACTAACCCAAAAATGAGGATTAGCTAAAATACTTTTGTGAATCGTTAATTTTTATTTATCTAAATACATACCTACATATTTACTTATGCTGGAAACTGTATTGAATTCCTTTTCTATTGTTCTATTTACTTTTTCCATTTTAAAACATTACTAATATTATTTTGTTATGATTAGTTCTTTGATAGTGACAGTTACATACATTTAAATAACTGCGTTTTGTTTGTTTAAAGCGTGGGTTTTAAATTATAGATAATTTTATAAATTTATCCATAAAATAAATTAATGCAAATCTATAGAAAATTTAATAATTTTTAATTTTTATAATAACATTAATCTTGAAAAAATAACATTTAAAAGTATTTTTCGAAGAAAAACTATTTTGAGCTTCTAGTAAAAAGCCATTTCCGATTATCCGATTTTCATCAAAATCTAATGGGCTCTTTTCATTACAGAAAAAGTTCGAAATACAAAGTTTCAAAATTTTCTGATTATAGTATTTGAGATAGAGTGGAGGATCCACTCACACATACACACCGACATCATCGTGAAAATGTTAAAATTGGATTCTAAGGACCTTAGAACGTGGTCATTTACCAAAATCTCGATATACGATTTTTAGCACGATCCCTATACTTACCTCCGTTATCAAAGGTAGCGGAAGGTAAAAAATCATTATCCACTTAAATCTTTCACTAGTACTCGCAAATTCTGTGACAATGCAAGAACATCCAATGTTAGTATTACAAAATTATGGGAATGGGTGTTTCAAATTTAAAAGAAAGACGAGATGGTACGGTACGTTCGGAGGGTGAGGTAGGAGGTTCCATTCAATAGAATTTTTTTCTAAATTCCACCATGTTATATTTTTATATCCTTACATAACAAAAATATTGAGAATTATTTAATTGAATTTCAAATAAATGTTATTTTCATAGTTATTTTTCAGTAGGTTATGTATGAAAAACAATTAAGCTTAAATTAAACCTAAATCTCAATTAACTGGAACCAAAATTAATACTTAATATTTAAAATAACTCTGGTATTAAAAATATTTTAATTATGGCTTTTCATATATTCATGTCAGTCTTTTTAAAATTCATGGATGTCAAAAGTCAAACTTGACACGAATTAATGGCAATCTTATAAAAATATTACAATATTATTTTGTAAAATTTATTTGTCTTACGAAATATTTCCTCAAATTAGAACAAAATAAATTCAAATATATATATATATATATATATATATATATATATATATATATATATATATATATATATATATATATATATATATATTGAAACGGGATTTAAACAGTCGAATGGAATTTAGTGGGCAGAAATAATTTTAACACTCCTTTTAATAAAGTCAAGCTTTCGGTTTATTTAAAACCATCCTCTCAGGACTATTAATTGCTTGTTGCTCGCAGTCATCATCAAATTTTTTTTAATAATTTTTATTTTAAAAATAAAACTACGTATATTTCGTACAAAATTTATAATTTTATTATATATGACAATGTCTAAACTTAAGTCAAAATCAAAATTCGCATAATATGTTTGGTTTTTAAAATTTTACTTCTAAATCTCAAATAGTCAATAGACATTACACATGGTCGAAACTTGCCCTTAAAATAAAAACATTAATGCCGGTTTGCACCGTTGCATTATATAAGTTGCACTTCAGCAAGTAGCACTTAAATATAAGTGACAGTTATATAAAATTATCTTTGCACCAGTTCCACTTGAGAAAAACTTTCCTAAGCGGATCACTCTGGGGATATTGTATTTTTTTATTGTTTCTATATTCTCCCTTTCAAGGTGACGAGTGACATTTCGCTTATAATACTGTCATTATTATTTTATTGAGAGTTGTATTTGATTCTAGTGTATATAATACAAAATAAGTATTATAATGTACAAACATGCAAAATATGTAAATGCTAATATTTTAGAAATGACAGAAGAAATTAAAAATTAGTAATTTCCATATCTGCATCACATATAGCCTGTATATTATATGAAAAATAAGATTTTCTGTTGAGAAACACTTCTGCATCGTCGCCTCCTGGAGACTAAATGTTGATACGTGTACAGTCTATAGCTCCTATTATTTTAGGAAATGCAGCTATTTCAAAAAAAATGATTTTGTGCAATTTGCTTGTATCTTGCAGTTTGGGAAAATTTTATAATCTGCACAGTTGAATAATGCATTCCCGCAAAATCTGCCACACTTGTGAGGTGACCACCAGTTGCATAAAAACGCAAACCTGTAAGAATTTGATTCATAGGAGATATAGAATTGTTTATGTCATATGTGAATTCCATTTGATTTTCTATCAATACCAATAATTCCAATGTTATTTCCTTTGTCAACCGAAATCTCTGATAGAATGTTAAATCATCCAATGTGTTAAAAATAAAAATCTACTATAAACTCTCCTTGGAATACCATAATATATTAAATACTAAATTAATTTCATCCAGGTTATCGTCCTCTACAGCATTAACTTCAATATCGTCGAAAACATTCATCTTATCAGTTTGACACACAGTTCGAAATGACAGTGAATATTCGTAAGTGTCACTTAATGAAGTTGAGCGGTAGGTGAAGTACGGTTTAATATAAGCGTCACTTGTTAAAAATAAAGTGGAACTTAAGGTACGGTGCAAAGGTTTTTAGTAATTTAAGCGCCACTTATTACTGACTGCAACTTAACTCGCAACGGTGCAAACGGACATAAAAAACATCTACGTGCTCTCAATTTTAATAATAATATAATAATAATATAAACTTTATTGACATCCGTCAATGGCAGGGTTCAGCCAACGGCTGCTCTTCCACCCAACCAATACATACAACAATTATTATAAAACAAATTAATTACATGCCAACACAGTACAATTTATAAGAATCAGAAATTGAGACATACAACTTAAATTTTACTTTATACAATACATTTTAAGATAAGAATTATGAAATATTACACAATATATATATGATTACACAAAATATACAAACAAAACCAAATCTGTCAGCAATTGAGTAATGAATTTATATTACTTTTAAAAGACTGTATACCCAGAGACTTCAATTCATTTGGTATAGAATTATACAAGGAGGGGGCAAGGTAAGAGAAACAACATTTAAATTTAGACTTAGTGAACAATGGTACAGCAAATAAATCCTTACCCCTTAAACCATAATTATAATTCTTCAGACTCAACTTTTCACATAAATAGGAAGGAATTCCTGTCATTTTAATTTTATGAGTTAGAATGAGGAAAGCTTTTTTGAAGTTTAATATCAATATTTTGCATGTTAGCTAGTGTTCTGTATTCAGAAATATGGTCATATTTACGCACACCATAAGCATATCGCAAACATGAATTTTGCAGAATTTTAATCCTGTTCTTGTCAATTTACGTCAAATTAGGACCATATACACATAAACAATAATCAAATAAAGATAAAATTAAAGAGTTTAGTTTCGAACACAGAATGGTTAATACTGATTTGTTCACTTTTGTTAACCTTCAAAATTTTTAAAATACTCAAGAATATAATCATTAAGATAAAAATAAAATATTAATATTTAAAAATAATATCAAGTATGTTGTGTAAATAATAAAGATACTTAATTACAAAAGCGATAAAAATCATAAAAGACACTTGAATTTTAAAAGTACTTGAAGTTCACAAATATAAGATATTTATAAAATACGTTGCTAAATTTAACACGTTAGCTAACATGCCACGTGGATTGCTTGTAGTCCACGTTGTAATATTGTTCTATAGGACAACGATATAATTTGTTGGGCTGATAGAAATGTAATATAAATAAAACAGTTGATCGGGGGGATATACGAGCATACTTTATATTAAAAAATCTGATGTGACCAGCACATTACCTTCCGTCAGTTCACGGATCACCTCAACTACAGATAGGACAGCTAATGTATTTTTCGAAATACAAAATAGTGACATCTACAGATTGCTTCCATGAACTAACGCACACTGTGATGGCTTAGTCGGCTTGGTAGTTTGTGACATAGGAGACATGTCATGTATAGATAAATTAAAATTTTGAATTTTTAAAATAAAAGACAATAAGAAATTTGAATATAAGTACATACATATATTTTAAATAATCACAATACAATAACTATAAATTCATTTCTAAATAAATTTAAAATTACTTGTCAGATAGACATACACTTCTATTTTAATTTTTGTTTATATGTAAGATAAAAGGATATTGGAAATTGTACGACATTTCATCATTAAATATAAAAGTACACGTCTATTTGCTTCTTTGCACTGCACTTTATATCAAACAGCACAACGAATGTTCATCAGCTTATTAAAATTCAATTCTTTATTACGTCAAAAAATAATCACAGTTAATACACTTTAAAATTGGCGAAACCACGAAATAAGTCTACTGGCACTGTAACTAAATCTATAAACTATTACAAATTGGATTACCAAATAATTAAAGATGTTAAAGCGTACGTTCAATGACATTTGTGATGACATGTGACTTTACAATTCAAAATATTGCAAAATGTTTTGAACTCAAAGGTGACTTAATCCATTTTCTTAAAATTTAAGCACTGTCGCGCCTCTACAGTTTGCTTCCTGGAACTATGACAGTGTTTTGGCACATTCATTTATTTGTCCCGTGCCTGCGTCAGTTATATGAGGTATTTACGAAACTTCTACCGGTGAACTGTTACCGGTAAACAGCTTTTTATCAGGTTATAGCTACCGGAATCGATATTTTAAGAACGCAAGTGGTAAACAGGGTAGATCCATAACCTATGATAAAATTGAAAATTTAAAACAGGTTAGAAATTTGACGTAGTTAACAAACTGAGCAGAGTCCTACTTTGAACACATTTCCACTTTTAACGCGCGCGCTTTGCTTTGCATCACTACCTTTTTTGTGATTAGATTCTTCATGAATCCCGTCGATGGATCTGGTAGATATTGAACAATTTTCGAACACGGTAACTTTTTACCACTCGTGTTTTCGAAGCTGCGGTATCTACTGGTAGAATTTTCGGAAATGAGTATGTATTTTCTATAAAATCCATACAGAAAGTTCCTTACATAAGATTATAAATTTATTGTATGTACATTACCTTTCCACAGTTGTGTGTATTTTACACAAATTCCATACAGAAAGTTTCGAGCAAATAGATCCTATATTTCGAGTAAAATTATAACATATATACTACGAATATGTCAAATGTACTTGACACTGACATCCTTCAATCAGAATTTTCTTAATAAAGTAGCTGTTTCTAGCACAGCTGGCTAATTTATTAAATTTAATTTCTTTATAATTTTATAACTCTATATCCATTTAATATGAAGTATAAAATGCAGTCAAATCGTATAGAGAACACAATGTTCTTTAATATTTATAATAACATTAAATGTGAAAAAATGATATTTAACATCGTTTTTTCAAGAAAAACTGTTAAAATCTTTAAATGAGGGTACTTCCGGTTGACTAATTACAACCAAAATTTAATCAGCTCTTCATATGGATGCAACGAGAGGAATACGAAAGAATTATAATTTTTGGAATTGTAGTATTACAGTTATCGTAGACGAAAATTTTGTTATACACACACACACACACACACACACACACACACACACACACACACACACACACACACACACACACACACACACACACACGCGCGCGCGCGCGCGCGCGCACTTGGGACCTTAAAACGTGCTTATTCATTAAAAACTCACAACCGATTTTTTTGACCAAAGACAATACCTTCCTTACCTAAAGGTGACGGAAGGTAAAAATAGCATTAAAGCGAATTTTTATTCCTTGGAGGTTAGTTGGACCGCCCCCAAAAAAATATCCTGTGTGCGTCCCTGACTCTGCCATGACATATTTTAAGTATCTCGTTATTAAAGATTGTCTCCTAGATATTATTTAATGTGAATTTCATAATTCAAATATAATTTATTACTGATTTCAATCTCTAAACATTAATTTAACTCTTTTATTATGTTATAATTGAAAAGTTTTATATTTTCACACAAATTAATAAAATTTATTTCATTTCTGTGCTATATTTACCTACACGTGTTTTACTTCTTATATAGATTTTGTAATTTAAGTTCGTAGAAGTGTGGAACGATGCAAAGTAACTTTTTCAAACTACATATAATGTTTCAGTGACTGATTTTGTAGAAATATTGAAGTAAAAGGCAAAAATAGATGTGCGTAGGTGTTCTAAATAACTCAAGCGTCGGTGTTTCGCTATCTGCGACGATTCGTTTCCTCGTGCAATAAATTTTGCATTACACGGAAATGAAGTTGGAAAAGTTTTTTTCTACTTGTGCAAGTCTCAAACTTTCAGCCAGTAAATTCGCACGGATGAAATAAAGTTGTTTGTTTAATTTTCTGTTAATGAGAAACGGAACTCTTTTGAGATTTATGTAAACGAATGTGCAAGAAAAAAACTTACTTTGTCTGAAATTTAAATGAATTTATGATGAGCCAAGAGAAACTTGTTTTATTTTAGCCAATGCAGCAGTTTGTAAAGAGTGTAATATTCTAAGGATTTCTGGGGTATGGTACGTCAGTAAATTTGAACTACCTAATTCAAAATTTAAAATAGATATCTAAGAGAAGTTGCATTTAGTTTTCAGTGCAGGTATATTGAAACTCATAACTTCTGTTTACATTTGAAACTCGAGTATGTTTAACTTCTCAATTTCATTTAACGTTTCAGTATTGAAATTAAAATTTGTATGGTAGTAATTCTTAACAGCAGATATACTCAGTTTTTAACGAAGAGAAATAAATATTCCTATTTCAATCTTCAGGCCCGATACTATCGGGTGTTCATTTTGTTCCCAGGACAAAGGCGGCCAAGCATGGGGGCGGCGAAGCCGTCCTAAATTTTTATAGCAAAAAAAAGATTATTTAAGAATTTTAAATATATTAACACATTATGATATAAACATATTAATATGGCATTATTCTTTTAAATACTTGGTCTGGCTAATTGATAACATATTTCAATCTTAATTTATAGTTTATTTTATTAAAAGACTGAGTATACTTATGATGTCAACCAGTGGCGTAACTAAAAACTCGAAAATTTTCTGGGCCGCTCTAAGAAAAAATTTAGAAGGGAAAAAATCTTAATTTTTACATTATCCGGTGACAATAATATTATAATCTATTTTTTCTTTGCATAATTATTAATTAATCTTTTTCATTATGTATTCAAATTTTCTTTGTTTTAATCATGCTTTTCTTTGTAGTAATAAAAAATCTTTAGAAAAAACCCTAAAGATAATCAGAGAAACATATTTTTATTAAATTGTCCCACTCTGCATATACATATACATAGATACTGAGTGTTAATCAAAAAGTGGGTTACAGGCGTTTAACATTTAAAATCAGTTTCCCTATGCGTAAAAGTTCCCTATTAATTTTAGACAAAAATATTTCAAATAAAACTTGTAGATAATTAAATTCTACGCCTAATTCACTAAACTTGCTTTTTAACATGGTTTTAGGTAAATGAGTTTATTTCTAATTCATTGAGTGCTATTATATAGAACTATGCTCTGTCACATATCCCTTCCTCGAATTTTTAATAATTATTTTCTCGTAAAGTACGAATAATTAATAGATTTTTTCTATTTCGGTGTTCTTATGACTCTATAAAAGCACTGTTTATCACTGAAAAAACGACGTTTAGAAGATCTATAAACGTACTGTTTTTGGCGCCTTTCATGTTCTAGAGGTGGTAGTCATGTTTTCATAACTGACAGATAACCTCAAAATTGTATATTGTTTGTGTTGAAATATTATTTCTAATTGTGGATTTTTATCCTTTCTCTAGGTTTATAGCTACAGCTATGTTAGTTAAGAAAGAATAAGAATCTGTGAAGTTAAAATTTCAACTAAAAAATGATGAAACAAGAAACAATGCGCTCAGGTTTACTTTGTCAAAATTATTAAAACGGTAAGTTTTATTTATTACAATTTAAATTTATGGTAATGCAATTTTGAACTGAATGTATTGTTATTCCAGGTAGGTTACGAAATGTATGATGCACGTTACCTGAAAATGTTGACACTGTCTACTCTATTTGTGGCGGCTACTAGCAAACAAATATGAAAAGTTGACGTTTTGCAGTTCCACGTTGTGGCGAACTATCGAATATATGCCATATTATATGTTTTGTATTAAAAATTGTAAGAACAGCTGTTGCACTGAGCAGTGAGTGTTGACAAAATGGTGGAAACTAAAAGTCTAGATCAATAAATTGTTCATTAAAGTATTTCATTATTTAAAGAGTTTTATTTATATGTTGTTTTCTCAATAAAAAGGCTTGATGGTCCACGTAACGTCCTTCAATCCCATATTCAAGTTTTATTTATGATAACCAACACGAACCACCGATATGTCAAATCAGGATGGTTCATTAATAAAGCTTGGAGTTCATTGTATGTATTGGTTTCCTTCTTTCATAATTGTATAATGCTTGATACAATGTTTTAATATAAACAATCAGACAAACCCACAAGATACACAAACTGTCAAAATGTGAAATTTCAATTTTTATCGGGAAGCGCTACCAACATAACTGATAAAAAAACACCAAGTCTTATTTTTGACAAAACCTTTTTTTAAAAATCTAATTGTAAAATTACCTCAATAGAAAAAATAGTATAAAAAACATGTATCATAAGGCCTGTTGACGCACTCGTCCTTTGTAAAACTCGCCTGGCGGCTCGGTTTCCAAACTTGGACTCGTACGTTAACAGATTGCCTTATGATACTTGTGTTTTAATGTACTATTAAAAAATACGGGTATTTTTTTTGTCTTGTAACATAATTATACGAAAATAAAAATGTAGTAACATATCCCATTAGATTATTGGTATACTTGCTGATAAGACAATTATTTATTTCTTGATTGGTTAGTAAAGAGAAGTGGGCGTAAAAACAATGAAAACTTTTTATTCTGGGCCCTAGAGTGTTGATGACTTTTTTTAACTCTAATAGACCTCCCGAATGCACCCTTTTCGAGATAATAAAATTTAAACAAAGTATTTGATTGTACTCTCCATTACAATTCACAATATACCTGTTGCACATGCATAGGCGCCGACATTGAAAAATTTTGTCGGGTGCACTCACCGAAAAAAAAAATAAGATTATAAATACCGTGAGGTTTATTTTAATGTATAAACTGGACATAGGCAGTTCTCAAAGTTATCAAACTGGCATATTCCAAAATGATGTATGAAGAAAACATACAAATCATACATTGTAGAAGTCCAATATGAGTTTAAGGCAAGTTTCCGATTTATTTCCTGCTACTTTTAATAAGCAACTCAGGCCAGCAACTATTATGGAGTTATCAAAGTCATCAAACTGTTATATGTCAATTTCAGAAATTTCATTTATATTGAAGGGAATTGTCTTTTTCATTTAACTGTATAATTGAACGTTTCTTATTATTAATTACCATATTTGTTCTAATTTTCTTTTAATGCTGCCCATTGATGCATCTTGTAGTTCTATATTTATTATAGATTTTTCTAATAGTTTCTGACCTGGGTCGCTTATTAAAAGTAGCAACAAATTAATCGGAAACTTGCCTTAGACTCATATTGCACTTGTACGTTATGATCTGTACTTTTTTTTCATACATCATTTTGGAAGATACCAGTTTGAAGACTTTGACAACTCCCTATATTCAGTTTTTTTTAAAAAAAAAACCGCGGTAATACTATGCTATCAATCATTTTAAACGTAAGTATGGTTAGGACATATGCTCATGTCCACCAATAAAAAACTCTCGGCATATAGAATACATAGGAATCTTGAATTTTTGTTTCAATTCCATGGCTAATGCCGAGGTTATTGCTATTTTTGAAGTGATTTTCGACATTTTCATATCTAATTTTTGCCGTTACGAACCAAAGCAAGCAAAATTAAATTCCTTATTTATTAAGATGCAGAATTGTATCGTCTACAACCGTTATTTGTAGCTTTTTTACCTAAAATAATTAGGACAACGCGAAATTACGAATGTCTGATTTTAAATATGTTCGGCTATGCCAGTCACCACCCTATTATCATAACTATACTTGTATATAAGATGATTGAAAAAATAAGGACATATATACAATATTATAGAACATAAAATTCTCTAACAAAGTGTGTTAATATAAAATATTTATGTTAATTCAATTTGTAAAAATTCTGCCTGTTTCGGTGCTACAATGTAATTACAAAATAAAAATAAACGTAAATAATTGAAAAACATTTATTTTTACCAAAATAAGCCACAGGGAACTTGAAAATTAGAAATAAGTTACAATTTTGACTTGATTAAAATATAATGCATAATTATATAAAATAAAACACTAATATTAAACTAGAAAACAAAATAAATGTATGTTCTAAACAATGATAATTACAAACATTAAACATTTATAAATAAATAGGGATCGACCGATACCGATATCGGTATCGGTATATCGGCCATATCGGTCTTCTTGGCCGATATCGGTATCGGCCTAAAAAAATATAAATTGCTTAATATTTCAGTTGCTAAGGATTTTTTAAAGGAAATTAAAACAGAAATACTAAATAAAAAACAAATCAAGTTTATTCTTATTCAAAATTTAGCAAAAAAAGTCATTAAAAATGTAAAAGTAAAGTTACACACTTAGTTAACCAAATTAATATTTAAAGTTAAGTTTTGGCAAGTTGTAATGTAACAAAATTATTGCGCTTTCATAAACATTTCCAGCTGAAGAAAATAGCTGTTCACTAGCAACACTATTTGGCGGTGGTGCTAAATATATTATTGAAAATAGTATATTGTGTTATTAGGAGTAAAAGTGATACTTTGTGTGGCGATCATGGAAGTTTGCACGACGAACGAAGCGAGTCGAACAATTGCATGCGAGGCACACAAAGACACTTTTATTCCGTATGACACATTGAATTTTTTTTTCAAACGCACTACTTTTCTTTTTATTCGCTAATTCTATGTAGTTTCTATGGATATTTATTTATTTTATTTCTACTCCGACGGCGTAGAAATAAAGCTTCTACCTTGTGAATTAAGTCACAAAAATGCCATTTCTACGACGTTTGAAAAAAATGTTTTTTTTGCATTTGCTCTGCACTTTTTTGTGATTTATTTATGGTTAATGAGTGTAACGGTAACAGTATATCATTATAAATCACTTTTACCTCATTTATACAGCAAAAAATTTACGACAAAATTTTATGGCCGATATATCGGTATCAGCCGATATCGGATATGAGTATATCGGTATCGGCCGATATCGGTATCGGCCACAAAAAATCATATCGGTCGATCCCTATAAATAAATACAAATAAAATGGCATTTTTTAGAAATATTACCTACTTAATAATAGAAAACTGCGAGAAACAGTAAAAAATAGAAAAGTTTATAAATATAAAACTGGTACAATACATAATTAAATTTGAAATACATAGAAAATATTTCATATATAGACTAGGAAATAATTAAGGAAAGCACCGAAACAGGCAGAATTTTTACAAATTTCTAAGTGGGAAAACAAAGAGTCAATATGTGTCTTTACATATATTATTTTATGCGCTTCCTACGGCTAAATGACAACATAAATATTTTATATTAACACACTTTGTTAGAGAATTTTATGTTCTATAATATTGTTTCTATACATTTTTTTTATATCTGTCACAGTTTTCGCAAAATTTTGAAAAATGTTAAGATGTGTCATCTGACCTTGTTATTTTATACGCTTCCTACAGCTAAACTACAGAACATAAATATGTTCTGTTAACGCATTTTGATAAATAATTTTATGATCTATAATATTGTTTTTATACATTTTTTCATATCTGCCACAGTTTTCGCAATACTTTGGAAAAACTGTGTATCTCCCATTAAACACTGTACAAAAGTTGGGCCACTAGTGTGACGTCACGCGCGCCAGTTGTAGGCTCGTAGTATCTCGGAGGCTCCGGCTTGACCCCATGCCCCCTACAAGTCTGCGCCTATGTGCACATGCACTCACTAAGTTTAAAGTAGTTAGTGTAAAATCCTAAACAAGTTGACCATGTATTATGACTATTTCTCATGCTTAGAGCGTATTAAATTGGGTTTATATTTCAAACCATCCAGCACAAATCCTGTCTCACACAGGTCTGCACTCCATTCAACAAAGAAGAGCTTTAAAAATGAAGCCGCGAAGACGATTTGTCATTAGCATCGTTTGTTTATTTTTCATTACTGGTCAGATGGGGTGGAAAATTACAATCCGAGTAAAACACTCGGGCCGTGCCATGTCTGCGTCTGCCCTGTTGACTGCGGCGGCTGCGGTAATTAAGTTCGTAGTTCGCGCCTGCACTGAATGCACGGAGCTGCGTTTTTTTGCTCTAGTTGCGCTCGTGGCTGATGTCGGATGAGCGCCAGATATACAGGCTTTGTGTCGCGAAATAGCTCGCTGCCACGTTTTTTTATCTGTTGAGCTGGATATAAAATAATTGCGTTCTTCCAATTGACGGGTCAGCAAAATGTCCGGTGATGTTGGCTTCTTTTGTTTCACGGCCTAACTCGATTACATCATATGATTTTTCTTTGTTCGAGATAATTTATTAATTAAGATATCAATAACTATTATGAGCAATTTTGTTTTTATTTCCTGTCTACCTATCAAAAGAGGTATTCTAGTCATGCTGAAAATAATACAATAACACGTATTAAGGTTCATTTAGAATGCAGTGGTATAATATATCAGTATATTTTTTATTTTCAATAAAATCCCTAAACTTATTTCTATTTTACATAAATCAAATTTTACTTATTTTGATTATATTGTAGTGTTGAAATGTGATCCAATGTATTGAGATATGATCATAGAAGATGGCTTGAGGATGACTGTAAATATTATTGAGATTTTCGCGCTACATTTATTGTAACTCATTTCATGCATAGTTACTAAACATGTAAATTGTCTATAACATTTCTTTACTTATTTTTCCTTAAGGACGGAACTTAATTTTTCACTTACATTCATTTATTTACCAGTTTTATGATATTAATCCATTGTTTACGTGTACAAACGTAGACTGGTAACTAAATAATAACTGTATCCTGTGGCGGATTTAGAGGGGGGGCACTCGGGCACGTGCCCCCCCCCCCTGTTATTTTTAAAAATTTAATTATTACATATTATTTACGTATTACACATCATAGATAAATAAAAGAATAAACATACTAATAAAAATACAGAATTTCTATTTATTTTCAAATTGTTTATTATTTTGGAAATGCCCCACCCCCCTCATTTTTCTATAATTTATAGAACAAATGGTTCATATAAAAGTTTTACTATTTTAATTATACTATTTGATGGCAGATGTAGATATTTTTTATAGTCACATTTAAAAGATACGACTATCAACTTTTATTTTTTAAATAGCAAACAATAATTATTTCACTAAAATATAAACCGCCATTTTTTGTCTTAAGTTATTCTTATTAGGTAACTTAATTTGATTTTTTAACTTGTTTTGTATAACATTGTTGCATTTTATTTATTTTCACATGGCTATTTAGAATATTTGAATAAAAATTATTTCTCATATTTCTCAAACTCATTTACTTGTTTGGGGTCCTGCACTCCGAATTTTTTATTATTTTAAATGAAAGTTCTTGTAATTTTGAAGCAATACGTAGTATTAAAAAGTCTTAATTGTTTTTGGTTTAACTGAATTTGATTTTTAAAGTTAATGTGACGTCACGGCGACACCTATTGCTATCTTTCTCTCGAACAAGTTCTATAGTAGGCAGCGAGAGAAAGGTAGCACTAATGTGACGTCACAGTGACACTGACAACAAACCTCAAATATCTCGAAATAATTATTAAAAAATTGTTTTCTTCACCTTAATCCCCATTTATTGAGTAATACTTTTTAAGTATAATGTGTACATTTTATTATTTTTTGTTATGGTGCAGGACCCCAAATAGATCATTAAAAAGACAAAAAATGAGGGTTTATATTTTAGTAAAATAATTATACGTTGCTAATTTAAAATAAAAGTTCTGACTTTATAAAAAAAATTACATCTGCCATCAAATAGCATATTTAAAATAATAATACTTTTATATAAGCAATTTATTACAATACAACACAAAAGTTAACGAGGTGGGGGGGGGCTCACCCTATATATTTAAAATTTGTTTTTCCGAATTTAGTGCCCCCCCTATTATAATTTTCTAAATCCGCCACTGACTGTATCCTATACGGTAATATTATTACCATACTGACATACACTTATTACATAGTTACCAGCCTACTTTTGTATATAAAAACAAAGGCTTACTATCCTGAAACCGGTAAATAACAGTAAAGCGCCAGTAAAGTAATAAATAAATAAAATGAATAAATTTGTTGTAGTAATCAATTTTTCTTTACACAGTGCACAAACCAGGCACAAAATGGGGTATTCCGGTGATATGGAAATAATGCAAAATAATAACTTTTTTCTATAGTTTACATCTTCATAAAATAGGAAAATATAATAAAACATGTTTATTAAAAACTTTTAATTCATAATTTAATGTTAGAAAATTGGAATTTTTACAGCTCTAGAAACGTCCTTGAAATTTGTGACGTGAAATTGATAATTTGTTGCTCATTTCACGGTAGATATTTACGTTTAGAATCATAGATGGTGCCAGTAGTTAACACGCGCGTATATTTCTTGTTTGACATTTCGTTCACTTTATTTGCAGCAATTCTCGAACAAAACATACCTTCGGCTTTTAACATTACGTATTTCTGCACTCACGTATTGTGAGTTATGGAGAAAATAATTATTTACCATGGCAGAACCCACAGTAGGTTATCAGAATCGGTCTTTGTATAATCAGGTTCCATAATTATGAAATATTACTCGTATTTTTACCACAAACAAACACTGTAATACACGCTGCTATTGAAACCATGTGTAAAAAAGCAAATGGCTGTCATGAACATGTGGATTTAAACGCTGAAGTTTGTTGCAGATGTCACTATCAATTTGACGTCATAAGCGCGCCAATGACAGGAAAATTTGAATTGCGATGAAATTTTTAAAAATTCATATCTCACGTGATATATCCATTTTCTTACTCAAAATTAGATATTCAGAGTCCTACTGGTATGTACTAATGGAAAAAAATATTTTTAAAAAAAGTCGAAATACCCCATTCAAGATAAATGTAAGGGAATACTAAATAAATGATAAAAATGTCAACAGTATTGTTTGGTTATATTTTTATTCCCTGTTTATACTTTTCTACTACACAACTATAAGTGGGTCATTAGGTACAGAACAGACTACTAACAAAGTAAGTTCGTAATTACAAATAGTGTTACGTAATGAAAAGCAAATTTAAGTTGGCAGGACTGATTAATTTTCTTCAGTTCTGCAGAAATACCTGCACCTTCGGAAGCAACAATTTTTTTTAAAAGCCTCTTGCGGTAATTTAACTTGATCGTTTGAATGACATTTTGGTCCATCGGTTGCACCAAGGGAGTTAAATTTGGCGGCAAAAACATAACAATAATTTTTTTATCTTCAGAACATAAGTCTTCAGGGTGTCCTGGGGCATTGTCTAAAATCAAAAGTACCTTGGCTTCTAAATTCAGCTGCTGAATTTTTTTCGCACTGCTAAAACAAATTTGTATTAAACCAGTCCTTGAAAATTTCTCTGGTAACCCAGGCTCTTTTCTGTTCTTGGTACCTCATCGGCAGCGGTTCATTTCCAAAAGCTCGTGGCTTTTGAGTTTTGCCCATTACAAACAATCTCATTTTATGTTTGCCGGAGGCATTACAGCAGGGCATAAATGTAACTTGTTCCTTACTCATTTTTCTACCTGGAGCTGATGTTTCAGCTTCGTGAGCAAGTGTTTTTTGAGAAAATAATTTCTACAAAAGTCCGTTTTCGTCGGCATTGTAAATTTGATCTGGACACAACTGCATTTCTGCTATTTTATTCCGAAGCGCGTTTTTAAATGGCTCAACAGCAGCCTAATCACTTGATAATTTTTCTCCTGTAATTGATTGTTGTCGAAATCCGTATCTGTTTTTGAACCATCCGCAGCTAGCTTTGAAATTGTCATCGTTGTGAGTCTGACCATAAAAGAATAGTGCTTTTTCACACAAAATTTCTCCCGATATGGGCACACCTAAAATAATTCAATTTTGTGTTTAAAAAAATCATACATGTGTACATAGTCAATCATCTTTTTACCTCTAGATCTTTGCTGTAAAAACCAGGTTTAAACCGTTTTATCAACTTTGGAATATGCACTTATTTTCAACGATTTTCGTTTATTGATCAAAGAACTGGCAGTGGTGCCATAGGATAGAATATTCGTCTTGTTTTATTTGAGGTCGCAAATCGTTGATTTTCCCACATTGTATTTTTTATAGGCTACTTATATTGAAAGAAAATAATTACATCTGAATAATTCTTTTGAGAGATGTCAAACAAGCGTATTTTATAAATATTTCAGCTTAATTCGTCGGTAGTACGAAAAATAGAATAATCAACACGGAATGTACACACATAGTAACATCTACATATTGTTTATCGAAAAAAAATGCACACTGTCAATTGAAAAAGCCATCGTAACTTTCATAATTCTCCAGATTCTTATGTTGGAAACATTATTATAGACATAGCCTGTATATATTAAATTTCAGAATTAATATTAAATTTTCATATAAGAATGTTATAATCATAAAATAGAGAAAATTCTGAGATTTAATAAAAGGTAAAATTTTAATAATATTCATGGTAAATAATATAATATTTGTAGGTACATGAAAATAAATAACCTTATCTCCGGCTATAAATTTTCATAGAGTGTAAATTAAATTAAATTAGAAATTCACGTACCTCCTGTTGGAAAAGTTTAATAAGAATTCCTAATTAAAGTAGTCGTTATATTTATAATGAAGTACATAGAAGTAGTGATAAGTTCCTGAACCAACAATTCTATTTGAGCTGTAAAAAGGCTCATGGTGTAAATAATAAAGAAGCCAATTAATTTTTTACTAGCAGGTAATAAAGATAAAAGGAAAGAATGAAGGAGATCGCGCCATGCAAATATTTGTCCCAGCGAAACAAGAAAGATGTTAATTTTTTTAATTATTCTCTGCTTAGAAAATTATATCTTTTTATGTATCTTAAGACAGCTGACCCTCTTTATGCATTATTTTTCCTATAACTGCGATTTCATTGTTATTATCTGTATCTATAACTATTATTTATTGCCTCGGTAACGGCTAGAAAGGAGGCGAATGCATAAGGCCCGGGCCACACTATGCGTTTTGGCGGGACCGGGAAAACCGCATCCGGATAAACGGGATGAATTGAAGGGCGTCCACATATATCCCGCTAAACAGGACGGCAGCAGTGACAACCCGATTCGGACAGAGTCGGACCAATGTCTGATCGGTGCAGAGCCCAAATAGTATACGTTGTCTATTAAAAAACAAAACCAGACCATTGTGAACGGTCGCACTATCTCCAATGTGTTATAGTTGTCATGCGTCAAATTGACCGTCCGGTTAAACCGCAACATGCTGCGGGAGTATCCGGCAACCGGACCGCAACCGGATCAGTGTGGACGCGTTCATTTAAAACAATAAGTTGTTGTCTTCCCGTTAAACCGGTCCCGCCAAAACGCATAGTATGGCCCGAGCCTAACAAGAGCTTTTTGGTAAATCTAAAACATAAGTGCGTTTTGTTTACACAACTGTTTTTTTTAAACGGACACTGGCAGCGATTTAAATATCCTGAAGATATAATCAACCAACCTCAATTTCTGTTTCTGTAGCAAAGATCAAAGAAAAACTAACGTAGTATAAAAACCCAGACGATTTTGAAGAAATTTGCTTGAAGTAGTGTAATATTTATAAGTAACCTAGAAAAATTAAGCAAGACGCAATCAACAAACAAACCATTGGAACGCCAAAGCAAATCTATAAAACATCGTTATAATGTAATATCGACAAAATTTTATCAATTCTAACAATATTTTAGTGATTTCCTAAATTATATGTTATAGAAAAATGTTGTTTATAACAAGTGTTGAAAACGATTACGTGCACTTGCAGATTACCACACTCGGCAAGCCTCGTGCGTTAAACTCTGCAGTTTCGATTGTAAGGAGCATTTTCGATACAGTTACTAATATCTGTTTTATAAAGAAAAATAATTTATTCTTTTCTTTTAAGAATTTCCCGTACTTACTCAATTGGGTTTAAATCCGGCGACTATTTGTCGGATCGTTCTCATACATGATATTATATTTGTGTGCGAAACCCTATTTTACGGCACTTTTACTGAAATTTACTTTTAAGATATCGTGATAACCTCTGTTATTCAAGATTGTTGAAAAAATTGTTAAATTTCCTATTTCCGTTGACTAAATATATTGCCAGAACATAATTACGTCCTCGCCGTTCTTTTATGTCTTTTTTAAATTTAAGTTTATACTTTTAATACTTTATTAGGTTTTTTCATAACGCAAGTAAATATAAAAAAATCTGATGTGGCCAGCACATTACCTTCAGTCATACGAGGCATTTACAAAAATTCTACCGGTCAACTGTTACCGGTAAACAGCTGTTTATCAGGTTGTAGCTACCGGAATCGATATTTTAAGAACGTAAGTGGTAAAAAAATTAAAAAATTTGAAAATTAGAAACAGATTAGAAATTTGACGTAGTTAACAAACTGAGCAGATTCCTACTTTGAACACATTTCCACTTTTAATGCGCGCGCATCACTACCTTTTGGAGATTAGATTCTTCACGAATCCGGTGAATGGATCTAGTTGGATCTAGTAGATATTGTACAATTTTCGAACACGGTAACTATTTATCACTCGTGTTTTCGAACGCAATCGGTAGATACGGTATCTACCGGTGGAATTTTCGTAAATGCCTATGTATTTTCTATAAAATCCATACAAAAAGTTCCTTGCAACAGATTCTAAATTTCTTGTATGTACATTACTACCTTTCGACAGTTTTGTATGTATTTTATACAAATTCCATACAGAAAGTTTCGAGCAAAAAGATCATATATTTCGAGTAAAATTATAACACAAATATACTAGGAATATGTCAATTGCACTTGAAACTAACATCTTTTAATCAGAATTTTCTTAATAAAATAACTGTTTCTAGCATAGCTGGCTAATTTATGAAATTTAATTTCTTTATAATTTTACAACTTTAATACTTATGAAGTATAAAATGCAGTCAAATCGTATAGAGAATACAATGTTTTTTAATATTTATAATAACATTGAATGTGAATAAATGACATTTAACATCGTTTTTTCAAGAAAAACTATTAAAATCTTCAAATGAGGGTACTTCCAGTAGACTAATTATAACCAAAATCTAATCAGCTCTTCATATGGATGCAACGAAGAGGAATACGAATTATAATTTTTGGAATTGTAGTATTAGATTTATCGTAGACGAAAATTTTGTTACACACACACACACAGACACACACACACAAACACACACATACACACACACACACACACACACACACACATATACACACACACGCACGCACGCACGCACGAACGCACGAACGCACGCACGCACGCACGCACACACACAAACGCACGCACGCACGCACGCACGCACACACGCACGCACGCACACACACACACACACACACACACACACACACACACACACACACACACACACACACACACATCATCATCATCGTAACAATAGTAAAATCGTATTCTAGGGACCTTAAAACGTGCTTATTCATTAAAAACCACCGATTTTTTTGACCAAAGTCAATACCTTCCTTACCTAAAGGTGACGGAAGGTAAAAATATGAATCAGACAGCAGACAAAAAAAATAAAGAACACCTAATAAACAATTAAAAGGAAAATATTTTTTTTTTTTTAAAAACAGAAAATAAATTTTGGAGACTTTTTGTATCACTCTATCTGAAGACTGCTAACCTTCTTCATGCATGAGGAATATTCTTTTATGTGAAATATCTAGTTAGCGTTGGAATTCACGTTATCGTAAAGTTTCCGTTTTCCATGATGTTCGGATGTGCTCTTTCCTTTTCTCACTTACGGAAATGTGGAAATTTACTTTTCCCGTGAAATATATGTTCTCATTAAGTTTTGTCGGAACAGGCAGCTACAAAGTGTAAATTTCTATAACTTCGCAGTGCCTTACTAACTATTCACGTGCTGTTCCATGCCGCTTTAAATGAAATCAAATTGGCGAGATGAAAAGGACAAATCCTTAAATGGGTCACAGCAAAAACGACACAAATTAATAAAGAAGGATTTTATTCTTCTTTTATGTTTCTGTTTTCTTTCTTTAAATACTTAATCAACGATTACTTGCCCGACGTACACTTAAATTTTATGTGTATTTTAAAATGAAAACATGATATCAACTGAAAATACCAGATGTGAAATTATACTGTCAACATTTTAAGTCACAGATTTTTCAACTTTGGGTAAGGAAGGTATTGTCTTTCGTCAAAAAATTTGATGATCAGTTTTTAATCAATAAACACGTTTTAGGGTCCCTAGAATACGATTTTACTATTTTTACGATGATGTGTGTGTGTGTGTGTGTGTGTGTGTGTGTGTGTGTGTGTGTGTGTGTGTGTGCATGTGCGTGTGTGTTTGTGCGCGCGTGTGCGCGCGTGTGTGTATGCGTGTGTGTGTATGCTTGTGTGTGTGTATGCGTGTGTGTGTGTGTGTGTGTGTGTGTGTGTGTGTGTGTGTGTGGGTGTGTGTGTGTCTGTGTGTGTCAAAATTTTCTAATGCGATAACTCTAATACTACAATTCCAAAAATTATAATACTTTCGTATTCCTCTTCGTTACATCCATGTGAAGAGCTGATTAGATTTTGATTATAATTGGTTAACCGCAGTATCCTCATTTGAAGATTTTATAAATATTATTTTTTCACATTTAATGTTATGAACATTAATGAATATTTTATTCTCTATACGATTTGAATGCATTTTATACTTCATATTAAATGCATAGAGTTAAAAAATTATAAAGAAATGAAATATCATTTATTAGCCATCTATGCTATAACTCTGGAAACAGTTGCTATATTAAGAAAATTCTGATTGAAAGATGTCAGTGTCAAGTGCAGTTGACAGTATGTTTGTATTATAATTTTACTGGAAATATATGATCTTTTGCTAGAAACTTTCTGTATGGAATTTATACAAAATACATAGAACTGACGGAAAGTAATGTGCTGGCCACATCAGATTTTTTATTTATCTATTCGCAACCGTAGATAAAATTTTCAGTCTAGTGTAGCAATCATACAAGTACCATATGAATAATTTAACACCTTCATTTAAATAAACATAATAAACAAGTGAACTAGAATATGTCAAACCAATCATATGATGCCATGGCGGCCATCTTGTTTCGAAAATCAATACCACCAACGTTAATATCGGTTGAGAATAGCTTAAAATTGAAAAGTTCCAGGGGGTTTTACATTTTGAAACTAACTGAAATCAGAATAGGACGCCATAATATTATAGTTGTCGGATTTAACAATTTTTATTCCGATTATTGGAAATATTCATTCAAATTGCAAATAACCAAATTTGTAAAATTAAGTGATACTGAAACAAAAGTTTCAGAAACACGTTTTCCTCATATTCATCGTCGATATCACGAAATGGCGTAACTCATAAAATGCGAAAAATGAGATACTTCACTCATTTGGATGACCTGACCCAGCTTCATAGTTCCATGAAGTGGCGTATCTCAATTCTCCACAGTTTTCATAATACAGAAGGAGAACCAACCGACGTACATATACCATAATGAGCTAAATTAATAACAGTCTAATGAAATTCTGTCAAAATAATCACACTGTCAAAAATATTTATATGTTGGATGAAATAATTTTTAAAAAAACGAATTCCTATACACAGTTAAAATATCTGAGATATAAAAACATGGTTAAATTGTCACATCACTCTGCCAGTAAATATAATTAAACTTAGCTAAAACAATTTTTAATTATGAATAGTAGGTATAGTTAAATTATTCGAGACAAATAAACATGGGCAATTTGTATTACCAGGTTCTCTATCAATAAATATTATTACAGTTAGTCGAATTATTTTTAATTACCGTTAATTTATTTGAGACCAATAAACTTGGTCAAATTGTCACATCATTTACTCTACCAGTAAATACAATCAAACTTAGTTGAACCAGTTTTCCAAAATAGTTAAATTATTTTCCAAATTAGTTGAAATAAATTTTAAATCATTAGACAATAAGCTTGGTCAAAATGTGCGACTTCTTCATTAGTAGGTACACTTTATTAGTTACTCGAATATCTTTAAACATAGTTAAATTATTTGAGACAAACCTACTTGGACGTATTGAAATAATTTCTAATTGCAAGGCAATTTATTATTGACAGATTAATACAAATAAGCTGTAGAAGAATTATAAAATAAAATGAGATAAATGTTTAACCAACCTCGCCTACTGTTAGTCCAATTTGGCCAACAGAGGCATAGCAGATCTCAGCATCTCAGGAAATCAACTACCACTGCTATACCAGGAACGTTTACTGGAACAAAATTTCAGTTATTTCACTAATTAGTCCACTGAAAACCATCACACATTAACAATTCATATCACGAAAGTTACTTTGACATTAAAAGAATCAAATATACACTATTTTAATGTCTCCCAACAAAAGTTTTTCACGAGAATTTTTCTTACTACGAGTAGAACACATTTTCGTTTGTAGGTTACACATACACTGGCAAGACTGCGTTAATATACAATAAACACAAGTCTTAATATTAGCTATAACTTGTCTGTTACCCACTGTGTAGTTTTACTGGTCGATACGAAGTTTAAATAAAAATTAACGATGAATTATATTATTCATTTAATTGTGGAATAACAAATAAATTATTGTAATATTGAAAAATTCGTGTCAACCAGTGGCACTAAAATATAAACTTTAAGAACTAAGCCTTTAATTTTGCGAAATTTAAAATAAATGATTTATGATTAATATATTACGTAGTACTTGTATATACCATTTAATTTTTACCTTTCGTCACCTTTGAATAAGGAAGGTTTGTCTTTGGTCAAAAAATTCGGTGAGTTTTTAATGAATAAGCACGATTTAGAATCTCTAGAATACAATTTTACTATTTTTGCGGTAATGTCTATTTCTATGTGTGTCTATGTGTATGTGTGTATGTGTGTATGTGTGTATGTGTGTATGTGTGTATGTGTGTATGTGTGTATGTGTGTATGTGTGTATGTGTGTATGTGTGTATGTGTGTATGTGTGTATGTGTGTATGTGTGTATGTGTGTATGTGTGTATGTGTGTATGTGTGTATGTGTGTATGTGTATGTGTGTATGTGTGTATGTGTGTATGTGTGTATGTGTGTATGTGTGTATGTGTGTATGTGTGTATGTGTGTATGTGTGTATGTGTGTATGTGTGTATGTGTGTATGTGTGTATGTGTGTATGTGTGTATGTGTGTATGTGTGTATGTGTGTATGTGTGTATGTGTGTATGTGTGTATGTGTGTTTGTGCGTGCGTGTAAACGTTCCTATGTGCGTGTGTGTGTGTGTGTGTGTGTGGATGTTGAATACACGATTTCTCAAATACTATAAGACATTTTTGACTACGGATTCCTCAATCTAACAATAATGGGAAGTGTTGATTAAGTTTTGGTAACAATTGGACAACCGGGAGTAGTAGTTACAAGAAAACGATTTTTTTCTCTGTCGATAACTCCAACACTACAATTCCAAAAATTATAATTCTTTCGTATTCCTCTTCGTTACATCCATATGAAGAGCTGATTAGATTTTGGTTATAATTGGTCGACCGGAAATATTATGTCAAATATGAATGTGTTCAAATTGTCGTCCGCTCGTCTGTCAAATTTCTAATTTGTTTCAGGAATCTTATTGAATGTCGTATAAAAATTTTTGTTTTCAACTCAAATGTAAACAACTCGGCGACCTCATGTCATAAACACAATGGCTAGTAGCAGGTAGTACGGGTGATTAACGAGCAATTGACTAGCAGTGTTATATGAAAATTGTGTGCAAATAAATATTCTATAACCATTCAGCTTACGTTGTATCTTTTACGTCGTGATATGGACGACAACATGTACCAAACATGATTGTTTTCTGCAATTGCCCACAACAATAAGAAAATTTACAAAATGTACTTATTCTAAATTTTTGATATATTTTTTATACCATGTACTACATGGGCGTACATGCACTGTATTTTGTTAACGATTATGACAATAATTTCTTTTATGATAACAAATAAATAAAATAAAACTAGTGCAGTAATTCGCTATTTTCCTTTAAAAAAATATATTGTTTTTTTGTCTCGGAAAAAATACATCGGTGGATAAATATTAAAAATAAAAATAAAAAATTTGAAATAACAAATACTTTTCAAAATTTTGTTTTTAAATTAAACTAAAGTTTATAAATTAAAATAGCTTTCATTATCGATTCTTAAAATAAGTTTTTAAATATTAAATAAATTAGTTATAATTATTATATTGTTCTTAAGGCCTGTGTCCACGATGCTAGAAATCGTTTCGAATTCTCGATTACATTTTTTGATCATAAACATTGAACTTGTATGACGACAGATGTCAGGTGTCAGGTGTAAGTTTCAGCCATTTCTACCAATACTAAAAACTAATAAAACATAACCAAGAAATTATCCCGGCAGTAAGTAAATTAAATTTTTGCTACGAATATACTAATTCATTTATAAGTAATTATTTATAATAACTTATCAAAGATAATTAGAATTAGGTAATATTTTATAACCTTATAATTTTCAAACATCAAACGTCAAGATTTTAAATTGGTAACATGTAAATGAAATTAGCAACTTGTACCAAAAAATGGGACAGAACGCACTTTTCCATTCTATACTCTATCCGTTTTAACTATAGAGCGTTGGGTGAGATAGGGCTTAAAATTCTAGCTATCTGATTGGTTCAAACGTGAACCGAGTTTACACAGTAAAATAATTGACGTGAAATTTAAATTTGCTTGACAACTGTATCAATTATTTTGCCCTCTGACATAAAATATATAAATGTCAACATAGTTAATAGTACACGATTTTACGATATTACATATTATCAATTTCTGTTCAGTTCTGTTTGTTTGTTTTTTGCGTTTATATAATTTTCATAGTGTTTTGTCGTTATATTTCATATTACATAGTTTTCATTGTGCGCGTTTTCTTAGTTTTTAGTTAGTAGTTCGTTAGTTTTGTTATTGTTCTCTTCGTTAATATTATGGATAAAAATCCTGAACCTGGCTCTGCTAATGTTTTAAAATATCCAAAAGGAAAGGCTCTCCGAAGCGGGCAAAAAAATTTGGCTTATAATTTATACTGCACATATCGTGCCACGAATGCATATTCCAAACTAGAAAGTGTCCAAATTGTGGCATCAGAACTGGGCATAGGACGATGTAATATTTGGAAAGCTATAAAAGAACATGAGGAAAACGGGTCATTCGGATCACCCCAGGAACAAAGAAATTAGTTTAGAACTTTATTTTGGTCATATTTAACGGTGTATATAGTTTATACATATAATGTATATATTTTAGAGTAAATATTTATATTTCAAAGGTGAATTATATTTTTATTTTACGTTGTTGTCTTTAAAATTTATTTGAATAATGTGGTTTTCATTTATGCATGCCCCTTTCGCCGAAATGTAGAGAAAGGTACGGAGATTATAAGTATATGCACACATGCACGTACTAGACAAAATTACTAAAAAATGTCAATTAGAAAGAATTTTTTAAATCCAGGAATGGCGCCAAAATTTGCATTTTTTATTTAATACATGTAAAACCGGCCGCGCCATCTAGTCTATAGTTAAAACGGATAGAATATAGTTTTCTATTCGATTTTTGCGTCCGAGTTGATAGTGTCCACGATCCGAGTTATCGAATTACGCACTATATCCGAAAACTCGGATCGATTTCTAGGATCGTGGACACAAGCCTTTATGCGGTAAGTACTAAGTACGGGAAGTGAAAATATTTAATTAACGAATATTTATTTTTTAATTCGCCTTCAAGACTAGGGAGATTATTCTGCCGCATATATTTTCTATCACCCTGTATGTATAAAAATTATACCATTCATATCTAAAAAGAATAGGTCAGCCCATAAACTACTCGTCCGTATTTTGATAAAGACTGCCTTCATTCTCTCTTCTTGTTCCAGTTTTCTTAATTTAATAAACTTTCTTTCCGGGTAGTTTTCTATTCATGTTGCGAGTGGATACACACACTAGACTACAAGTGCAGTGAACTTTTCTAAATATAACTTGTAATAGACCTTTCTCAAGCTCCCCATCTTGACATTTTTAAAGATGTTAACTATTAGGGAAATGTCACATAACTCTACGACGGATACGTTGCCTCAAATTTCATGCACGCATACATTCCCCCATATCCTAATATACATCTACATTTTAATAACCCCTTTGTTCTGTTATATTAATGGACAGAAAATAAGATGTAAATCTTTAAAAATTACTGAAAGGAATATTTAATCCGAAGAATGCTAGCAACATGTAGTTTTACTTGACATTTAAAAATATACAAAAATTACAGGTATTCATTATTGCATACGTTAAATGTAAGGTATAGTTCGTTGATTTTAATCATTTTGTCGCAAAATAAACTTAATATTAGACCTTGCAATAATTTATATACAATGCATTGTAAGTTATATCCGCTGTAAATCGTATAATATAATAAATTAAATAGTAATTTGTACAATGGTTACGCTAGAATGATTAAAATAAGACATATATGGTTTATATTTTTTAGAATTTTATTTTAAATATATTCAAAGTAGGTCCTTTCAACAATAATACATTTCAAACTAATCTTTTTTTAACACTTTCAAAAGAATGATAAATTGCATTAATCTTTTCTTCAGATAAGAACCTCTATAGCCTCTAGTCAATCAAACGAATAAGGACGGTGTTCTATTATAGCTTCTTTTTTATTTTTTCGCCATAAACTGAAGAAAAACATGAAATATTTTGGAAAGAAGAAATTACTGGATATCAGTCAAATAATTATTTATTTCCGGCCTCTACCAGTTTCATGGGCCTTCTTCAGGAGCTATAATATTCATTACATTTTTTGAAAAGATGAGGGACAAACAAGTCTAAAACATTGATAAATGCAGATAACAATTAATAAATAACATAATTCGTATACAATTGTCGGCAAAATTTTAATAAATAAATAAATAAATAAATAAATAAATAAATACATTAGATGAAATTAGATATTATTTTTTAATAACTTTGAAATAACATTACTACGTTTACATGCAGTTTTGAAAATGGTTTCAGTTTTCAGTCAAAATTACACGAAACTGTTTACATGCAATTTTCAAAACAAGTTTAAAAATTGATTTGAAAACAGTTTCGGCGCATGCGCATTTAGCTGCTGTAAATGACAGATCCTCTTCACTCCAAATACTTCGTTTTGCCATTATTCCAATAATTTTTTATACTCCGTACCACTATGCACTAAAACTACACAACTGTCAGTTTATTTGTACATTAGTAACACAAAGCGGCAGACACGTTATGCTCTGTACGCATGCGCAGTATTGAAACTGAATTTTAAGTGTTTACATGAGTAGTTTTGAAACTAGTTTTCAAATCAAACCCATGAATTTTGGTTTTGGTTTGAGATAACTCAAAACCGTTTGGACACTGTATACATGGCGTTTTCAAGACTAAAACCGTTTTGAAAACTACATGTAAACTCAGTAATTGACACCCTTTAACTAAAATTAATAGCGGTTCCGTAACGCATCAGGTTTACGGTTTTATGTTCCGTACACCTACTTTTTGCTGTATTGAGTCGATCTTCATTTTGAATTTGTCAATGTCACTAGTGTCAATTAAGATGTCAAAATTAACAGAAATTCAAATGCATACTTGGTTGTTCTTTCATTTTTCTGGAATATATTTGTAATTTAACAGTACGTAAATTAAACACAATTAAGAACAAGCTCCATAATAGATCAAATATTGATGACAGTGACAGTTTTTACATTATTTACAGAACTAAAAAATTACAAAATAATAATGTCAAATTTCTAAATCGCATTAGTGGTATTACTAATTTTATTATAGATGTAAGTATGAAAACATTATTCATATTTGATATAGTGTTAGTTGTGTTATTTTTATTGGCATTAAATATAATAGAATGTTGAATTTCGTTTCATATTTTTGTTATGCTTTGTCCGTGGATTGTCAGTTTTAAATGTCAATCTGTCCCGAAATAGATGAAAATATTCAGGAACCATTGTGTACCCGGAATCGAGATACTGTTGTTTTTTTTTTTTTGTTGACTTACGGATCAGTATAAGTTAAAACTCGTTCCGAAGGTCGTTTGTCAAATTCAATAATATTGACATTCAATGTGACTATCACTTGATTTTGATACAAAAGCCTATAAAATAGCCATCACGCCGGCAGGAGCCCCGAAGATACACGATGTCTTCCGAGTGGTATATTAGATTCATTTAAAAAAAAAATTAAAATCCTGATAAAAACAATACCTAACGCACAAAATTCGAGTCATTATACTTGTTTTTTAAACTTATTTTATAAACTAATTAATATAACGATCGGGATACTTCGGGAATCTGCCGACATGCCGACTAGACTCTTCTGATATTAATCACCGTGTAGTTGGTATTGACATAACAAATATTGTCTTCATTTGAAAATAAGTATATTACTCGTATACCTACTCTTAGGTACCTACATATGTATATAAATTTTACCTTAATCTAAAACTGTATCTCATCTCTATAGATTTCGTCTATCAGATTTTATGTTTTATAACGAAGAAGCTTTTCTTAAATCGTTAGAGGAAACAGTGGCCTATATACGAAAATTCTACATTCTACTATAGGTAAATACATATCGGATATTCAATAACACAGAACATATTATCAATCTTTTCCTAGTTTTCTTAGATATTGAACGTTAGTTATGTATGAATGTATGTACAATAAGTTCAGTTTAATCTGGGCCACATGATTTACGAACCTAAATCTGAACATTACAGATACAAGAATGGGTCAAAATTCACCGACATAAAAATTCAATATTTAGAAAAACTGCAATTATGGTTATGAAGAAAATTGAGTTTCAGATTATGATTAAATTTCTCATAAGAAAAGTAAAATTCACTCATATCATTTTTACCTTCCGTCACCTTTAGGGTAAGGAAAGTATTGTTTTTGGTCAAAAAATTCGGTGGTGAGTTTTTGATGAATAAGCACGTTTTAGGATTCCTATAATACGATTTTACTATTTTTACGACGATGTCTGTATGTATAGGTGTATGTATGTGTGTATGTGTGTGTATGTGTATATGTGTGTGTGTCTGTGTGTGACAAAATTTTTGCCTCCGATATCTCTAATACTACAATTCCAAAAATTATAATTTTTCGTATTCTTTTTCGTTATATCCTTAGATTTTGGTTATAATTGTTCAATCGGAAGTACCATAATTTGAAGATTTTAACAGTTTTCTTGAAAAATATCATTTTTTCACATTTAATGTTATTATAAATATTAAAGAATATTTTATTCTCTATGAATGCATTTTATACTTCATATCAAATAGATATAGAGTTAAAAAAACTGATGTGACCAGCACATTACCTTCCGTCAGTTCTATGTATTTTGTATACATGTCATACAGAAAGTTCCTTGCAAAAGATCCTACTTCTTGTACATTACCTTAAGGCAGTTGTGTGTATTTTATACAAATTTCATACTGAAAGTTTCTAGCAAAAGGTCTTATAATTCCAGTAATATTATAACATAAACATACTGTAAACTGCACTTAACAGTGACACCTTTCAATCAGAATTTTCTTAATATAGCAGCTGTTTCCAGAGTTATAGCATAGCTGGCTAATATATGATATTTGATTTCTTTATAATTTTTAACTCTATGTCTATTTAATATGAAATATAAAATGCATTCAAATCGTATAGAGAATAAAATATTCTTTAATATTTATAATAACATTAAATTTCAAAAAAATGATATTTAACACCGTTTTATTCAACAAAAACTGTTAAAATCTTCAAATGAGGGTACTTCCGGTCGACCAATTATAACCAAAATCTAATCGGCTCTTCATATGGATATAACGAAGAGAAATGCGGAAGAATGATAATTTTTGGAATTGTAGTATTAGAGTTATCGCATTTGAAAATTTTGTCACACACAGACACACACACACACACACATACACACCCACACATACACACACATATACATACAAACAGACATCATCGTAAAAATATAATATATAATATAATAATCTTTATTGTATATCAACTGAATAGTTATTACAATTTGGTGATGATGAGGATGAGTCAATTTTTACCTTCCGTCACCTTTAGGTAAGGAAGGTATTGTCTTTGGTCAAAAAATTCGGTGGTGAGTTTTTGATGAATGAGCACGTTTTAGGGTCCCTAGAATACGATTTTACTATTTTTACGATGATGTCTGTATGTGTGTGTGTGTGTATGTATGTGTGTGTGTGTGTGTGTGTGTCTGTGTGTGACAAAATTTTCTAATGCGATAACTCTAATACTACAATTCCAAAAATTATAATTCTTTCGTATTCCTCTTCGTTACAGCCATGTGAAGAGCTGATTAGATTTTGGTTATAATTGGTCAACCGGAAGTACCCTCATTTGAAGATTTTAATAGTTTTTCTTGAAAAAACGATGTTAAATATCATTTTTTCACATTTAATGTTATTATAAATATTAAAGAATTATTTATTCTCTATACAATTTGAATGCATTTTATACTTCATATTAAATGGACATAGAGTTAAAAAATTATAAAGACATTAAAATATCATGTATATTAGTCAGCTTTGCTATAACTCTGGAAACAGCTGCTACATTAAGAAAATAGAAAATTCTGATTGAAAGGTGTCAGTGTCAAGTGCAGTTGACAGTATGTTTATGTTATTTTACTGGAAATATAGGATCTTTTGTTAGAAACTTTCAGTTTGGAATTAGTTTAAAATACATACAACTGCCTTAAGGTAATGTACAAGAAATATAATCTTTCTGTATGACATTTATACAAAATACATAGAACTGACGGAAGGTAATGTGCTGGCCACATCAGATTTTTTACATTATATTTATAACATTTCATTATTTTCGCGGAGTGTTGATGGAAATGAGATGATGAAAGGACAAACACAAACACCCAAGCCCCTGGTGGGAATCGAACCCACAACCTCAGAGTCGAACGGTGACGGTCGCTTCGAGCGCTGGTCGCTGCCTCAAACCACACGACCACCGAGGCGGCCAATCATCGTAAAAATAGTAAAATCATATTCTAGAGACCCTAAAACGTGCTTATTCATCAAAAACTCACCACCGAATTTTTTGACCTCTGACAATTACCTTCCTTACCTAAAATTGACGGAAGGTAAAAATTATAAAGAAATTAAATATCTTATATTAGCCAGCTATGCTATAACTCTAGAAACAGTTGCTATATTAAGAAAATTATTATTGGAAAGTGTCAGTATCAAGTGAAATTGACAGTATGTTTGTCTTATAATTTTACTGAAAATATAGAATCTTTTGCTAGAAACTTTCCGAATGGAATTTGTATAAAATACACACAACTGCCTTAAGGTAATGTACAAGAAATAAAATCTTTTGCAAGGAACTTTCTATCTATCTATTTAGGGCTTGAATACGTTTACCTTTCCAACCGGGCTCACCGAGCCGCAGTGTTTTACCACTGCCGTACTGCCGGTTGGATTTCAGCCATTGCTACATTTATTTAAGATGTATAAGTGGTCAGCTTATAGCATCCGAGTGTGATAAATACAAGTAGCTGTATTTATTTTTTACGACAAATCACACATTGTCGGTCGACGGGAATCGAACGCACGGACTATGGTTCGGGTGACGTCACTGCGAGTTACGAGATGTGCGTTAAACCGCTCAGCCACCAAGCCGACAAACTTTCCATATGACATTTATACAAAATACATAGAACTGACGGAAGGTAATGTACCTATAGGTGATGGAATTTAATTCTTAATTATAATAAAGAATATATTATTACAATATACAAATAATAATTGGTACTGTATGTTTTTACTCTTGTTCAGGGAAATGTCTACTAGGTAACCTAGTGCATATTAAAAAAACATGTTTTATTACATTCCATCACATTACATGAAACTAAAATATGCCATGGAAAATATTCGATAAACTTTTTTTAATCCCATTAATAATTTAACCTCTTAAAATAACCTCCCTTATTTGAAGCGATAAACTTGTATGTATCTTCCGTCCCATGCACGTACACGTACGTATTCAACCTTTGGCCCATGCTGTATATTTCTCTTGTTCGATAACTGATCCGGTGATCAGCGCTGATCCCGTTGAGCCGACGGCGACCGCTGCTTACACACCAAACACAAACGCCGCCTAGCCGCCTAGCGCAGTTATTTATTCCGCCATGTCCGTGAAACAATTACAGCTGTTCAGCAGACACTGCCCGCGATAAATCCTTCATGGCTGATGGCCCAACAGCGAAGGGCTAAGTTAATGGTAGATAGGGGATAATAAAGGTTTAGTGATGGAATTTTTCTAGGCGTTTGGTTCAACGTTCACAGGTCGCCGACAATAGCGCTGTTAAGTACACAAAGAAAATGCGTGTGTTTTTAGATACTAAGTTGTATTTTCAGAATTTTATACAAAATTATCAATAATCATGTCAAAAAATGTCACAAAATTAATTAATTCAAACTCAAAAACAAAAACAATTATAGCTATCTAATTTTAAAGTCATCTTCTTTAATGTCAACTCTATCAACCACTGCAACATTCTCCCACCTAGAGTTGGCTTCACGTACAAATAAGAATACATTAATTGGAGTATCTTTTTAGTATTCTAATTAATCTACCACTTCTTGTATTTAGTATTTAGTGGTTCTTCGATAAAGTCCTTTTCGCACGTACCACACAATTCTAGTTGGTACAGTCTTTGTATAGGACGTAACACTTCACCTTTACTTGTTTGTAGTTTGACTAACCACCTACATTGACCATTCGTTCCTGTATATAATGTAACAAGCGCATTTTACAAATACCTCTCGTCTCGGTAAGGGAGATAATGTTTTTGGTCCAAAAATTCGATAGTGAGTTTTCATTTAATAAGCACGAACTAAGTTCCCCTATCCCCACAACACGTTTTAACTATTTTTAAAATGATGTCCGTGTATCTGTCTTTTCCTCCACGATTACTCTTATATTAAACATCTAAAAATTTCTATTTTCCGCATTTAACTTCCTGCACTCATATAAAGAGTTGATTCGATTTTGGGTAATATTGGACAACCGGAAGAGATACTTTACTTGAAGCCAATAACAGTTTTTAATGAAATAGGCGCCAAAACGACATACTAAAAATATAAAATTTTAATAAACAGCTGAATAATTTCTTAATAATTTAATGCAATTATACCATTTATTAAATTATATTAAATATAATTACAACCGATTCTTCGTTTGCCACTGAGCATTCTAACATAGTTTGCCTTTTTTGTAGCGATAACAAACGAAGCGAAGTAGGTACAAGAGAAAAAAACTGAAAAAGAATTTTTCAATTTTAAACGGTGTACCCATTAGTTCTTTTGATGATTTCAATTTGAAACAATTTACAGTTAATAGTAAACGATGACGATGAACTAATAAATATTTGTCTAATTTTATCAAAGGTACTAAAAAATGCACAAGAAAAATAGAATTTTATTTGTAAATATGCTTTTCAATGTACGTACGATTATATTACCAAACGTTATTATAGCTTAGAATACTTTTAATATTCCCGGTAACTAGCAGCAGCAAAAAGCTGAACATAGTTTTTCGAAAGTGAAAATTATAAAGAATTATTTTCGAAAAAGAAACACAAGAACGCCTAAATGATCTAGGCATAATTTCCATAGAAGCAAAAGATAACAAAATAGGTTACTTATCTTTATACAATGACAGCTGTCATGTACGGCTGATGAAACGAAAACGAGAAACGAGTTAGTGGTTACTTGCTTTGGAATTAAATTCAAAGATGCTGCTTGTGCTTCTAAGTGAATACGGTTTAAAGGAAGGTCCTCATTGGCGCCCATTTTAATTTATTTTTCTTTCAAATAATTCCCAATGACACACATTTTTTTTCCAATAAAAATATTGCAAAACCATAACAACTATTCAATGGCTACTTTGTAATTTAAAATACTACATCAGTTGACTTGTCAGAGTTAAATGCTGAATGAAAATATAAAAATGATTTAAGATTTTAAAAAAGTGTTGGATAAAGCGTTGTATTACACTCGTGTGGAATGTATATTAGTCACTAAAGAAAATTAGCCACTCGCCCTGTTTCTTTCGTGACTAATATGATACATTTCACACTCATATAATAAATAATTATTATTTTTGTTGACAAATTTATTGTATAATCCGACGAATGCCACTTGTGTGTTTAGTATTATCAGAATATATTGTGTTGATACACTCCACGTATTATTTTAGAATACCACTCCTCCTTCGGAGTCGTGATATTCCAAAATAATTCGTTTCGCGGCAACACACTATATTCGATAATACCTGAACACACGTGTGGTATTATATATGAATATAATTCTACCAAGATAGCTATTTGTGTATTAAGAGCGCAAAATGGGACATTGTCGATTGAGGTTTTGACGCGCGACGCAAGAGCGCGGCATTCTCTCGAAATCTACAATGTCCATTTGCGCTCGAAACACACACAAGATTTTTTCTACAGTCCTCCACCATAACAAAAAATAATAAACTGAACATTTTGTACTTACAGTACTATTCAATAGTTTTTCATTGAAGATTGGGATTTTCATATAAGAAAACGCTAACTAGCGGCATATATTAGAACTGTAAACAGTGGTACACATTTGACATTTACATGAAATTACAACTATATGACTACAAAAACTTTATTATACGTACTTGAATTATAAATAAAAAAATACTAATAAATGAGAAAATAATACGAAAACTAAAGGAATACAATTGACAGAAATGCTACGTTGACACCCGTCAACAAAAAGTGTACCAGTGTTTAATGCGATCAGCGCCATCTCTTGATACTTGAAAATCCCAATAGCTACGTATTCAAATATGACTTCAAGATATTATTTTTACAAAAAAAATTATGCCAATTTTGTAATGAATATTATAAGTTTTTATATAATTTATTTGTTTCAAGTACATTAAACTAGCGCAGTAGAAAAGTGGATGTCCATTGAGATCGTTCACACCATACTTTTGCAGGTGCCATCATAACTGTTCACACAATTTATTTTATATTTAATTTTAATTTATCGTTATTTTCCATTCTTCTTGAGCTATTGCTTCAATCTAATCTAAGCATTTTATACTTTCGTTTTTATAAATAAATGCCCTATTTTATTTTCCTAGCAGTGCGGCATTTTGTTTGGTTATGTAATATACTGACAGAGCAGTTATTTCAGATTGACTTGTGTAGGTGGTAAATGTGGAACTACAGTGCCATTAGTTCCTGACTAAACGTTTCCACTAACAATGTAGACAAGTGACATTTCTCAACATTGTATAATTAGAAATTTGGACAGCAAGCGTTTTTTCTACTTTGTCGCGCATGAGCGGCAAAGTGACATTTTGCGTTGACAAAAGATAACGCAAATGGCTACTTTGTATATAGACTGTAGAAAAAAAATTAGAGCAAAAATTAACGATTTTAGATATTTTGAAAAACACCCTGTTCCTCTGCCCCCTCCTGTATGTATTTAATGGGGAATACTTTATTAATAGAAAACATTAATACTTTTTGAAACAAATTAAAATTCTCGTTATTTTTAACAAATCGAAAGGATTAAACTTCAAAAAGAAAATATTGGTCCAAATAAAACACAGTAAATTTTGCTGATTATAAAGAAGCCTATTGTTGGGCAAATTTCCCGTATCGTTGCAAGTCGTTAACCAAAATACCATCTCTTTCATGTTGGCAGTGAAACAATTGAGAAGAGACGAGATAAAAATTACGAGTGGTCGACTGTGACACTGTTTTCATCTTAGCTAATTAGCCTGCACTCATTTAGCCGAAGAGAAAGACTCGGCGGCGAAGAAAAAACAAAGTCGAGAAGGGCAGACGAAGACGTGCGCTCTGTCATTTGCAGAGTTTTAACTTAATGTTCGCTAATTGCTTCTCGCATAAGAAAGAACCAATCGAGGCACAAAGCGACACAACCGAACACCAACCGTTGACTTTGTTGATTCCTACATCGAAATCACAAAGAACTCTTCGCAACATTCAAAATTCTGATTTTAAACTATTACGGAGCTTTAACGATTCCTGTTTTTTGTTTAACAAAGCAGTCAGCATTTTTCTCCGCTTTTGTTTGTTTACTCTCGTTTAATTTTTTTAATGTTCTGTTTTATTTCCATGAAACGTTTTTTGTTTCCGATAAAAAGCTTTATATTGCGATTTTCTTTCTTTGCATTGCAAAAACGCTTTGTATAATTAGTAATTAAGTAATTAAAAACTTTTAGAATGTTCACATTAACAACACGTGCAGTATTAGCAACAATTTAATTAATTTTAGTATATTATTGTGGAATAATATAATTCAGTTATGAAGCTTATACGGTATCCCATATTACAAGTTAGGTAGAGAAAGATTTTCTGTTTCCGCATTTTTCTGAACTAATTATTTATAATTATTACCGGACTATATAAAAGCAGTTATTTTCATTACGCCAAGAAAAATAATTATTTGTCAAATCAAAGAGAAAATCGCATTTTTCCCACACGAGCTCGAAGTTTGCATTCAAGTGAGAGTGGAAAAAATGCTCTTCTTTTATATTATAGTATAACAGACAAAAAAATTACGATCTTCCTTCTCGCAAAATAATGAGTAAAGTGAAAATTAGTATAATGACTACGTTGGATTGTTATATCGGGTGTCCCAAAGAATAGGGTCACCCAAAAAAATTATCTTCCAAGCAATACAATTCATACTTTTATTTAGGAACTAGGTTAATCGTTGATGTTTAAGTAAAAGCAATATTCACTGACATGGGCGAAGTTAGGAGGGTCGGAGAAGCTAAACCTCCCCCAAATTTAAAAATTTATTTATAGGATTAAATTTTAAATGTTTTGTAAGGGAACCATGTAGATAATGTGCCTTCAGTTCCAATATTTATTTTATTTTAATTTATTAAGGACGTTTCGAGCTAAATCTGCTCTTCTTTAGCAACTAACAATAATAGTACCTATATGTATATACGTTGATGCAAAATTACAATGTTGTACAAAATCAAAAGTTGTAGAAATACATGTTAAATGTTTGCATCGTAGACAGGTACAAAAGTACAACATGCCGCTAGTACGGCCCATAAACAAATGCGAAAAATAGACAAAATTTAAAGGATTAAAAAATATCTTACTATTGACATAATAACCGAGTGACAACAGTATGCAAAAACTTATTTACCGTGCTAATTCTGGAAATATTTCACCTGACTGTGTGTATAGATGAACGGTTGTAATTTGAACGGCCCAATTTCGACTGACTTCAAACTTGAAATTTGAAAGTCCCAATTTTCAAATAGCATAGTAGTGGTCCCTATTCTGCTGTCCCCACAACAGCTTTGTAGGCCCATTAAGGGGCTACTATACCTAGCGCAAAAGTGTCGTTCGTACTTTCCTAGTAGTGCACTTTAGAAAAAAAAATATTTAAAAAAGTTCTGAAAATAACATTGTTAACATTGATCTGTTTTTGAAATTTAGATTTCTCAAAACATTAAGATTCGAATTTTGGTATTTATTTTTTTATTCAAACTTCGAAACACTTTCGAAAAAAATATGAACAGATCGATATTGAGATTAGACGTAGGAATACATATGATTTTTTTGTGAACAAAATGCTCACTGCGCGAGTGCTTTAGGGTTAAAAAATGTGAAACCGGCTCATTTTGAAATATTAGACATCCCTCGATTTTTCCCGACCGACGCCAAAATTATTTAGAATTTAAAATGACACAGTCCTGTTCGAACCACATGCCTTTTAGGTTTATACCTTTGAATATATAATACCAATAGTAAGTTATTATATATTCAAAGTTTATACAAATAGTGTTGCCGCCGAGACGAGATTTTTCTTGATCTCGTCTCGTCTTGAGTAAATTTTTGAGATCAAGATCAAAATAAATTTCAAGGTCAAATACTCGATCGAGACGAGATTACATACTTCAATTCTTGACGAGATTAGGCGAGATCTTGATCTTGAAAAACTTATTAATTATTCATACACAACTTTCGATCATTTATTTCATTTCATCAGTACTGTACATAATACTAGGCAGTTTTATTATAAATACGTTTATACAATTTTCATTGAGATTGAGACATCTATTACCAATCTTTGAAACTTTAAATAAGTTGTATTTTCCACAAAGCAACCTTAACATGACCTGTGCTGCTCTCAACCGTCTCAACTCAACAGTGTCAGACTGTCAGCTGTTACCATCCGCAAATAATAAATGCCAAGACACATTTTTGTTTTCATTTGATTTGCTTTTGCACCCCGGGACACAACAATGTATCCCAACCATAATTTTTACCTTCCGTCACCTTTAGGTAAGGAAGGTATTGTCTTTGGTCAAAAAATTCGGTGGTGAGTTTTTGATGAATAAGCACGTTTTAGGGTCCCTACAATACGATTTTACTATTTTTACGATGATGTCTGTATGTGTGTGTGTGTGTATGTATGTGTGTGTGTGTGTGTGTGTGTGTGTGTCTGTGTGTGACAAAATTTTCTAATGCGATAACTCAGATACTACAATTCCAAAAATTATAATTCTTTCGTATTCCTCTTCGTTACATCCATGTGAAGAGCTGATTAGATTTTGATTATAATTGGTCAACCGGAAGTACCCTCATTTGAAGATTTTAACAGTTTTTCTTGAAAAAACGATGTTAAATATCATTTTTTCACATTTAATGTTATTATAAATATTAAAGAATTATTTATTCTCTATACGATTTGAATTCATTTTATACTTCATATTAAATGGACGTAGAGTTAAAAAATTATAAAAAAATTAAATATCATATATATTAGTCAGCTTTGCTATAACTTTGGAAACAGCTGCTACATTAAGAAAATTCTGATTGAAAGGTGTCAGTGTCAAGTGCAGTTGACAGTATGTTTATGTTATAATTTTACTGGAAATATAGGATCTTTTGTTAGAAACTTTCTGTATGGAATTTATATAAAATACATACAACTGCCTTAAGGTAATGTACAAGAAATATAATCTTTTGCAAGGAACTTTATGTATGATATTTATACAAAATACATAGAACTGACGGAAGGTAATGTGCTGGCCACATCAGATTTTTTTTATTTGGCAATGAGAGATGACAGTATGACATAAACAAGTTAGTTGACCATATCATCAACATGTAAATAATAATTACAATTGCTGAGTTATCGCGAAGGAATTATCAGACGAGGAATGAAACTTGTCCTATTCTTCACAAAAAGTTTTATTAACACCAATGAAAATGGTCTAGTTGCTTGCAATTTTGATAAACTCCAAAGGCGTGACGTCAACATCGAGCGGGAATTCAAAACCTGAAATATTCTTGAAATACGTATCCGATTAGTAAGTGTGGCCGTGGTGAAAAATACACATAACCAAACTTAAGTTTGCACCCAAATGATATTTATTTAAATTTCCCGATAATCCGTTTTGTTCACCACGGCCACACTTACAAACCGAATACATATTTCAACAATATTTCAGGTATTGTAATTCCCGCTCGATTTTGACGACATCGCTTTCGAAGTGTATAGGAAAAAATTTATTATTTTTATCTTGTTTTAAGAAAATAACTATGCACTCGTATTGTGTTTTATTCGTATAGACATATGTATTTATATTTACTATACACTTTTTACTTTTTTTTATTCATTCTGGGACATACGTATTAAAAACAAATAAGAGACAAAAAATTGTGAAATCAGAATAAAAAATACAACTTTCGTGTTTGATTATACATTAATTAGTATTGTAGGATGTGTGCAGATTTTATGCGGTATGAGGGCATATCAAAGATGACTTGACTTAACACGTTTATTAAATCAGAATGGAAGTTACACGGTTACACCTGAAATAGCATGAAATATATTACACACAGACAAGTCGCAGTTCTAAACATGTTACGCATTCACATGTCCAATGCACTAATGCGCAAATGCAATACGTCCGAGCGAACGAATCTTAACGAATTTACACGACAATAGCCGAAAAGTCGAGATCGTCGAGATCTCGACCTCAAGATCGAGATGGATTTTAATATTGTTACTCAAGATCAAGATTGGTTTTAATAATAATAAAAAAAAAATGTCGAGATCGAGATAATGTAAAATCTCGACAAATCTTATCTCGCGGCAACACTATAAACAAACCAGTTGGTTAGGAGTACTCTGTAATCATGTTCTAGTAATGAGCACTATTTACCGTTACCGTGGTTCTAATCAAATTTTCAAACTACGTTTTCATAATAATAATGCATTATTATTTCGTGAAATGTTCTATCTTTGCTATTTGGAACAGTGACAAGTTAATGTCAAAGTTGCAGAGATTAGGGATCGACCGATACCACGTGCTCACCTTAAAAAGTTTTGTGCCCACCCATTACCAACATACAAATAATTTTTCTACGCCGCCGGCGTAGAAATTAGCTATTTCTACTCCGGCGGCGTAGAAATTAGCTATTTCTACTCCGCCGGCGTAGAAATAAAGCTTCTATCTTGTAAATTAAGTCACAAAAATGCCATTTCTACGACGTTTGAAAAAAAATGTCTTGTTTTGCATTTGCTCTGCATTTTTTTTTTGTGATTTATTTATGGTTAATGCGTGTAACGGTAACAGTATATCATTATAAATCACTTTTACCTCATTTATACAGCAAAAAATTACGACAAAATTTTATGGCCGATATATCGGTATCGGCCGATATCGGATATGAGTATATCGGTATCGGCCACAAAAAATCATATCGGTCGATCCCTAGCAGAGATACTAACCAACTACAAAAAAATAATGACGCCAAATTTAAATCCGGCGCTCTTATTGGGAGACCTTCTTATTCCCGCAATTATCAGTATACACAACAATAGTATATTATATACTCAGGGACTAAAGTGTATATTCAATCCTGTGGGTGAAGGTGAGGGAAATAATCACCTGAGGGATTAAATGCACTTTAGTCCTGTGGTATATATATATATATATATATATATATATATATATATATATATATATATATATATATATGCTATTGACAATACAAATGTCAAAAATTTTGTTCAAATTTAAACTCAACGCCTGCTCAAAATGTAGTGCGAATAAATAAATCATAGTAACTATATGATGTTATGGAAACATCTTGTTTATTTTTACTTTAGTCCCCCAGGGATTTTTTTCATATTTACTGGCTTATTCTGTAAGAATGTCGTTATACTATAACGTATCGTTATAATGAAAAAGTTGCTAAATAACGATAATTTTCAAAAAGCGTATTCTGTAAAAGCAAGTCGTTATATTGAAATCGTAATGTCGTTATTTTATGTAGTTCATGAACGATAAGAATTCACTTGTCGTTATTCAATCCGTAAATGTCAAATGTTAGCAAATGGAAGGGTTAATTAATTTATTATTTATATGTGTACAGGAAGAAATGGAAAATAGGTAACAAAACATTTATTAATGCATCAAATATATAATTAACAACCATATTTATATTTTAGAAGAAATGTTTGTGGTCGTGAAAGACTTTTATGGGATAATAAGAATTACAATGATATAACACCATGTAAACTATTGTAAACTTTACTTTCAGCTGTAGGTCTGAAGATGTCTTATAAGACGAAATCGATAGCCACATAGCATTATTTTATGAAATAAAATATTTTATAAAACTTCAGAATTCTTTTCCTAAATCCTATCCACGTTAATAATATGAATTCTGATCTGGAGTCATTCATCAACAAAATAATAATCCATTTGATAATCGATATTTATACATATTGTTTATTTAAAGAAATAATAATTAAAATAATAATGTCAATATTTTTTTTTGCAAAATGACATTACAATGACAATCTAATTTACAATAATAGTTACTAACTTTTCTAAAAAAATTGGCTAAAGTCGTTGTGACAAACGGTATGAGGACGTTTATAACGATATTACTTAGTGAATACGATTTTTATAAATTGTCGTTCAGGATTACATCGTTACATTTATAAATAACGATAGTTGTTATATAACGATATTTTTACAGAATAAGCCTGTAAATACCTCTGGGACTGAATTTGAACTTTAGTCCCTGAAATGAGTGATTAGAATCGCTCTTTAGTCTCGGGAGTGCGAAAAATATTGTACGGTAGGACGCTTGCCTGAGTTTACGCACGCTACAAGTCAGATCGTCACAGGGGAAAAAAATTATTGTAATACAAACAGTGTATCTATATGCGGCAAGCCAAACATTTTCCCTCATACCACCTCACTTCAGTTACGACTATTCTGAAATCGAATTTTTGCTCTAAGTAGGTGCCTAATAAATGCCCTCAGTTATCGTCATTACCAGAATTTGCTAATACAAACAAGGATATGGGCACACCCAGAAATAGGTAATAAGTCGGGATGACATTTATTTATTTAAATTAACTTTTGGATAACAATCCCAAATCTTGTTGTACAATTTTGTGTCTTTGTAGAACATTTGTAAATAATTAGGTACCTACGACTATACAGCTCTTTGAATATGGAGGAAAAAGACAAACAGGGCTATTTTGTGTTTTTGAAAGTAAGCAAAAAATTCTGTCCAACGGGTAGTTCATCAATTCGGCTACAAAGAGACGTTTTTTAACAGACGAAATGGCATTGTCCGCCGACGGCTGACAAGAAACAGTGAAATCATTCAGTCCGCCCGACAAAGAATTGTAATTTATATCAATCCAGGACCGGTGTCCGCGTCGCAAATAACAAACTGATGTACACTTAAACAAAACAGAGAAAAAATGTTTAATTACTTCTTCTCTGAAGGACTACCGCAAAAACAATAAAGGGCGGGTTGAACCTGCACGAAAAATACGAGAAAAAGTATCATGAAAGTAGAGCAACATCATTTTTGTTTTTTATGTGTACATGTGTGGATTAACCGGCAAATAATTATTATGAGTTCTTATAAATACACATGATATTTCACGACGAGTGTAACAAAATTTAAAAAAATTATTGAGACGTAATTTTAATTTAAAAAATGTCATATTGACATAGGCCTAATAAAATAGATTAGCACAACCAGAAATTGGTAATAAATCGTTCACAATATCATTTATCTAATTCCGTTTTACAAAGTTGAATTTTACCTAATTTTATGACGTTATGAAATGTCACTTTTTACATAATTGATACGAAATGAGTTTTGTAAAAATGTACTTTATGAAACTCATTTGGATGTCAAAAAGTACTTCCTTATGATATCTAAATGAGTTTCATAAAGTACACATTCAACAACCAAAATAGAAAATCCTCAAAATGAAATAATATATATTTGTAAATATTTTTTGACAAAAGGACCAAAATAGAAAAAGTACTATAAAATACACGTTTCATAAGACATTTCAGCGCAATTGTCCCTTTGGAAAACTCGAGGCAAGCCGCTCGTTTCTAAGAAAGACATCATGTCTTATGAAACTTGTATCATAATGCAGTATTACAATGATTCTTATTGTATAACACGAGTACAATTTACAAATTACAAGTATTACAAATGGACATTGTATAGTGTTTCTGAAGAAGACGATCGAGTCGAGAAATTACATTGTCTCATCTCGTCCCGTCTAGAAGACAAAAAATTAACTCTCGTCTCGATTTTTTCTCGTCTCGAACAATGGGGTCTCGTCTCGGCCGAGAATCTCGACGAGATTTCTCGATTTTGTTAATGGATCCAATATGTAACTTATTATTATATATTTACCCTAAAAACATATAAATAATATTCAGGGTTATTAAAAAAATTGAGACAACTATTTTCTTCAGTATCAATTTTATACCTATACAACAAATTACAAAGCTAGAGACAAAGTAATTTGATACAGCCCTACTATAATAATATAATAATGTTCCTATTCATGAACAGTTACAAATAAACAAATTAACAAAGCTTATTTAGAATAATAAAATGTATAATATAAAAATAATGTGAATTATTAGTATAAACATTAATTAAGTAAGAGTGATTAGCGAGCAGTTGATTAGCATTGTTTTATCTCTGTCAAACGTTTATGAATTAGTTTAGAGAAAAATACTTCAAATAACAGTCGTAGAAAAATTTAATTATATGCATCTTTTATTTGAAGTATTTTTCTTTAAAATAATTAATAAGCGATTGAGAGTTGAGAGATAAAACAATGCTAATCAACTGCTCGCTGTAGTGTACTACCAGCCAGGCAATTTGCACCACCAAAAGGCAAATTTTATGCTTTGCTTAAATAAAATAATGAAAAGCGAAGATAGATATCATTTAAAATAATGGACATTACTGCCAAACATTCGAACTGCTTTTATTTATTTAAATCAAGTTTAAAATTTAACGTCTGGAGGTTTAAATTGTTACATTATTTATCCAGTTAAAAAGTTTGCTGTTAACCATAATTTTAAACACAAAATGCTCTTTGCAGAATCTTCATTAAGCCGATTTCTATGTTTTCGTAACACTAGACCAGCTTGCGAAAATAATCTTTCCGATGGTACGGAAGTAGCTGGTGCACTTAAAAAATCTCGTGCCATTTTGGTTAAATTAGGATAAATATCTTGATGCTTATTCCAAAATTTTAAAATGTCCTCTGCTTTATCTGATCGTTTTGTAGCTAAATATAGATAGTTTTATTTAAGAAATTTTAGCCCCATCCTGTATTAAATTTATAATTTAAAAAATATGATAATTTTTTAATACAAATTTACAAAATGTTCCAATGAAAATATAAAAATCTGTACTTTTAAAAATACAAAAAATTGTCGAGAAATCTCGGAATAATTGTCGAGAATCGAGAATCTCGACATGTAAATATCGTCTCGTCTCGTGAGTTCAAAAGGCTTTCTCGTCTCGGCGAGACAAAAAATTTCGAGACGGGACGAGACGAGATTCGAGAATGTCTCGTCTCGTTAGAGACACTAACATTCTAATACATGTTTTTCATACTATTACTCCTATTTCGCATTAATTTACTTTTATTTCGAAATTATTATTGAAAGTAATATTAAAATATGAAGGTTGCTAATTTAATTTATTTTGATGTTTGATATTTTGACAACAGTTACTTACAAGTTAGGTTAAAGTTAAAATTTATTATGTTATGAACCTACAAAAAAAATACTTTGAATTTTAATTATTTAAAGCAGTGTTTTACTGTTTGATGAAAATATTATACTATAAAAAATCTAAATTCAGTAATTTTCCATGAGAAATTACAGGTAATGATAACTAAAATGAAAGATATTTATTTGACACTTAGATTAAGTTATCAACTTCACAATTTAAAAAATCCCCAAAAACATTTATACAAAATTGTTCATTGTTCTCTGTTTTTGACAAAAACAATTGTACAAAATTCACTTTGTGTACACAAAATAGGAAAATAATATTACACAACTGACACATTGATAATAAAACAAGAATATATCAATAATGATTTGTTTAATATCAATGTATGAATTATACGGATAGAAAAGTTTCAAGAACGAGCTAAAAGTTGGCGTTGCGCGGAAATATCGTTTATATATTTTGAAAACATGATCTTTTAAATAATTACTGTCAAAATTTCTGACAAATCGTACATACAGTATAACCGTGAGAGTCTACAAAAGTAAACAATTTGTGTATTTTTTAAATTATTAGCAAAAACGAGTTTCGTGCAATAATAAAGCATTTTTTTTTAAAGCTTTAATGCGAAAGAAATTAGAATGTAGCTAGAAGAAGTTCATGTTGCATCTACTCCTTCCTATGCTACAGTTGCAAACTGGATTTCTGAATTTAAACGCGGTCGATCAAGCGTAAAGGATGCATCTCGTTCTGGTAGGCCAAAAACAGGTAGCGATGAAGAAAATGTCAGAAAAATCCACACTATCGTGATGAAAGATTGCCGAGTAAAGTTGCATGTGATAGCAGAGGTATTTCATATGACTAAGTATATCATATCTTGCATGAACACTTGAACATGAGAAAGCTCTCTGCAAGATGGGTGCCGCGTTTGCTAACAAACGACCAAAAACAAGTTCGAATGTCCATTTTTCGGCAATGCCTAGACATGTTCAAGCGCAATACAAAAGATTTTTTGCGACGTTTTGTAACTGTAGATGAAACCTGGATACACCACTACACTCCAGACACCAAAGAACAATCAAAAGCCTGAAAAGCACGCGGTGAACCAACTCCGAAGAAAGCCAAGATGATTCCATCAGCTGGAAAAGTGATGGCTACCGCTTTTTGGGATTCTCGAGGAATTATTTTTACAAACTCCTTACAACATGGAAAAACAATGACTGGTTAATATTATGAGTCGTTATTAGAGAGATTGAATAATGGAATTAAAGAAAAAGGCCTCATTTGGCAAAGAAAAAAATTACTTCACCAAGACAATGCACCAGCTCACGAATTGGCAATTGTGATGGCGAAACTGCAGGAATTATAATTCGAATTAAGCGGGTATATACCATACTCGCCAGACTTGGCTCCCGTTCTCATCGAATACTTAAGTCATAAGCTTTAAATGGATATTTCGAGATTTAGATTTTTCTTATTTTACTGAAGGAATAAAAGGTCTTGAAAAGCGTTGGACAAAATGTGTCGAGTTGAAAGGAGACTATGTAGAAAAATAAATATAATTTTCCCCCCAAAATATATATTTTCTATTTCGTTCTAAAAACTTTCCGATCAGCCCTCGTATACCGGTTTCAGTACACATTCAGAAATCATTTTCAATGATATAATGCATGGACTGACATACGCATTATATTAGAAAATTATATTCATTTATTTTCACGGCAACGCTTTGGTAAATTGATTCTGAAATCTGTATATTAAGCTGTTATAGAATAACATTTTTAAATTATTTTAGCGCAAATAGATAAAATATTGTCAATAATATGTTATGAAAACGTGATATTATTGATTCATAATTTGCAAATATTATGTTCATACAATATAACTCTTTTCATAACTGATTATGCAAATAACTATTATGCTACACCTATATTTTATATTTATTAATTAAATATCATTACTAGAATCAATTCAATGTAAATATTTAATTACATAAATTTTTCATTATATAAATCTTTCTTCTCAATCTGTTTGGAATAGAGATGTAAATGTCATGTGCGCGTGTATTCGTGCAGCGTCCTGATTGGCGGCTGGCAGTGAGATAAATCTCTTTGATCTCACATTTTCCAAACTGAAACCTATAATTTGGTCCGTTAGTTTTTGTTTGGTTCACCATGTGCCGAGTACTGGGCTGCAGAGAAACTGACGCACGTTGTTATCTTGTCAGCCTCATCGAGTTACAAACCAGCTATTGGAAGGAAACTTCAAATCAGATGCAATTGAAAGGGATGGAATGACAGGGGTAAATTAACTAGGATTTCAACAAGATCCACTTCCAATGACTTAGATTTTAGATATAGTAACTGGAAAGGATTGTCTGCTTATAAATATTTTACTGTTTGTGGCATCAAATTAAAGAAATATACCAGTTGATTTAAAAGAGTGCTCAGGTATTCCTCAGGTCATTTTGAGTAAAAACGTCATATAAACATAGGATTTATCCTATTCCTAAATACAAGAAGTAGAAAATTTATTATTAACATTAAGTTGTAATAGAACAAAACTTGAAAATTAAAATAATTCTACCATATGTTAAACTAATAGGTATATCATAATAATTAAATAAATGTTAAGTCCCTTCGTTGTAAGAATATGCCAGGCACGACATGAATACGCTGTTACTTTTGTGGCTGCGCAATAGTCAAAAATATCGCCTCCTCGGAGCAACGAGTAACTTTGTATAGCAACAGGACGCTAAGTTCATTCTATTAGCCACGCCGCTGTTTGTTGATGGGCGTGTCTAAAGTATTCTCGCGCACACAAACGATGACGTCTTAGGCATATTCTTTTAGCGAACGGACTATACCTAGTTGAAGAATGTCTCTATTAATGACTGCAGGGGATCCGGGAAATTCAACGCCAACAATTCACCGCTGAACATTCACCGCTGGAAAATTTCACCGCATATAATTCACCGCAGAGATAATTATTTGCCATTATTTGCAAGTGCGTTTATACCTACCGCCACCTTTAGGTAAGGAAGGTATTGTCTTTGGTCAAACAATTCGGTGGTGAGTTTTTGATGAATAAGCAAGTTTTAGAGTCGTGTGTGTATGTGACGACTTTTTCGGGTCCGATAACTCAAATACTACAATTCAAAAAATTATATTTTTTCGTATTCGTTTTCATTACATTTATGTGAAGAGATGATTAGATTTTGGTTATAATTGGTCAACCGGAAGTACCCTCATTTTAATATTTTCTTGAAAAAACAGTGTTAAATATCATTTTTTTATATTTAATGTTATTATAAATATTAAAGAATATTTTATTATCTATACGATTTGATTACATTTTATATTTCATATTCAATGGATATAGAGTTAAAAATCATAAAGAAATTAAATATCATAAAGCAGCTAGATATGCTATAACCATGGAAACCGCTACTATATTAAGAAAATGCTGATTGACAGATTTCAGTGTCAAGGAAGGTATTGTCTTTGGTCAAACAATTCGGTGGTGAGTTTTTGATGAATAAGCAAGTTTTAGAGTCGTGTGTGTATGTGACGACTTTTTCGGGTCCGATAACTCAAATACTACAATTCAAAAAATTATATTTTTTCGTATTCGTTTTCATTACATTTATGTGAAGAGATGATTAGATTTTGGTTATAATTGGTCAACCGGAAGTACCCTCATTTTAATATTTTCTTGAAAAAACAGTGTTAAATATAATTTTTTTATATTTAATGTTATTATAAATATTAAAGAATATTTTATTATCTATACGATTTGATTACATTTTATATTTCATATTCAATGGATATAGAGTTAAAAATCATAAAGAAATTAAATATCATAAAGCAGCTAGATATGCTATAACCATGGAAACCGCTACTATATTAAGAAAATGCTGATTGACAGATTTCAGTGTCAAGGAAGGTATTGTCTTTGGTCAAACAATTCGGTGGTGAGTTTTTGATGAATAAGCAAGTTTTAGAGTCGTGTGTGTATGTGACGACTTTTTCGGGTCCGATAACTCAAATACTACAATTCAAAAAATTATATTTTTTCGTATTCGTTTTCATTACATTTATGTGAAGAGATGATTAGATTTTGGTTATAATTGGTCAACCGGAAGTACCCTCATTTTAATATTTTCTTGAAAAAACAGTGTTAAATATCATTTTTTTATATTTAATGTTATTATAAATATTAAAGAATATTTTATTATCTATACGATTTGATTACATTTTATATTTCATATTCAATGGATATAGAGTTAAAAATCATAAAGAAATTAAATATCATAAAGCAGCTAGCTGTGCTATAACCATGGAAACCGCTACTATATTAAGAAAATGCTGATTGACAGATTTCAGTGTCAAGGAAGGTATTGTCTTTGGTCAAACAATTCGGTGGTGAGTTTTTGATGAATAAGCAAGTTTTAGAGTCGTGTGTGTATGTGACGACTTTTTCGGGTCCGATAACTCAAATACTACAATTCAAAAAATTATATTTTTTCGTATTCGTTTTCATTACATTTATGTGAAGAGATGATTAGATTTTGGTTATAATTGGTCAACCGGAAGTACCCTCATTTTAATATTTTCTTGAAAAAACAGTGTTAAATATCATTTTTTTATATTTAATGTTATTATAAATATTAAAGAATATTTTATTATCTATACGATTTGATTACATTTTATATTTCATATTCAATGGATATAGAGTTAAAAATCATAAAGAAATTAAATATCATAAAGCAGCTAGATATGCTATAACCATGGAAACCGCTACTATATTAAGAAAATGCTGATTGACAGATTTCAGTGTCAAGGAAGGTATTGTCTTTGGTCAAACAATTCGGTGGTGAGTTTTTGATGAATAAGCAAGTTTTAGAGTCGTGTGTGTATGTGACGACTTTTTCGGGTCCGATAACTCAAATACTACAATTCAAAAAATTATATTTTTTCGTATTCGTTTTCATTACATTTATGTGAAGAGATGATTAGATTTTGGTTATAATTGGTCAACCGGAAGTACCCTCATTTTAATATTTTCTTGAAAAAACAGTGTTAAATATAATTTTTTTATATTTAATGTTATTATAAATATTAAAGAATATTTTATTATCTATACGATTTGATTACATTTTATATTTCATATTCAATGGATATAGAGTTAAAAATCATAAAGAAATTAAATATCATAAAGCAGCTAGATATGCTATAACCATGGAAACCGCTACTATATTAAGAAAATGCTGATTGACAGATTTCAGTGTCAAGGAAGGTATTGTCTTTGGTCAAACAATTCGGTGGTGAGTTTTTGATGAATAAGCAAGTTTTAGAGTCGTGTGTGTATGTGACGACTTTTTCGGGTCCGATAACTCAAATACTACAATTCAAAAAATTATATTTTTTCGTATTCGTTTTCATTACATTTATGTGAAGAGATGATTAGATTTTGGTTATAATTGGTCAACCGGAAGTACCCTCATTTTAATATTTTCTTGAAAAAACAGTGTTAAATATAATTTTTTTATATTTAATGTTATTATAAATATTAAAGAATATTTTATTATCTATACGATTTGATTACATTTTATATTTCATATTCAATGGATATAGAGTTAAAAATCATAAAGAAATTAAATATCATAAAGCAGCTAGATATGCTATAACCATGGAAACCGCTACTATATTAAGAAAATGCTGATTGACAGATTTCAGTGTCAAGGAAGGTATTGTCTTTGGTCAAACAATTCGGTGGTGAGTTTTTGATGAATAAGCAAGTTTTAGAGTCGTGTGTGTATGTGACGACTTTTTCGGGTCCGATAACTCAAATACTACAATTCAAAAAATTATATTTTTTCGTATTCGTTTTCATTACATTTATGTGAAGAGATGATTAGATTTTGGTTATAATTGGTCAACCGGAAGTACCCTCATTTTAATATTTTCTTGAAAAAACAGTGTTAAATATAATTTTTTTATATTTAATGTTATTATAAATATTAAAGAATATTTTATTATCTATACGATTTGATTACATTTTATATTTCATATTCAATGGATATAGAGTTAAAAATCATAAAGAAATTAAATATCATAAAGCAGCTAGATATGCTATAACCATGGAAACCGCTACTATATTAAGAAAATGCTGATTGACAGATTTCAGTGTCAAGGAAGGTATTGTCTTTGGTCAAACAATTCGGTGGTGAGTTTTTGATGAATAAGCAAGTTTTAGAGTCGTGTGTGTATGTGACGACTTTTTCGGGTCCGATAACTCAAATACTACAATTCAAAAAATTATATTTTTTCGTATTCGTTTTCATTACATTTATGTGAAGAGATGATTAGATTTTGGTTATAATTGGTCAACCGGAAGTACCCTCATTTTAATATTTTCTTGAAAAAACAGTGTTAAATATCATTTTTTTATATTTAATGTTATTATAAATATTAAAGAATATTTTATTATCTATACGATTTGATTACATTTTATATTTCATATTCAATGGATATAGAGTTAAAAATCATAAAGAAATTAAATATCATAAAGCAGCTAGATATGCTATAACCATGGAAACCGCTACTATATTAAGAAAATGCTGATTGACAGATTTCAGTGTCAAGGAAGGTATTGTCTTTGGTCAAACAATTCGGTGGTGAGTTTTTAATGAATAAGCAAGTTTTAGAGTCGTGTGTGTATGTGACGACTTTTTCGGGTCCGATAACTCAAATACTACAATTCAAAAAATTATATTTTTTCGTATTCGTTTTCATTACATTTATGTGAAGAGATGATTAGATTTTGGTTATAATTGGTCAACCGGAAGTACCCTCATTTTAATATTTTCTTGAAAAAACAGTGTTAAATATAATTTTTTTATATTTAATGTTATTATAAATATTAAAGAATATTTTATTATCTATACGATTTGATTACATTTTATATTTCATATTCAATGGATATAGAGTTAAAAATCATAAAGAAATTAAATATCATAAAGCAGCTAGATATGCTATAACCATGGAAACCGCTACTATATTAAGAAAATGCTGATTGACAGATTTCAGTGTCAAGGAAGGTATTGTCTTTGGTCAAACAATTCGGTGGTGAGTTTTTGATGAATAAGCAAGTTTTAGAGTCGTGTGTGTATGTGACGACTTTTTCGGGTCCGATAACTCAAATACTACAATTCAAAAAATTATATTTTTTCGTATTCGTTTTCATTACATTTATGTGAAGAGATGATTAGATTTTGGTTATAATTGGTCAACCGGAAGTACCCTCATTTTAATATTTTCTTGAAAAAACAGTGTTAAATATCATTTTTTTATATTTAATGTTATTATAAATATTAAAGAATATTTTATTATCTATACGATTTGATTACATTTTATATTTCATATTCAATGGATATAGAGTTAAAAATCATAAAGAAATTAAATATCATAAAGCAGCTAGCTGTGCTATAACCATGGAAACCGCTACTATATTAAGAAAATGCTGATTGACAGATTTCAGTGTCAAGGAAGGTATTGTCTTTGGTCAAACAATTCGGTGGTGAGTTTTTGATGAATAAGCAAGTTTTAGAGTCGTGTGTGTATGTGACGACTTTTTCGGGTCCGATAACTCAAATACTACAATTCAAAAAATTATATTTTTTCGTATTCGTTTTCATTACATTTATGTGAAGAGATGATTAGATTTTGGTTATAATTGGTCAACCGGAAGTACCCTCATTTTAATATTTTCTTGAAAAAACAGTGTTAAATATCATTTTTTTATATTTAATGTTATTATAAATATTAAAGAATATTTTATTATCTATACGATTTGATTACATTTTATATTTCATATTCAATGGATATAGAGTTAAAAATCATAAAGAAATTAAATATCATAAAGCAGCTAGATATGCTATAACCATGGAAACCGCTACTATATTAAGAAAATGCTGATTGACAGATTTCAGTGTCAAGGAAGGTATTGTCTTTGGTCAAACAATTCGGTGGTGAGTTTTTGATGAATAAGCAAGTTTTAGAGTCGTGTGTGTATGTGACGACTTTTTCGGGTCCGATAACTCAAATACTACAATTCAAAAAATTATATTTTTTCGTATTCGTTTTCATTACATTTATGTGAAGAGATGATTAGATTTTGGTTATAATTGGTCAACCGGAAGTACCCTCATTTTAATATTTTCTTGAAAAAACAGTGTTAAATATAATTTTTTTATATTTAATGTTATTATAAATATTAAAGAATATTTTATTATCTATACGATTTGATTACATTTTATATTTCATATTCAATGGATATAGAGTTAAAAATCATAAAGAAATTAAATATCATAAAGCAGCTAGATATGCTATAACCATGGAAACCGCTACTATATTAAGAAAATGCTGATTGACAGATTTCAGTGTCAAGGAAGGTATTGTCTTTGGTCAAACAATTCGGTGGTGAGTTTTTGATGAATAAGCAAGTTTTAGAGTCGTGTGTGTATGTGACGACTTTTTCGGGTCCGATAACTCAAATACTACAATTCAAAAAATTATATTTTTTCGTATTCGTTTTCATTACATTTATGTGAAGAGATGATTAGATTTTGGTTATAATTGGTCAACCGGAAGTACCCTCATTTTAATATTTTCTTGAAAAAACAGTGTTAAATATAATTTTTTTATATTTAATGTTATTATAAATATTAAAGAATATTTTATTATCTATACGATTTGATTACATTTTATATTTCATATTCAATGGATATAGAGTTAAAAATCATAAAGAAATTAAATATCATAAAGCAGCTAGATATGCTATAACCATGGAAACCGCTACTATATTAAGAAAATGCTGATTGACAGATTTCAGTGTCAAGGAAGGTATTGTCTTTGGTCAAACAATTCGGTGGTGAGTTTTTGATGAATAAGCAAGTTTTAGAGTCGTGTGTGTATGTGACGACTTTTTCGGGTCCGATAACTCAAATACTACAATTCAAAAAATTATATTTTTTCGTATTCGTTTTCATTACATTTATGTGAAGAGATGATTAGATTTTGGTTATAATTGGTCAACCGGAAGTACCCTCATTTTAATATTTTCTTGAAAAAACAGTGTTAAATATCATTTTTTTATATTTAATGTTATTATAAATATTAAAGAATATTTTATTATCTATACGATTTGATTACATTTTATATTTCATATTCAATGGATATAGAGTTAAAAATCATAAAGAAATTAAATATCATAAAGCAGCTAGCTGTGCTATAACCATGGAAACCGCTACTATATTAAGAAAATGCTGATTGACAGATTTCAGTGTCAAGGAAGGTATTGTCTTTGGTCAAACAATTCGGTGGTGAGTTTTTGATGAATAAGCAAGTTTTAGAGTCGTGTGTGTATGTGACGACTTTTTCGGGTCCGATAACTCAAATACTACAATTCAAAAAATTATATTTTTTCGTATTCGTTTTCATTACATTTATGTGAAGAGATGATTAGATTTTGGTTATAATTGGTCAACCGGAAGTACCCTCATTTTAATATTTTCTTGAAAAAACAGTGTTAAATATCATTTTTTTATATTTAATGTTATTATAAATATTAAAGAATATTTTATTATCTATACGATTTGATTACATTTTATATTTCATATTCAATGGATATAGAGTTAAAAATCATAATGAAATTAAATATCATAAAGCAGCTAGCTGTGCTATAACCATGGAAACCGCTACTATATTAAGAAAATGCTGATTGACAGATTTCAGTGTCAAGGAAGGTATTGTCTTTGGTCAAACAATTCGGTGGTGAGTTTTTGATGAATAAGCAAGTTTTAGAGTCGTGTGTGTATGTGACGACTTTTTCGGGTCCGATAACTCAAATACTACAATTCAAAAAATTATATTTTTTCGTATTCGTTTTCATTACATTTATGTGAAGAGATGATTAGATTTTGGTTATAATTGGTCAACCGGAAGTACCCTCATTTTAATATTTTCTTGAAAAAACAGTGTTAAATATCATTTTTTTATATTTAATGTTATTATAAATATTAAAGAATATTTTATTATCTATACGATTTGATTACATTTTATATTTCATATTCAATGGATATAGAGTTAAAAATCATAAAGAAATTAAATATCATAAAGCAGCTAGCTGTGCTATAACCATGGAAACCGCTACTATATTAAGAAAATGCTGATTGACAGATTTCAGTGTCAAGGAAGGTATTGTCTTTGGTCAAACAATTCGGTGGTGAGTTTTTGATGAATAAGCAAGTTTTAGAGTCGTGTGTGTATGTGACGACTTTTTCGGGTCCGATAACTCAAATACTACAATTCAAAAAATTATATTTTTTCGTATTCGTTTTCATTACATTTATGTGAAGAGATGATTAGATTTTGGTTATAATTGGTCAACCGGAAGTACCCTCATTTTAATATTTTCTTGAAAAAACAGTGTTAAATATCATTTTTTTATATTTAATGTTATTATAAATATTAAAGAATATTTTATTATCTATACGATTTGATTACATTTTATATTTCATATTCAATGGATATAGAGTTAAAAATCATAAAGAAATTAAATATCATAAAGCAGCTAGCTGTGCTATAACCATGGAAACCGCTACTATATTAAGAAAATGCTGATTGACAGATTTCAGTGTCAAGGAAGGTATTGTCTTTGGTCAAACAATTCGGTGGTGAGTTTTTGATGAATAAGCAAGTTTTAGAGTCGTGTGTGTATGTGACGACTTTTTCGGGTCCGATAACTCAAATACTACAATTCAAAAAATTATATTTTTTCGTATTCGTTTTCATTACATTTATGTGAAGAGATGATTAGATTTTGGTTATAATTGGTCAACCGGAAGTACCCTCATTTTAATATTTTCTTGAAAAAACAGTGTTAAATATCATTTTTTTATATTTAATGTTATTATAAATATTAAAGAATATTTTATTATCTATACGATTTGATTACATTTTATATTTCATATTCAATGGATATAGAGTTAAAAATCATAAAGAAATTAAATATCATAAAGCAGCTAGCTGTGCTATAACCATGGAAACCGCTACTATATTAAGAAAATGCTGATTGACAGATTTCAGTGTCAAGGAAGGTATTGTCTTTGGTCAAACAATTCGGTGGTGAGTTTTTGATGAATAAGCAAGTTTTAGAGTCGTGTGTGTATGTGACGACTTTTTCGGGTCCGATAACTCAAATACTACAATTCAAAAAATTATATTTTTTCGTATTCGTTTTCATTACATTTATGTGAAGAGATGATTAGATTTTGGTTATAATTGGTCAACCGGAAGTACCCTCATTTTAATATTTTCTTGAAAAAACAGTGTTAAATATCATTTTTTTATATTTAATGTTATTATAAATATTAAAGAATATTTTATTATCTATACGATTTGATTACATTTTATATTTCATATTCAATGGATATAGAGTTAAAAATCATAAAGAAATTAAATATCATAAAGCAGCTAGCTGTGCTATAACCATGGAAACCGCTACTATATTAAGAAAATGCTGATTGACAGATTTCAGTGTCAAGGAAGGTATTGTCTTTGGTCAAACAATTCGGTGGTGAGTTTTTGATGAATAAGCAAGTTTTAGAGTCGTGTGTGTATGTGACGACTTTTTCGGGTCCGATAACTCAAATACTACAATTCAAAAAATTATATTTTTTCGTATTCGTTTTCATTACATTTATGTGAAGAGATGATTAGATTTTGGTTATAATTGGTCAACCGGAAGTACCCTCATTTTAATATTTTCTTGAAAAAACAGTGTTAAATATCATTTTTTTATATTTAATGTTATTATAAATATTAAAGAATATTTTATTATCTATACGATTTGATTACATTTTATATTTCATATTCAATGGATATAGAGTTAAAAATCATAAAGAAATTAAATATCATAAAGCAGCTAGCTGTGCTATAACCATGGAAACCGCTACTATATTAAGAAAATGCTGATTGACAGATTTCAGTGTCAAGGAAGGTATTGTCTTTGGTCAAACAATTCGGTGGTGAGTTTTTGATGAATAAGCAAGTTTTAGAGTCGTGTGTGTATGTGACGACTTTTTCGGGTCCGATAACTCAAATACTACAATTCAAAAAATTATATTTTTTCGTATTCGTTTTCATTACATTTATGTGAAGAGATGATTAGATTTTGGTTATAATTGGTCAACCGGAAGTACCCTCATTTTAATATTTTCTTGAAAAAACAGTGTTAAATATCATTTTTTTATATTTAATGTTATTATAAATATTAAAGAATATTTTATTATCTATACGATTTGATTACATTTTATATTTCATATTCAATGGATATAGAGTTAAAAATCATAAAGAAATTAAATATCATAAAGCAGCTAGATATGCTATAACCATGGAAACCGCTACTATATTAAGAAAATGCTGATTGACAGATTTCAGTGTCAAGGAAGGTATTGTCTTTGGTCAAACAATTCGGTGGTGAGTTTTTGATGAATAAGCAAGTTTTAGAGTCGTGTGTGTATGTGACGACTTTTTCGGGTCCGATAACTCAAATACTACAATTCAAAAAATTATATTTTTTCGTATTCGTTTTCATTACATTTATGTGAAGAGATGATTAGATTTTGGTTATAATTGGTCAACCGGAAGTACCCTCATTTTAATATTTTCTTGAAAAAACAGTGTTAAATATCATTTTTTTATATTTAATGTTATTATAAATATTAAAGAATATTTTATTATCTATACGATTTGATTACATTTTATATTTCATATTCAATGGATATAGAGTTAAAAATCATAAAGAAATTAAATATCATAAAGCAGCTAGCTGTGCTATAACCATGGAAACCGCTACTATATTAAGAAAATGCTGATTGACAGATTTCAGTGTCAAGGAAGGTATTGTCTTTGGTCAAACAATTCGGTGGTGAGTTTTTGATGAATAAGCAAGTTTTAGAGTCGTGTGTGTATGTGACGACTTTTTCGGGTCCGATAACTCAAATACTACAATTCAAAAAATTATATTTTTTCGTATTCGTTTTCATTACATTTATGTGAAGAGATGATTAGATTTTGGTTATAATTGGTCAACCGGAAGTACCCTCATTTTAATATTTTCTTGAAAAAACAGTGTTAAATATCATTTTTTTATATTTAATGTTATTATAAATATTAAAGAATATTTTATTATCTATACGATTTGATTACATTTTATATTTCATATTCAATGGATATAGAGTTAAAAATCATAAAGAAATTAAATATCATAAAGCAGCTAGATATGCTATAACCATGGAAACCGCTACTATATTAAGAAAATGCTGATTGACAGATTTCAGTGTCAAGGAAGGTATTGTCTTTGGTCAAACAATTCGGTGGTGAGTTTTTGATGAATAAGCAAGTTTTAGAGTCGTGTGTGTATGTGACGACTTTTTCGGGTCCGATAACTCAAATACTACAATTCAAAAAATTATATTTTTTCGTATTCGTTTTCATTACATTTATGTGAAGAGATGATTAGATTTTGGTTATAATTGGTCAACCGGAAGTACCCTCATTTTAATATTTTCTTGAAAAAACAGTGTTAAATATCATTTTTTTATATTTAATGTTATTATAAATATTAAAGAATATTTTATTATCTATACGATTTGATTACATTTTATATTTCATATTCAATGGATATAGAGTTAAAAATCATAAAGAAATTAAATATCATAAAGCAGCTAGCTGTGCTATAACCATGGAAACCGCTACTATATTAAGAAAATGCTGATTGACAGATTTCAGTGTCAAGGAAGGTATTGTCTTTGGTCAAACAATTCGGTGGTGAGTTTTTGATGAATAAGCAAGTTTTAGAGTCGTGTGTGTATGTGACGACTTTTTCGGGTCCGATAACTCAAATACTACAATTCAAAAAATTATATTTTTTCGTATTCGTTTTCATTACATTTATGTGAAGAGATGATTAGATTTTGGTTATAATTGGTCAACCGGAAGTACCCTCATTTTAATATTTTCTTGAAAAAACAGTGTTAAATATCATTTTTTTATATTTAATGTTATTATAAATATTAAAGAATATTTTATTATCTATACGATTTGATTACATTTTATATTTCATATTCAATGGATATAGAGTTAAAAATCATAAAGAAATTAAATATCATAAAGCAGCTAGCTGTGCTATAACCATGGAAACCGCTACTATATTAAGAAAATGCTGATTGACAGATTTCAGTGTCAAGGAAGGTATTGTCTTTGGTCAAACAATTCGGTGGTGAGTTTTTGATGAATAAGCAAGTTTTAGAGTCGTGTGTGTATGTGACGACTTTTTCGGGTCCGATAACTCAAATACTACAATTCAAAAAATTATATTTTTTCGTATTCGTTTTCATTACATTTATGTGAAGAGATGATTAGATTTTGGTTATAATTGGTCAACCGGAAGTACCCTCATTTTAATATTTTCTTGAAAAAACAGTGTTAAATATCATTTTTTTACTTCCTTGTACGAAGTAAAGGAAGTATTGTAATCGCGAAAAATTTCGGTTTCCAGATTTCAACGGAAATATCCATTTTGACCATCCCTGAATCCATTTTGACTAATTTCGTCGTGACGTCTGTACGTACGTACGTACGTACGTACGTACGTACGTACGTGCGTACGTGCGTATGTATCTCGCATAACTCAAAAACGGTAAGCCGTAGAAAGTTGAAATTTTGTATTTAGGACTTCTATAACATCTAGTTGTGCACCTCCCTTTTTGGTCATTACATAATTTCCAGAAATGGTATTTTATTTGAAGCCTATAATAGATTATAATGAAAAACTATATTAAAATATAATCCAAAACTTTTCAAATTTAGTATATAAGACTTTTATGTCAATTGGAATAACATAGCAGATTTTGGTTAAAACAGGCTAACCGGAAGTGATATATTACCTGAAGTTGTTAACAGTTTTTCTTGAAGAAAATGGTTTCATTTTGATTTTAGAAATAAATGCTTCAAATAAGAGTTTTAGAGAATTAAATTCTGCGTCTAGCACATCAAGTATTATTAAATTAGCCCTTTGTATAAGCGAGATATGTAAATTTAAAACTTATATACTTTTTGGTTTTTGTAATGAAGCTTGCTATGGATTAGGACCAAAAAATAACAAAAAAATAAAAATAGATGTTAATGTCAAATTACGTCAAATACGTGCAATTTTATAATTGAGTCTATACTTCATATTAGTCTTGCGTACAAGGAAGTCGTGTGTTGGCCACATCAGATTTTTATATTTAATGTTATTATAAATATTAAAGAATATTTTATTATCTATACGATTTGATTACATTTTATATTTCATATTCAATGGATATAGAGTTAAAAATCATAAAGAAATTAAATATCATAAAGCAGCTAGCTGTGCTATAACCATGGAAACCGCTACTATATTAAGAAAATGCTGATTGACAGATCTCAGTGTCAAGGAAGGTATTGTCTTTGGTCAAACAATTCGGTGGTGAGTTTTTGATGAATAAGCAAGTTTTAGAGTCGTGTGTGTATGTGACGACTTTTTCGGGTCCGATAACTCAAATACTACAATTCAAAAAATTATATTTTTTCGTATTCGTTTTCATTACATTTATGTGAAGAGATGATTAGATTTTGGTTATAATTGGTCAACCGGAAGTACCCTCATTTTAATATTTTCTTGAAAAAACAGTGTTAAATATCATTTTTTTATATTTAATGTTATTATAAATATTAAAGAATATTTTATTATCTATACGATTTGATTACATTTTATATTTCATATTCAATGGATATAGAGTTAAAAATCATAAAGAAATTAAATATCATAAAGCAGCTAGATATGCTATAACCATGGAAACCGCTACTATATTAAGAAAATGCTGATTGACAGATTTCAGTGTCAAGGAAGGTATTGTCTTTGGTCAAACAATTCGGTGGTGAGTTTTTGATGAATAAGCAAGTTTTAGAGTCGTGTGTGTATGTGACGACTTTTTCGGGTCCGATAACTCAAATACTACAATTCAAAAAATTATATTTTTTCGTATTCGTTTTCATTACATTTATGTGAAGAGATGATTAGATTTTGGTTATAATTGGTCAACCGGAAGTACCCTCATTTTAATATTTTCTTGAAAAAACAGTGTTAAATATAATTTTTTTATATTTAATGTTATTATAAATATTAAAGAATATTTTATTATCTATACGATTTGATTACATTTTATATTTCATATTCAATGGATATAGAGTTAAAAATCATAAAGAAATTAAATATCATAAAGCAGCTAGCTGTGCTATAACCATGGAAACCGCTACTATATTAAGAAAATGCTGATTGACAGATTTCAGTGTCAAGGAAGGTATTGTCTTTGGTCAAACAATTCGGTGGTGAGTTTTTGATGAATAAGCAAGTTTTAGAGTCGTGTGTGTATGTGACGACTTTTTCGGGTCCGATAACTCAAATACTACAATTCAAAAAATTATATTTTTTCGTATTCGTTTTCATTACATTTATGTGAAGAGATGATTAGATTTTGGTTATAATTGGTCAACCGGAAGTACCCTCATTTTAATATTTTCTTGAAAAAACAGTGTTAAATATCATTTTTTTATATTTAATGTTATTATAAATATTAAAGAATATTTTATTATCTATACGATTTGATTACATTTTATATTTCATATTCAATGGATATAGAGTTAAAAATCATAAAGAAATTAAATATCATAAAGCAGCTAGCTGTGCTATAACCATGGAAACCGCTACTATATTAAGAAAATGCTGATTGACAGATTTCAGTGTCAAGGAAGGTATTGTCTTTGGTCAAACAATTCGGTGGTGAGTTTTTGATGAATAAGCAAGTTTTAGAGTCGTGTGTGTATGTGACGACTTTTTCGGGTCCGATAACTCAAATACTACAATTCAAAAAATTATATTTTTTCGTATTCGTTTTCATTACATTTATGTGAAGAGATGATTAGATTTTGGTTATAATTGGTCAACCGGAAGTACCCTCATTTTAATATTTTCTTGAAAAAACAGTGTTAAATATCATTTTTTTATATTTAATGTTATTATAAATATTAAAGAATATTTTATTATCTATACGATTTGATTACATTTTATATTTCATATTCAATGGATATAGAGTTAAAAATCATAAAGAAATTAAATATCATAAAGCAGCTAGATATGCTATAACCATGGAAACCGCTACTATATTAAGAAAATGCTGATTGACAGATTTCAGTGTCAAGGAAGGTATTGTCTTTGGTCAAACAATTCGGTGGTGAGTTTTTGATGAATAAGCAAGTTTTAGAGTCGTGTGTGTATGTGACGACTTTTTCGGGTCCGATAACTCAAATACTACAATTCAAAAAATTATATTTTTTCGTATTCGTTTTCATTACATTTATGTGAAGAGATGATTAGATTTTGGTTATAATTGGTCAACCGGAAGTACCCTCATTTTAATATTTTCTTGAAAAAACAGTGTTAAATATCATTTTTTTATATTTAATGTTATTATAAATATTAAAGAATATTTTATTATCTATACGATTTGATTACATTTTATATTTCATATTCAATGGATATAGAGTTAAAAATCATAAAGAAATTAAATATCATAAAGCAGCTAGATATGCTATAACCATGGAAACCGCTACTATATTAAGAAAATGCTGATTGACAGATTTCAGTGTCAAGGAAGGTATTGTCTTTGGTCAAACAATTCGGTGGTGAGTTTTTGATGAATAAGCAAGTTTTAGAGTCGTGTGTGTATGTGACGACTTTTTCGGGTCCGATAACTCAAATACTACAATTCAAAAAATTATATTTTTTCGTATTCGTTTTCATTACATTTATGTGAAGAGATGATTAGATTTTGGTTATAATTGGTCAACCGGAAGTACCCTCATTTTAATATTTTCTTGAAAAAACAGTGTTAAATATCATTTTTTTATATTTAATGTTATTATAAATATTAAAGAATATTTTATTATCTATACGATTTGATTACATTTTATATTTCATATTCAATGGATATAGAGTTAAAAATCATAAAGAAATTAAATATCATAAAGCAGCTAGATATGCTATAACCATGGAAACCGCTACTATATTAAGAAAATGCTGATTGACAGATTTCAGTGTCAAGGAAGGTATTGTCTTTGGTCAAACAATTCGGTGGTGAGTTTTTGATGAATAAGCAAGTTTTAGAGTCGTGTGTGTATGTGACGACTTTTTCGGGTCCGATAACTCAAATACTACAATTCAAAAAATTATATTTTTTCGTATTCGTTTTCATTACATTTATGTGAAGAGATGATTAGATTTTGGTTATAATTGGTCAACCGGAAGTACCCTCATTTTAATATTTTCTTGAAAAAACAGTGTTAAATATCATTTTTTTATATTTAATGTTATTATAAATATTAAAGAATATTTTATTATCTATACGATTTGATTACATTTTATATTTCATATTCAATGGATATAGAGTTAAAAATCATAAAGAAATTAAATATCATAAAGCAGCTAGATATGCTATAACCATGGAAACCGCTACTATATTAAGAAAATGCTGATTGACAGATTTCAGTGTCAAGGAAGGTATTGTCTTTGGTCAAACAATTCGGTGGTGAGTTTTTGATGAATAAGCAAGTTTTAGAGTCGTGTGTGTATGTGACGACTTTTTCGGGTCCGATAACTCAAATACTACAATTCAAAAAATTATATTTTTTCGTATTCGTTTTCATTACATTTATGTGAAGAGATGATTAGATTTTGGTTATAATTGGTCAACCGGAAGTACCCTCATTTTAATATTTTCTTGAAAAAACAGTGTTAAATATCATTTTTTTATATTTAATGTTATTATAAATATTAAAGAATATTTTATTATCTATACGATTTGATTACATTTTATATTTCATATTCAATGGATATAGAGTTAAAAATCATAAAGAAATTAAATATCATAAAGCAGCTAGATATGCTATAACCATGGAAACCGCTACTATATTAAGAAAATGCTGATTGACAGATTTCAGTGTCAAGGAAGGTATTGTCTTTGGTCAAACAATTCGGTGGTGAGTTTTTGATGAATAAGCAAGTTTTAGAGTCGTGTGTGTATGTGACGACTTTTTCGGGTCCGATAACTCAAATACTACAATTCAAAAAATTATATTTTTTCGTATTCGTTTTCATTACATTTATGTGAAGAGATGATTAGATTTTGGTTATAATTGGTCAACCGGAAGTACCCTCATTTTAATATTTTCTTGAAAAAACAGTGTTAAATATAATTTTTTTATATTTAATGTTATTATAAATATTAAAGAATATTTTATTATCTATACGATTTGATTACATTTTATATTTCATATTCAATGGATATAGAGTTAAAAATCATAAAGAAATTAAATATCATAAAGCAGCTAGCTGTGCTATAACCATGGAAACCGCTACTATATTAAGAAAATGCTGATTGACAGATTTCAGTGTCAAGGAAGGTATTGTCTTTGGTCAAACAATTCGGTGGTGAGTTTTTGATGAATAAGCAAGTTTTAGAGTCGTGTGTGTATGTGACGACTTTTTCGGGTCCGATAACTCAAATACTACAATTCAAAAAATTATATTTTTTCGTATTCGTTTTCATTACATTTATGTGAAGAGATGATTAGATTTTGGTTATAATTGGTCAACCGGAAGTACCCTCATTTTAATATTTTCTTGAAAAAACAGTGTTAAATATCATTTTTTTATATTTAATGTTATTATAAATATTAAAGAATATTTTATTATCTATACGATTTGATTACATTTTATATTTCATATTCAATGGATATAGAGTTAAAAATCATAAAGAAATTAAATATCATAAAGCAGCTAGATATGCTATAACCATGGAAACCGCTACTATATTAAGAAAATGCTGATTGACAGATTTCAGTGTCAAGGAAGGTATTGTCTTTGGTCAAACAATTCGGTGGTGAGTTTTTGATGAATAAGCAAGTTTTAGAGTCGTGTGTGTATGTGACGACTTTTTCGGGTCCGATAACTCAAATACTACAATTCAAAAAATTATATTTTTTCGTATTCGTTTTCATTACATTTATGTGAAGAGATGATTAGATTTTGGTTATAATTGGTCAACCGGAAGTACCCTCATTTTAATATTTTCTTGAAAAAACAGTGTTAAATATAATTTTTTTATATTTAATGTTATTATAAATATTAAAGAATATTTTATTATCTATACGATTTGATTACATTTTATATTTCATATTCAATGGATATAGAGTTAAAAATCATAAAGAAATTAAATATCATAAAGCAGCTAGATATGCTATAACCATGGAAACCGCTACTATATTAAGAAAATGCTGATTGACAGATTTCAGTGTCAAGGAAGGTATTGTCTTTGGTCAAACAATTCGGTGGTGAGTTTTTGATGAATAAGCAAGTTTTAGAGTCGTGTGTGTATGTGACGACTTTTTCGGGTCCGATAACTCAAATACTACAATTCAAAAAATTATATTTTTTCGTATTCGTTTTCATTACATTTATGTGAAGAGATGATTAGATTTTGGTTATAATTGGTCAACCGGAAGTACCCTCATTTTAATATTTTCTTGAAAAAACAGTGTTAAATATCATTTTTTTATATTTAATGTTATTATAAATATTAAAGAATATTTTATTATCTATACGATTTGATTACATTTTATATTTCATATTCAATGGATATAGAGTTAAAAATCATAAAGAAATTAAATATCATAAAGCAGCTAGATATGCTATAACCATGGAAACCGCTACTATATTAAGAAAATGCTGATTGACAGATTTCAGTGTCAAGGAAGGTATTGTCTTTGGTCAAACAATTCGGTGGTGAGTTTTTGATGAATAAGCAAGTTTTAGAGTCGTGTGTGTATGTGACGACTTTTTCGGGTCCGATAACTCAAATACTACAATTCAAAAAATTATATTTTTTCGTATTCGTTTTCATTACATTTATGTGAAGAGATGATTAGATTTTGGTTATAATTGGTCAACCGGAAGTACCCTCATTTTAATATTTTCTTGAAAAAACAGTGTTAAATATAATTTTTTTATATTTAATGTTATTATAAATATTAAAGAATATTTTATTATCTATACGATTTGATTACATTTTATATTTCATATTCAATGGATATAGAGTTAAAAATCATAAAGAAATTAAATATCATAAAGCAGCTAGCTGTGCTATAACCATGGAAACCGCTACTATATTAAGAAAATGCTGATTGACAGATTTCAGTGTCAAGGAAGGTATTGTCTTTGGTCAAACAATTCGGTGGTGAGTTTTTGATGAATAAGCAAGTTTTAGAGTCGTGTGTGTATGTGACGACTTTTTCGGGTCCGATAACTCAAATACTACAATTCAAAAAATTATATTTTTTCGTATTCGTTTTCATTACATTTATGTGAAGAGATGATTAGATTTTGGTTATAATTGGTCAACCGGAAGTACCCTCATTTTAATATTTTCTTGAAAAAACAGTGTTAAATATCATTTTTTTATATTTAATGTTATTATAAATATTAAAGAATATTTTATTATCTATACGATTTGATTACATTTTATATTTCATATTCAATGGATATAGAGTTAAAAATCATAAAGAAATTAAATATCATAAAGCAGCTAGCTGTGCTATAACCATGGAAACCGCTACTATATTAAGAAAATGCTGATTGACAGATTTCAGTGTCAAGGAAGGTATTGTCTTTGGTCAAACAATTCGGTGGTGAGTTTTTGATGAATAAGCAAGTTTTAGAGTCGTGTGTGTATGTGACGACTTTTTCGGGTCCGATAACTCAAATACTACAATTCAAAAAATTATATTTTTTCGTATTCGTTTTCATTACATTTATGTGAAGAGATGATTAGATTTTGGTTATAATTGGTCAACCGGAAGTACCCTCATTTTAATATTTTCTTGAAAAAACAGTGTTAAATATAATTTTTTTATATTTAATGTTATTATAAATATTAAAGAATATTTTATTATCTATACGATTTGATTACATTTTATATTTCATATTCAATGGATATAGAGTTAAAAATCATAAAGAAATTAAATATCATAAAGCAGCTAGATATGCTATAACCATGGAAACCGCTACTATATTAAGAAAATGCTGATTGACAGATTTCAGTGTCAAGGAAGGTATTGTCTTTGGTCAAACAATTCGGTGGTGAGTTTTTGATGAATAAGCAAGTTTTAGAGTCGTGTGTGTATGTGACGACTTTTTCGGGTCCGATAACTCAAATACTACAATTCAAAAAATTATATTTTTTCGTATTCGTTTTCATTACATTTATGTGAAGAGATGATTAGATTTTGGTTATAATTGGTCAACCGGAAGTACCCTCATTTTAATATTTTCTTGAAAAAACAGTGTTAAATATAATTTTTTTATATTTAATGTTATTATAAATATTAAAGAATATTTTATTATCTATACGATTTGATTACATTTTATATTTCATATTCAATGGATATAGAGTTAAAAATCATAAAGAAATTAAATATCATAAAGCAGCTAGCTGTGCTATAACCATGGAAACCGCTACTATATTAAGAAAATGCTGATTGACAGATTTCAGTGTCAAGGAAGGTATTGTCTTTGGTCAAACAATTCGGTGGTGAGTTTTTGATGAATAAGCAAGTTTTAGAGTCGTGTGTGTATGTGACGACTTTTTCGGGTCCGATAACTCAAATACTACAATTCAAAAAATTATATTTTTTCGTATTCGTTTTCATTACATTTATGTGAAGAGATGATTAGATTTTGGTTATAATTGGTCAACCGGAAGTACCCTCATTTTAATATTTTCTTGAAAAAACAGTGTTAAATATCATTTTTTTATATTTAATGTTATTATAAATATTAAAGAATATTTTATTATCTATACGATTTGATTACATTTTATATTTCATATTCAATGGATATAGAGTTAAAAATCATAAAGAAATTAAATATCATAAAGCAGCTAGATATGCTATAACCATGGAAACCGCTACTATATTAAGAAAATGCTGATTGACAGATTTCAGTGTCAAGGAAGGTATTGTCTTTGGTCAAACAATTCGGTGGTGAGTTTTTGATGAATAAGCAAGTTTTAGAGTCGTGTGTGTATGTGACGACTTTTTCGGGTCCGATAACTCAAATACTACAATTCAAAAAATTATATTTTTTCGTATTCGTTTTCATTACATTTATGTGAAGAGATGATTAGATTTTGGTTATAATTGGTCAACCGGAAGTACCCTCATTTTAATATTTTCTTGAAAAAACAGTGTTAAATATAATTTTTTTATATTTAATGTTATTATAAATATTAAAGAATATTTTATTATCTATACGATTTGATTACATTTTATATTTCATATTCAATGGATATAGAGTTAAAAATCATAAAGAAATTAAATATCATAAAGCAGCTAGCTGTGCTATAACCATGGAAACCGCTACTATATTAAGAAAATGCTGATTGACAGATTTCAGTGTCAAGGAAGGTATTGTCTTTGGTCAAACAATTCGGTGGTGAGTTTTTGATGAATAAGCAAGTTTTAGAGTCGTGTGTGTATGTGACGACTTTTTCGGGTCCGATAACTCAAATACTACAATTCAAAAAATTATATTTTTTCGTATTCGTTTTCATTACATTTATGTGAAGAGATGATTAGATTTTGGTTATAATTGGTCAACCGGAAGTACCCTCATTTTAATATTTTCTTGAAAAAACAGTGTTAAATATCATTTTTTTATATTTAATGTTATTATAAATATTAAAGAATATTTTATTATCTATACGATTTGATTACATTTTATATTTCATATTCAATGGATATAGAGTTAAAAATCATAAAGAAATTAAATATCATAAAGCAGCTAGATATGCTATAACCATGGAAACCGCTACTATATTAAGAAAATGCTGATTGACAGATTTCAGTGTCAAGGAAGGTATTGTCTTTGGTCAAACAATTCGGTGGTGAGTTTTTGATGAATAAGCAAGTTTTAGAGTCGTGTGTGTATGTGACGACTTTTTCGGGTCCGATAACTCAAATACTACAATTCAAAAAATTATATTTTTTCGTATTCGTTTTCATTACATTTATGTGAAGAGATGATTAGATTTTGGTTATAATTGGTCAACCGGAAGTACCCTCATTTTAATATTTTCTTGAAAAAACAGTGTTAAATATCATTTTTTTATATTTAATGTTATTATAAATATTAAAGAATATTTTATTATCTATACGATTTGATTACATTTTATATTTCATATTCAATGGATATAGAGTTAAAAATCATAAAGAAATTAAATATCATAAAGCAGCTAGATATGCTATAACCATGGAAACCGCTACTATATTAAGAAAATGCTGATTGACAGATTTCAGTGTCAAGGAAGGTATTGTCTTTGGTCAAACAATTCGGTGGTGAGTTTTTGATGAATAAGCAAGTTTTAGAGTCGTGTGTGTATGTGACGACTTTTTCGGGTCCGATAACTCAAATACTACAATTCAAAAAATTATATTTTTTCGTATTCGTTTTCATTACATTTATGTGAAGAGATGATTAGATTTTGGTTATAATTGGTCAACCGGAAGTACCCTCATTTTAATATTTTCTTGAAAAAACAGTGTTAAATATCATTTTTTTATATTTAATGTTATTATAAATATTAAAGAATATTTTATTATCTATACGATTTGATTACATTTTATATTTCATATTCAATGGATATAGAGTTAAAAATCATAAAGAAATTAAATATCATAAAGCAGCTAGATATGCTATAACCATGGAAACCGCTACTATATTAAGAAAATGCTGATTGACAGATTTCAGTGTCAAGGAAGGTATTGTCTTTGGTCAAACAATTCGGTGGTGAGTTTTTGATGAATAAGCAAGTTTTAGAGTCGTGTGTGTATGTGACGACTTTTTCGGGTCCGATAACTCAAATACTACAATTCAAAAAATTATATTTTTTCGTATTCGTTTTCATTACATTTATGTGAAGAGATGATTAGATTTTGGTTATAATTGGTCAACCGGAAGTACCCTCATTTTAATATTTTCTTGAAAAAACAGTGTTAAATATCATTTTTTTATATTTAATGTTATTATAAATATTAAAGAATATTTTATTATCTATACGATTTGATTACATTTTATATTTCATATTCAATGGATATAGAGTTAAAAATCATAAAGAAATTAAATATCATAAAGCAGCTAGCTGTGCTATAACCATGGAAACCGCTACTATATTAAGAAAATGCTGATTGACAGATTTCAGTGTCAAGGAAGGTATTGTCTTTGGTCAAACAATTCGGTGGTGAGTTTTTGATGAATAAGCAAGTTTTAGAGTCGTGTGTGTATGTGACGACTTTTTCGGGTCCGATAACTCAAATACTACAATTCAAAAAATTATATTTTTTCGTATTCGTTTTCATTACATTTATGTGAAGAGATGATTAGATTTTGGTTATAATTGGTCAACCGGAAGTACCCTCATTTTAATATTTTCTTGAAAAAACAGTGTTAAATATCATTTTTTTATATTTAATGTTATTATAAATATTAAAGAATATTTTATTATCTATACGATTTGATTACATTTTATATTTCATATTCAATGGATATAGAGTTAAAAATCATAAAGAAATTAAATATCATAAAGCAGCTAGCTGTGCTATAACCATGGAAACCGCTACTATATTAAGAAAATGCTGATTGACAGATTTCAGTGTCAAGAAAGGTATTGTCTTTGGTCAAACAATTCGGTGGTGAGTTTTTGATGAATAAGCAAGTTTTAGAGTCGTGTGTGTATGTGACGACTTTTTCGGGTCCGATAACTCAAATACTACAATTCAAAAAATTATATTTTTTCGTATTCGTTTTCATTACATTTATGTGAAGAGATGATTAGATTTTGGTTATAATTGGTCAACCGGAAGTACCCTCATTTTAATATTTTCTTGAAAAAACAGTGTTAAATATAATTTTTTTATATTTAATGTTATTATAAATATTAAAGAATATTTTATTATCTATACGATTTGATTACATTTTATATTTCATATTCAATGGGTATAGAGTTAAAAATCATAAAGAAATTAAATATCATAAAGCAGCTAGATATGCTATAACCATGGAAACCGCTACTATATTAAGAAAATGCTGATTGACAGATTTCAGTGTCAAGGAAGGTATTGTCTTTGGTCAAACAATTCGGTGGTGAGTTTTTGATGAATAAGCAAGTTTTAGAGTCGTGTGTGTATGTGACGACTTTTTCGGGTCCGATAACTCAAATACTACAATTCAAAAAATTATATTTTTTCGTATTCGTTTTCATTACATTTATGTGAAGAGATGATTAGATTTTGGTTATAATTGGTCAACCGGAAGTACCCTCATTTTAATATTTTCTTGAAAAAACAGTGTTAAATATAATTTTTTTATATTTAATGTTATTATAAATATTAAAGAATATTTTATTATCTATACGATTTGATTACATTTTATATTTCATATTCAATGGATATAGAGTTAAAAATCATAAAGAAATTAAATATCATAAAGCAGCTAGATATGCTATAACCATGGAAACCGCTACTATATTAAGAAAATGCTGATTGACAGATTTCAGTGTCAAGGAAGGTATTGTCTTTGGTCAAACAATTCGGTGGTGAGTTTTTGATGAATAAGCAAGTTTTAGAGTCGTGTGTGTATGTGACGACTTTTTCGGGTCCGATAACTCAAATACTACAATTCAAAAAATTATATTTTTTCGTATTCGTTTTCATTACATTTATGTGAAGAGATGATTAGATTTTGGTTATAATTGGTCAACCGGAAGTACCCTCATTTTAATATTTTCTTGAAAAAACAGTGTTAAATATCATTTTTTTATATTTAATGTTATTATAAATATTAAAGAATATTTTATTATCTATACGATTTGATTACATTTTATATTTCATATTCAATGGATATAGAGTTAAAAATCATAAAGAAATTAAATATCATAAAGCAGCTAGATATGCTATAACCATGGAAACCGCTACTATATTAAGAAAATGCTGATTGACAGATTTCAGTGTCAAGGAAGGTATTGTCTTTGGTCAAACAATTCGGTGGTAAGTTTTTGATGAATAAGCAAGTTTTAGAGTCGTGTGTGTATGTGACGACTTTTTCGGGTCCGATAACTCAAATACTACAATTCAAAAAATTATATTTTTTCGTATTCGTTTTCATTACATTTATGTGAAGAGATGATTAGATTTTGGTTATAATTGGTCAACCGGAAGTACCCTCATTTTAATATTTTCTTGAAAAAACAGTGTTAAATATCATTTTTTTATATTTAATGTTATTATAAATATTAAAGAATATTTTATTATCTATACGATTTGATTACATTTTATATTTCATATTCAATGGATATAGAGTTAAAAATCATAAAGAAATTAAATATCATAAAGCAGCTAGATATGCTATAACCATGGAAACCGCTACTATATTAAGAAAATGCTGATTGACAGATTTCAGTGTCAAGGAAGGTATTGTCTTTGGTCAAACAATTCGGTGGTGAGTTTTTGATGAATAAGCAAGTTTTAGAGTCGTGTGTGTATGTGACGACTTTTTCGGGTCCGATAACTCAAATACTACAATTCAAAAAATTATATTTTTTCGTATTCGTTTTCATTACATTTATGTGAAGAGATGATTAGATTTTGGTTATAATTGGTCAACCGGAAGTACCCTCATTTTAATATTTTCTTGAAAAAACAGTGTTAAATATAATTTTTTTATATTTAATGTTATTATAAATATTAAAGAATATTTTATTATCTATACGATTTGATTACATTTTATATTTCATATTCAATGGATATAGAGTTAAAAATCATAAAGAAATTAAATATCATAAAGCAGCTAGCTGTGCTATAACCATGGAAACCGCTACTATATTAAGAAAATGCTGATTGACAGATTTCAGTGTCAAGGAAGGTATTGTCTTTGGTCAAACAATTCGGTGGTGAGTTTTTGATGAATAAGCAAGTTTTAGAGTCGTGTGTGTATGTGACGACTTTTTCGGGTCCGATAACTCAAATACTACAATTCAAAAAATTATATTTTTTCGTATTCGTTTTCATTACATTTATGTGAAGAGATGATTAGATTTTGGTTATAATTGGTCAACCGGAAGTACCCTCATTTTAATATTTTCTTGAAAAAACAGTGTTAAATATCATTTTTTTATATTTAATGTTATTATAAATATTAAAGAATATTTTATTATCTATACGATTTGATTACATTTTATATTTCATATTCAATGGATATAGAGTTAAAAATCATAAAGAAATTAAATATCATAAAGCAGCTAGATATGCTATAACCATGGAAACCGCTACTATATTAAGAAAATGCTGATTGACAGATTTCAGTGTCAAGGAAGGTATTGTCTTTGGTCAAACAATTCGGTGGTGAGTTTTTGATGAATAAGCAAGTTTTAGAGTCGTGTGTGTATGTGACGACTTTTTCGGGTCCGATAACTCAAATACTACAATTCAAAAAATTATATTTTTTCGTATTCGTTTTCATTACATTTATGTGAAGAGATGATTAGATTTTGGTTATAATTGGTCAACCGGAAGTACCCTCATTTTAATATTTTCTTGAAAAAACAGTGTTAAATATCATTTTTTTATATTTAATGTTATTATAAATATTAAAGAATATTTTATTATCTATACGATTTGATTACATTTTATATTTCATATTCAATGGATATAGAGTTAAAAATCATAAAGAAATTAAATATCATAAAGCAGCTAGATATGCTATAACCATGGAAACCGCTACTATATTAAGAAAATGCTGATTGACAGATTTCAGTGTCAAGGAAGGTATTGTCTTTGGTCAAACAATTCGGTGGTGAGTTTTTGATGAATAAGCAAGTTTTAGAGTCGTGTGTGTATGTGACGACTTTTTCGGGTCCGATAACTCAAATACTACAATTCAAAAAATTATATTTTTTCGTATTCGTTTTCATTACATTTATGTGAAGAGATGATTAGATTTTGGTTATAATTGGTCAACCGGAAGTACCCTCATTTTAATATTTTCTTGAAAAAACAGTGTTAAATATCATTTTTTTATATTTAATGTTATTATAAATATTAAAGAATATTTTATTATCTATACGATTTGATTACATTTTATATTTCATATTCAATGGATATAGAGTTAAAAATCATAAAGAAATTAAATATCATAAAGCAGCTAGATATGCTATAACCATGGAAACCGCTACTATATTAAGAAAATGCTGATTGACAGATTTCAGTGTCAAGGAAGGTATTGTCTTTGGTCAAACAATTCGGTGGTGAGTTTTTGATGAATAAGCAAGTTTTAGAGTCGTGTGTGTATGTGACGACTTTTTCGGGTCCGATAACTCAAATACTACAATTCAAAAAATTATATTTTTTCGTATTCGTTTTCATTACATTTATGTGAAGAGATGATTAGATTTTGGTTATAATTGGTCAACCGGAAGTACCCTCATTTTAATATTTTCTTGAAAAAACAGTGTTAAATATAATTTTTTTATATTTAATGTTATTATAAATATTAAAGAATATTTTATTATCTATACGATTTGATTACATTTTATATTTCATATTCAATGGATATAGAGTTAAAAATCATAAAGAAATTAAATATCATAAAGCAGCTAGCTGTGCTATAACCATGGAAACCGCTACTATATTAAGAAAATGCTGATTGACAGATTTCAGTGTCAAGGAAGGTATTGTCTTTGGTCAAACAATTCGGTGGTGAGTTTTTGATGAATAAGCAAGTTTTAGAGTCGTGTGTGTATGTGACGACTTTTTCGGGTCCGATAACTCAAATACTACAATTCAAAAAATTATATTTTTTCGTATTCGTTTTCATTACATTTATGTGAAGAGATGATTAGATTTTGGTTATAATTGGTCAACCGGAAGTACCCTCATTTTAATATTTTCTTGAAAAAACAGTGTTAAATATCATTTTTTTATATTTAATGTTATTATAAATATTAAAGAATATTTTATTATCTATACGATTTGATTACATTTTATATTTCATATTCAATGGATATAGAGTTAAAAATCATAAAGAAATTAAATATCATAAAGCAGCTAGATATGCTATAACCATGGAAACCGCTACTATATTAAGAAAATGCTGATTGACAGATTTCAGTGTCAAGGAAGGTATTGTCTTTGGTCAAACAATTCGGTGGTGAGTTTTTGATGAATAAGCAAGTTTTAGAGTCGTGTGTGTATGTGACGACTTTTTCGGGTCCGATAACTCAAATACTACAATTCAAAAAATTATATTTTTTCGTATTCGTTTTCATTACATTTATGTGAAGAGATGATTAGATTTTGGTTATAATTGGTCAACCGGAAGTACCCTCATTTTAATATTTTCTTGAAAAAACAGTGTTAAATATCATTTTTTTATATTTAATGTTATTATAAATATTAAAGAATATTTTATTATCTATACGATTTGATTACATTTTATATTTCATATTCAATGGATATAGAGTTAAAAATCATAAAGAAATTAAATATCATAAAGCAGCTAGATATGCTATAACCATGGAAACCGCTACTATATTAAGAAAATGCTGATTGACAGATTTCAGTGTCAAGGAAGGTATTGTCTTTGGTCAAACAATTCGGTGGTGAGTTTTTGATGAATAAGCAAGTTTTAGAGTCGTGTGTGTATGTGACGACTTTTTCGGGTCCGATAACTCAAATACTACAATTCAAAAAATTATATTTTTTCGTATTCGTTTTCATTACATTTATGTGAAGAGATGATTAGATTTTGGTTATAATTGGTCAACCGGAAGTACCCTCATTTTAATATTTTCTTGAAAAAACAGTGTTAAATATCATTTTTTTATATTTAATGTTATTATAAATATTAAAGAATATTTTATTATCTATACGATTTGATTACATTTTATATTTCATATTCAATGGATATAGAGTTAAAAATCATAAAGAAATTAAATATCATAAAGCAGCTAGATATGCTATAACCATGGAAACCGCTACTATATTAAGAAAATGCTGATTGACAGATTTCAGTGTCAAGGAAGGTATTGTCTTTGGTCAAACAATTCGGTGGTGAGTTTTTGATGAATAAGCAAGTTTTAGAGTCGTGTGTGTATGTGACGACTTTTTCGGGTCCGATAACTCAAATACTACAATTCAAAAAATTATATTTTTTCGTATTCGTTTTCATTACATTTATGTGAAGAGATGATTAGATTTTGGTTATAATTGGTCAACCGGAAGTACCCTCATTTTAATATTTTCTTGAAAAAACAGTGTTAAATATCATTTTTTTATATTTAATGTTATTATAAATATTAAAGAATATTTTATTATCTATACGATTTGATTACATTTTATATTTCATATTCAATGGATATAGAGTTAAAAATCATAAAGAAATTAAATATCATAAAGCAGCTAGATATGCTATAACCATGGAAACCGCTACTATATTAAGAAAATGCTGATTGACAGATTTCAGTGTCAAGGAAGGTATTGTCTTTGGTCAAACAATTCGGTGGTGAGTTTTTGATGAATAAGCAAGTTTTAGAGTCGTGTGTGTATGTGACGACTTTTTCGGGTCCGATAACTCAAATACTACAATTCAAAAAATTATATTTTTTCGTATTCGTTTTCATTACATTTATGTGAAGAGATGATTAGATTTTGGTTATAATTGGTCAACCGGAAGTACCCTCATTTTAATATTTTCTTGAAAAAACAGTGTTAAATATAATTTTTTTATATTTAATGTTATTATAAATATTAAAGAATATTTTATTATCTATACGATTTGATTACATTTTATATTTCATATTCAATGGATATAGAGTTAAAAATCATAAAGAAATTAAATATCATAAAGCAGCTAGCTGTGCTATAACCATGGAAACCGCTACTATATTAAGAAAATGCTGATTGACAGATTTCAGTGTCAAGGAAGGTATTGTCTTTGGTCAAACAATTCGGTGGTGAGTTTTTGATGAATAAGCAAGTTTTAGAGTCGTGTGTGTATGTGACGACTTTTTCGGGTCCGATAACTCAAATACTACAATTCAAAAAATTATATTTTTTCGTATTCGTTTTCATTACATTTATGTGAAGAGATGATTAGATTTTGGTTATAATTGGTCAACCGGAAGTACCCTCATTTTAATATTTTCTTGAAAAAACAGTGTTAAATATCATTTTTTTATATTTAATGTTATTATAAATATTAAAGAATATTTTATTATCTATACGATTTGATTACATTTTATATTTCATATTCAATGGATATAGAGTTAAAAATCATAAAGAAATTAAATATCATAAAGCAGCTAGCTGTGCTATAACCATGGAAACCGCTACTATATTAAGAAAATGCTGATTGACAGATTTCAGTGTCAAGGAAGGTATTGTCTTTGGTCAAACAATTCGGTGGTGAGTTTTTGATGAATAAGCAAGTTTTAGAGTCGTGTGTGTATGTGACGACTTTTTCGGGTCCGATAACTCAAATACTACAATTCAAAAAATTATATTTTTTCGTATTCGTTTTCATTACATTTATGTGAAGAGATGATTAGATTTTGGTTATAATTGGTCAACCGGAAGTACCCTCATTTTAATATTTTCTTGAAAAAACAGTGTTAAATATAATTTTTTTATATTTAATGTTATTATAAATATTAAAGAATATTTTATTATCTATACGATTTGATTACATTTTATATTTCATATTCAATGGATATAGAGTTAAAAATCATAAAGAAATTAAATATCATAAAGCAGCTAGATATGCTATAACCATGGAAACCGCTACTATATTAAGAAAATGCTGATTGACAGATTTCAGTGTCAAGGAAGGTATTGTCTTTGGTCAAACAATTCGGTGGTGAGTTTTTGATGAATAAGCAAGTTTTAGAGTCGTGTGTGTATGTGACGACTTTTTCGGGTCCGATAACTCAAATACTACAATTCAAAAAATTATATTTTTTCGTATTCGTTTTCATTACATTTATGTGAAGAGATGATTAGATTTTGGTTATAATTGGTCAACCGGAAGTACCCTCATTTTAATATTTTCTTGAAAAAACAGTGTTAAATATAATTTTTTTATATTTAATGTTATTATAAATATTAAAGAATATTTTATTATCTATACGATTTGATTACATTTTATATTTCATATTCAATGGATATAGAGTTAAAAATCATAAAGAAATTAAATATCATAAAGCAGCTAGATATGCTATAACCATGGAAACCGCTACTATATTAAGAAAATGCTGATTGACAGATTTCAGTGTCAAGGAAGGTATTGTCTTTGGTCAAACAATTCGGTGGTGAGTTTTTGATGAATAAGCAAGTTTTAGAGTCGTGTGTGTATGTGACGACTTTTTCGGGTCCGATAACTCAAATACTACAATTCAAAAAATTATATTTTTTCGTATTCGTTTTCATTACATTTATGTGAAGAGATGATTAGATTTTGGTTATAATTGGTCAACCGGAAGTACCCTCATTTTAATATTTTCTTGAAAAAACAGTGTTAAATATCATTTTTTATATTTAATGTTATTATAAATATTAAAGAATATTTTATTATCTATACGATTTGATTACATTTTATATTTCATATTCAATGGATATAGAGTTAAAAATCATAAAGAAATTAAATATCATAAAGCAGCTAGCTGTGCTATAACCATGGAAACCGCTACTATATTAAGAAAATGCTGATTGACAGATTTCAGTGTCAAGGAAGGTATTGTCTTTGGTCAAACAATTCGGTGGTGAGTTTTTGATGAATAAGCAAGTTTTAGAGTCGTGTGTGTATGTGACGACTTTTTCGGGTCCGATAACTCAAATACTACAATTCAAAAAATTATATTTTTTCGTATTCGTTTTCATTACATTTATGTGAAGAGATGATTAGATTTTGGTTATAATTGGTCAACCGGAAGTACCCTCATTTTAATATTTTCTTGAAAAAACAGTGTTAAATATCATTTTTTTATATTTAATGTTATTATAAATATTAAAGAATATTTTATTATCTATACGATTTGATTACATTTTATATTTCATATTCAATGGATATAGAGTTAAAAATCATAAAGAAATTAAATATCATAAAGCAGCTAGATATGCTATAACCATGGAAACCGCTACTATATTAAGAAAATGCTGATTGACAGATTTCAGTGTCAAGGAAGGTATTGTCTTTGGTCAAACAATTCGGTGGTGAGTTTTTGATGAATAAGCAAGTTTTAGAGTCGTGTGTGTATGTGACGACTTTTTCGGGTCCGATAACTCAAATACTACAATTCAAAAAATTATATTTTTTCGTATTCGTTTTCATTACATTTATGTGAAGAGATGATTAGATTTTGGTTATAATTGGTCAACCGGAAGTACCCTCATTTTAATATTTTCTTGAAAAAACAGTGTTAAATATCATTTTTTTATATTTAATGTTATTATAAATATTAAAGAATATTTTATTATCTATACGATTTGATTACATTTTATATTTCATATTCAATGGATATAGAGTTAAAAATCATAAAGAAATTAAATATCATAAAGCAGCTAGATATGCTATAACCATGGAAACCGCTACTATATTAAGAAAATGCTGATTGACAGATTTCAGTGTCAAGGAAGGTATTGTCTTTGGTCAAACAATTCGGTGGTGAGTTTTTGATGAATAAGCAAGTTTTAGAGTCGTGTGTGTATGTGACGACTTTTTCGGGTCCGATAACTCAAATACTACAATTCAAAAAATTATATTTTTTCGTATTCGTTTTCATTACATTTATGTGAAGAGATGATTAGATTTTGGTTATAATTGGTCAACCGGAAGTACCCTCATTTTAATATTTTCTTGAAAAAACAGTGTTAAATATCATTTTTTTATATTTAATGTTATTATAAATATTAAAGAATATTTTATTATCTATACGATTTGATTACATTTTATATTTCATATTCAATGGATATAGAGTTAAAAATCATAAAGAAATTAAATATCATAAAGCAGCTAGATATGCTATAACCATGGAAACCGCTACTATATTAAGAAAATGCTGATTGACAGATTTCAGTGTCAAGGAAGGTATTGTCTTTGGTCAAACAATTCGGTGGTGAGTTTTTGATGAATAAGCAAGTTTTAGAGTCGTGTGTGTATGTGACGACTTTTTCGGGTCCGATAACTCAAATACTACAATTCAAAAAATTATATTTTTTCGTATTCGTTTTCATTACATTTATGTGAAGAGATGATTAGATTTTGGTTATAATTGGTCAACCGGAAGTACCCTCATTTTAATATTTTCTTGAAAAAACAGTGTTAAATATCATTTTTTATATTTAATGTTATTATAAATATTAAAGAATATTTTATTATCTATACGATTTGATTACATTTTATATTTCATATTCAATGGATATAGAGTTAAAAATCATAAAGAAATTAAATATCATAAAGCAGCTAGCTGTGCTATAACCATGGAAACCGCTACTATATTAAGAAAATGCTGATTGACAGATTTCAGTGTCAAGGAAGGTATTGTCTTTGGTCAAACAATTCGGTGGTGAGTTTTTGATGAATAAGCAAGTTTTAGAGTCGTGTGTGTATGTGACGACTTTTTCGGGTCCGATAACTCAAATACTACAATTCAAAAAATTATATTTTTTCGTATTCGTTTTCATTACATTTATGTGAAGAGATGATTAGATTTTGGTTATAATTGGTCAACCGGAAGTACCCTCATTTTAATATTTTCTTGAAAAAACAGTGTTAAATATCATTTTTTTATATTTAATGTTATTATAAATATTAAAGAATATTTTATTATCTATACGATTTGATTACATTTTATATTTCATATTCAATGGATATAGAGTTAAAAATCATAAAGAAATTAAATATCATAAAGCAGCTAGATATGCTATAACCATGGAAACCGCTACTATATTAAGAAAATGCTGATTGACAGATTTCAGTGTCAAGGAAGGTATTGTCTTTGGTCAAACAATTCGGTGGTGAGTTTTTGATGAATAAGCAAGTTTTAGAGTCGTGTGTGTATGTGACGACTTTTTCGGGTCCGATAACTCAAATACTACAATTCAAAAAATTATATTTTTTCGTATTCGTTTTCATTACATTTATGTGAAGAGATGATTAGATTTTGGTTATAATTGGTCAACCGGAAGTACCCTCATTTTAATATTTTCTTGAAAAAACAGTGTTAAATATCATTTTTTTATATTTAATGTTATTATAAATATTAAAGAATATTTTATTATCTATACGATTTGATTACATTTTATATTTCATATTCAATGGATATAGAGTTAAAAATCATAAAGAAATTAAATATCATAAAGCAGCTAGATATGCTATAACCATGGAAACCGCTACTATATTAAGAAAATGCTGATTGACAGATTTCAGTGTCAAGGAAGGTATTGTCTTTGGTCAAACAATTCGGTGGTGAGTTTTTGATGAATAAGCAAGTTTTAGAGTCGTGTGTGTATGTGACGACTTTTTCGGGTCCGATAACTCAAATACTACAATTCAAAAAATTATATTTTTTCGTATTCGTTTTCATTACATTTATGTGAAGAGATGATTAGATTTTGGTTATAATTGGTCAACCGGAAGTACCCTCATTTTAATATTTTCTTGAAAAAACAGTGTTAAATATCATTTTTTATATTTAATGTTATTATAAATATTAAAGAATATTTTATTATCTATACGATTTGATTACATTTTATATTTCATATTCAATGGATATAGAGTTAAAAATCATAAAGAAATTAAATATCATAAAGCAGCTAGCTGTGCTATAACCATGGAAACCGCTACTATATTAAGAAAATGCTGATTGACAGATTTCAGTGTCAAGGAAGGTATTGTCTTTGGTCAAACAATTCGGTGGTGAGTTTTTGATGAATAAGCAAGTTTTAGAGTCGTGTGTGTATGTGACGACTTTTTCGGGTCCGATAACTCAAATACTACAATTCAAAAAATTATATTTTTTCGTATTCGTTTTCATTACATTTATGTGAAGAGATGATTAGATTTTGGTTATAATTGGTCAACCGGAAGTACCCTCATTTTAATATTTTCTTGAAAAAACAGTGTTAAATATCATTTTTTTATATTTAATGTTATTATAAATATTAAAGAATATTTTATTATCTATACGATTTGATTACATTTTATATTTCATATTCAATGGATATAGAGTTAAAAATCATAAAGAAATTAAATATCATAAAGCAGCTAGATATGCTATAACCATGGAAACCGCTACTATATTAAGAAAATGCTGATTGACAGATTTCAGTGTCAAGGAAGGTATTGTCTTTGGTCAAACAATTCGGTGGTGAGTTTTTGATGAATAAGCAAGTTTTAGAGTCGTGTGTGTATGTGACGACTTTTTCGGGTCCGATAACTCAAATACTACAATTCAAAAAATTATATTTTTTCGTATTCGTTTTCATTACATTTATGTGAAGAGATGATTAGATTTTGGTTATAATTGGTCAACCGGAAGTACCCTCATTTTAATATTTTCTTGAAAAAACAGTGTTAAATATCATTTTTTTATATTTAATGTTATTATAAATATTAAAGAATATTTTATTATCTATACGATTTGATTACATTTTATATTTCATATTCAATGGATATAGAGTTAAAAATCATAAAGAAATTAAATATCATAAAGCAGCTAGCTGTGCTATAACCATGGAAACCGCTACTATATTAAGAAAATGCTGATTGACAGATTTCAGTGTCAAGGAAGGTATTGTCTTTGGTCAAACAATTCGGTGGTGAGTTTTTGATGAATAAGCAAGTTTTAGAGTCGTGTGTGTATGTGACGACTTTTTCGGGTCCGATAACTCAAATACTACAATTCAAAAAATTATATTTTTTCGTATTCGTTTTCATTACATTTATGTGAAGAGATGATTAGATTTTGGTTATAATTGGTCAACCGGAAGTACCCTCATTTTAATATTTTCTTGAAAAAACAGTGTTAAATATCATTTTTTTATATTTAATGTTATTATAAATATTAAAGAATATTTTATTATCTATACGATTTGATTACATTTTATATTTCATATTCAATGGATATAGAGTTAAAAATCATAAAGAAATTAAATATCATAAAGCAGCTAGATATGCTATAACCATGGAAACCGCTACTATATTAAGAAAATGCTGATTGACAGATTTCAGTGTCAAGGAAGGTATTGTCTTTGGTCAAACAATTCGGTGGTGAGTTTTTGATGAATAAGCAAGTTTTAGAGTCGTGTGTGTATGTGACGACTTTTTCGGGTCCGATAACTCAAATACTACAATTCAAAAAATTATATTTTTTCGTATTCGTTTTCATTACATTTATGTGAAGAGATGATTAGATTTTGGTTATAATTGGTCAACCGGAAGTACCCTCATTTTAATATTTTCTTGAAAAAACAGTGTTAAATATCATTTTTTATATTTAATGTTATTATAAATATTAAAGAATATTTTATTATCTATACGATTTGATTACATTTTATATTTCATATTCAATGGATATAGAGTTAAAAATCATAAAGAAATTAAATATCATAAAGCAGCTAGCTGTGCTATAACCATGGAAACCGCTACTATATTAAGAAAATGCTGATTGACAGATTTCAGTGTCAAGGAAGGTATTGTCTTTGGTCAAACAATTCGGTGGTGAGTTTTTGATGAATAAGCAAGTTTTAGAGTCGTGTGTGTATGTGACGACTTTTTCGGGTCCGATAACTCAAATACTACAATTCAAAAAATTATATTTTTTCGTATTCGTTTTCATTACATTTATGTGAAGAGATGATTAGATTTTGGTTATAATTGGTCAACCGGAAGTACCCTCATTTTAATATTTTCTTGAAAAAACAGTGTTAAATATCATTTTTTTATATTTAATGTTATTATAAATATTAAAGAATATTTTATTATCTATACGATTTGATTACATTTTATATTTCATATTCAATGGATATAGAGTTAAAAATCATAAAGAAATTAAATATCATAAAGCAGCTAGCTGTGCTATAACCATGGAAACCGCTACTATATTAAGAAAATGCTGATTGACAGATTTCAGTGTCAAGGAAGGTATTGTCTTTGGTCAAACAATTCGGTGGTGAGTTTTTGATGAATAAGCAAGTTTTAGAGTCGTGTGTGTATGTGACGACTTTTTCGGGTCCGATAACTCAAATACTACAATTCAAAAAATTATATTTTTTCGTATTCGTTTTCATTACATTTATGTGAAGAGATGATTAGATTTTGGTTATAATTGGTCAACCGGAAGTACCCTCATTTTAATATTTTCTTGAAAAAACAGTGTTAAATATCATTTTTTTATATTTAATGTTATTATAAATATTAAAGAATATTTTATTATCTATACGATTTGATTACATTTTATATTTCATATTCAATGGATATAGAGTTAAAAATCATAAAGAAATTAAATATCATAAAGCAGCTAGATATGCTATAACCATGGAAACCGCTACTATATTAAGAAAATGCTGATTGACAGATTTCAGTGTCAAGGAAGGTATTGTCTTTGGTCAAACAATTCGGTGGTGAGTTTTTGATGAATAAGCAAGTTTTAGAGTCGTGTGTGTATGTGACGACTTTTTCGGGTCCGATAACTCAAATACTACAATTCAAAAAATTATATTTTTTCGTATTCGTTTTCATTACATTTATGTGAAGAGATGATTAGATTTTGGTTATAATTGGTCAACCGGAAGTACCCTCATTTTAATATTTTCTTGAAAAAACAGTGTTAAATATCATTTTTTTATATTTAATGTTATTATAAATATTAAAGAATATTTTATTATCTATACGATTTGATTACATTTTATATTTCATATTCAATGGATATAGAGTTAAAAATCATAAAGAAATTAAATATCATAAAGCAGCTAGCTGTGCTATAACCATGGAAACCGCTACTATATTAAGAAAATGCTGATTGACAGATTTCAGTGTCAAGGAAGGTATTGTCTTTGGTCAAACAATTCGGTGGTGAGTTTTTGATGAATAAGCAAGTTTTAGAGTCGTGTGTGTATGTGACGACTTTTTCGGGTCCGATAACTCAAATACTACAATTCAAAAAATTATATTTTTTCGTATTCGTTTTCATTACATTTATGTGAAGAGATGATTAGATTTTGGTTATAATTGGTCAACCGGAAGTACCCTCATTTTAATATTTTCTTGAAAAAACAGTGTTAAATATCATTTTTTTATATTTAATGTTATTATAAATATTAAAGAATATTTTATTATCTATACGATTTGATTACATTTTATATTTCATATTCAATGGATATAGAGTTAAAAATCATAAAGAAATTAAATATCATAAAGCAGCTAGCTGTGCTATAACCATGGAAACCGCTACTATATTAAGAAAATGCTGATTGACAGATTTCAGTGTCAAGGAAGGTATTGTCTTTGGTCAAACAATTCGGTGGTGAGTTTTTGATGAATAAGCAAGTTTTAGAGTCGTGTGTGTATGTGACGACTTTTTCGGGTCCGATAACTCAAATACTACAATTCAAAAAATTATATTTTTTCGTATTCGTTTTCATTACATTTATGTGAAGAGATGATTAGATTTTGGTTATAATTGGTCAACCGGAAGTACCCTCATTTTAATATTTTCTTGAAAAAACAGTGTTAAATATCATTTTTTTATATATAATGTTATTATAAATATTAAAGAATATTTTATTATCTATACGATTTGATTACATTTTATATTTCATATTCAATGGATATAGAGTTAAAAATCATAAAGAAATTAAATATCATAAAGCAGCTAGATATGCTATAACCATGGAAACCGCTACTATATTAAGAAAATGCTGATTGACAGATTTCAGTGTCAAGGAAGGTATTGTCTTTGGTCAAACAATTCGGTGGTGAGTTTTTGATGAATAAGCAAGTTTTAGAGTCGTGTGTGTATGTGACGACTTTTTCGGGTCCGATAACTCAAATACTACAATTCAAAAAATTATATTTTTTCGTATTCGTTTTCATTACATTTATGTGAAGAGATGATTAGATTTTGGTTATAATTGGTCAACCGGAAGTACCCTCATTTTAATATTTTCTTGAAAAAACAGTGTTAAATATCATTTTTTTATATTTAATGTTATTATAAATATTAAAGAATATTTTATTATCTATACGATTTGATTACATTTTATATTTCATATTCAATGGATATAGAGTTAAAAATCATAAAGAAATTAAATATCATAAAGCAGCTAGCTGTGCTATAACCATGGAAACCGCTACTATATTAAGAAAATGCTGATTGACAGATTTCAGTGTCAAGGAAGGTATTGTCTTTGGTCAAACAATTCGGTGGTGAGTTTTTGATGAATAAGCAAGTTTTAGAGTCGTGTGTGTATGTGACGACTTTTTCGGGTCCGATAACTCAAATACTACAATTCAAAAAATTATATTTTTTCGTATTCGTTTTCATTACATTTATGTGAAGAGATGATTAGATTTTGGTTATAATTGGTCAACCGGAAGTACCCTCATTTTAATATTTTCTTGAAAAAACAGTGTTAAATATCATTTTTTTATATTTAATGTTATTATAAATATTAAAGAATATTTTATTATCTATACGATTTGATTACATTTTATATTTCATATTCAATGGATATAGAGTTAAAAATCATAAAGAAATTAAATATCATAAAGCAGCTAGCTGTGCTATAACCATGGAAACCGCTACTATATTAAGAAAATGCTGATTGACAGATTTCAGTGTCAAGGAAGGTATTGTCTTTGGTCAAACAATTCGGTGGTGAGTTTTTGATGAATAAGCAAGTTTTAGAGTCGTGTGTGTATGTGACGACTTTTTCGGGTCCGATAACTCAAATACTACAATTCAAAAAATTATATTTTTTCGTATTCGTTTTCATTACATTTATGTGAAGAGATGATTAGATTTTGGTTATAATTGGTCAACCGGAAGTACCCTCATTTTAATATTTTCTTGAAAAAACAGTGTTAAATATCATTTTTTTATATTTAATGTTATTATAAATATTAAAGAATATTTTATTATCTATACGATTTGATTACATTTTATATTTCATATTCAATGGATATAGAGTTAAAAATCATAAAGAAATTAAATATCATAAAGCAGCTAGCTGTGCTATAACCATGGAAACCGCTACTATATTAAGAAAATGCTGATTGACAGATTTCAGTGTCAAGGAAGGTATTGTCTTTGGTCAAACAATTCGGTGGTGAGTTTTTGATGAATAAGCAAGTTTTAGAGTCGTGTGTGTATGTGACGACTTTTTCGGGTCCGATAACTCAAATACTACAATTCAAAAAATTATATTTTTTCGTATTCGTTTTCATTACATTTATGTGAAGAGATGATTAGATTTTGGTTATAATTGGTCAACCGGAAGTACCCTCATTTTAATATTTTCTTGAAAAAACAGTGTTAAATATCATTTTTTTATATTTAATGTTATTATAAATATTAAAGAATATTTTATTATCTATACGATTTGATTACATTTTATATTTCATATTCAATGGATATAGAGTTAAAAATCATAAAGAAATTAAATATCATAAAGCAGCTAGATATGCTATAACCATGGAAACCGCTACTATATTAAGAAAATGCTGATTGACAGATTTCAGTGTCAAGGAAGGTATTGTCTTTGGTCAAACAATTCGGTGGTGAGTTTTTGATGAATAAGCAAGTTTTAGAGTCGTGTGTGTATGTGACGACTTTTTCGGGTCCGATAACTCAAATACTACAATTCAAAAAATTATATTTTTTCGTATTCGTTTTCATTACATTTATGTGAAGAGATGATTAGATTTTGGTTATAATTGGTCAACCGGAAGTACCCTCATTTTAATATTTTCTTGAAAAAACAGTGTTAAATATCATTTTTTTATATTTAATGTTATTATAAATATTAAAGAATATTTTATTATCTATACGATTTGATTACATTTTATATTTCATATTCAATGGATATAGAGTTAAAAATCATAAAGAAATTAAATATCATAAAGCAGCTAGCTGTGCTATAACCATGGAAACCGCTACTATATTAAGAAAATGCTGATTGACAGATTTCAGTGTCAAGGAAGGTATTGTCTTTGGTCAAACAATTCGGTGGTGAGTTTTTGATGAATAAGCAAGTTTTAGAGTCGTGTGTGTATGTGACGACTTTTTCGGGTCCGATAACTCAAATACTACAATTCAAAAAATTATATTTTTTCGTATTCGTTTTCATTACATTTATGTGAAGAGATGATTAGATTTTGGTTATAATTGGTCAACCGGAAGTACCCTCATTTTAATATTTTCTTGAAAAAACAGTGTTAAATATCATTTTTTTATATTTAATGTTATTATAAATATTAAAGAATATTTTATTATCTATACGATTTGATTACATTTTATATTTCATATTCAATGGATATAGAGTTAAAAATCATAAAGAAATTAAATATCATAAAGCAGCTAGCTGTGCTATAACCATGGAAACCGCTACTATATTAAGAAAATGCTGATTGACAGATTTCAGTGTCAAGGAAGGTATTGTCTTTGGTCAAACAATTCGGTGGTGAGTTTTTGATGAATAAGCAAGTTTTAGAGTCGTGTGTGTATGTGACGACTTTTTCGGGTCCGATAACTCAAATACTACAATTCAAAAAATTATATTTTTTCGTATTCGTTTTCATTACATTTATGTGAAGAGATGATTAGATTTTGGTTATAATTGGTCAACCGGAAGTACCCTCATTTTAATATTTTCTTGAAAAAACAGTGTTAAATATCATTTTTTTATATTTAATGTTATTATAAATATTAAAGAATATTTTATTATCTATACGATTTGATTACATTTTATATTTCATATTCAATGGATATAGAGTTAAAAATCATAAAGAAATTAAATATCATAAAGCAGCTAGATATGCTATAACCATGGAAACCGCTACTATATTAAGAAAATGCTGATTGACAGATTTCAGTGTCAAGGAAGGTATTGTCTTTGGTCAAACAATTCGGTGGTGAGTTTTTGATGAATAAGCAAGTTTTAGAGTCGTGTGTGTATGTGACGACTTTTTCGGGTCCGATAACTCAAATACTACAATTCAAAAAATTATATTTTTTCGTATTCGTTTTCATTACATTTATGTGAAGAGATGATTAGATTTTGGTTATAATTGGTCAACCGGAAGTACCCTCATTTTAATATTTTCTTGAAAAAACAGTGTTAAATATCATTTTTTTATATTTAATGTTATTATAAATATTAAAGAATATTTTATTATCTATACGATTTGATTACATTTTATATTTCATATTCAATGGATATAGAGTTAAAAATCATAAAGAAATTAAATATCATAAAGCAGCTAGCTGTGCTATAACCATGGAAACCGCTACTATATTAAGAAAATGCTGATTGACAGATTTCAGTGTCAAGGAAGGTATTGTCTTTGGTCAAACAATTCGGTGGTGAGTTTTTGATGAATAAGCAAGTTTTAGAGTCGTGTGTGTATGTGACGACTTTTTCGGGTCCGATAACTCAAATACTACAATTCAAAAAATTATATTTTTTCGTATTCGTTTTCATTACATTTATGTGAAGAGATGATTAGATTTTGGTTATAATTGGTCAACCGGAAGTACCCTCATTTTAATATTTTCTTGAAAAAACAGTGTTAAATATCATTTTTTTATATTTAATGTTATTATAAATATTAAAGAATATTTTATTATCTATACGATTTGATTACATTTTATATTTCATATTCAATGGATATAGAGTTAAAAATCATAAAGAAATTAAATATCATAAAGCAGCTAGCTGTGCTATAACCATGGAAACCGCTACTATATTAAGAAAATGCTGATTGACAGATTTCAGTGTCAAGGAAGGTATTGTCTTTGGTCAAACAATTCGGTGGTGAGTTTTTGATGAATAAGCAAGTTTTAGAGTCGTGTGTGTATGTGACGACTTTTTCGGGTCCGATAACTCAAATACTACAATTCAAAAAATTATATTTTTTCGTATTCGTTTTCATTACATTTATGTGAAGAGATGATTAGATTTTGGTTATAATTGGTCAACCGGAAGTACCCTCATTTTAATATTTTCTTGAAAAAACAGTGTTAAATATCATTTTTTTATATTTAATGTTATTATAAATATTAAAGAATATTTTATTATCTATACGATTTGATTACATTTTATATTTCATATTCAATGGATATAGAGTTAAAAATCATAAAGAAATTAAATATCATAAAGCAGCTAGCTGTGCTATAACCATGGAAACCGCTACTATATTAAGAAAATGCTGATTGACAGATTTCAGTGTCAAGGAAGGTATTGTCTTTGGTCAAACAATTCGGTGGTGAGTTTTTGATGAATAAGCAAGTTTTAGAGTCGTGTGTGTATGTGACGACTTTTTCGGGTCCGATAACTCAAATACTACAATTCAAAAAATTATATTTTTTCGTATTCGTTTTCATTACATTTATGTGAAGAGATGATTAGATTTTGGTTATAATTGGTCAACCGGAAGTACCCTCATTTTAATATTTTCTTGAAAAAACAGTGTTAAATATCATTTTTTTATATTTAATGTTATTATAAATATTAAAGAATATTTTATTATCTATACGATTTGATTACATTTTATATTTCATATTCAATGGATATAGAGTTAAAAATCATAAAGAAATTAAATATCATAAAGCAGCTAGCTGTGCTATAACCATGGAAACCGCTACTATATTAAGAAAATGCTGATTGACAGATTTCAGTGTCAAGGAAGGTATTGTCTTTGGTCAAACAATTCGGTGGTGAGTTTTTGATGAATAAGCAAGTTTTAGAGTCGTGTGTGTATGTGACGACTTTTTCGGGTCCGATAACTCAAATACTACAATTCAAAAAATTATATTTTTTCGTATTCGTTTTCATTACATTTATGTGAAGAGATGATTAGATTTTGGTTATAATTGGTCAACCGGAAGTACCCTCATTTTAATATTTTCTTGAAAAAACAGTGTTAAATATCATTTTTTTATATTTAATGTTATTATAAATATTAAAGAATATTTTATTATCTATACGATTTGATTACATTTTATATTTCATATTCAATGGATATAGAGTTAAAAATCATAAAGAAATTAAATATCATAAAGCAGCTAGATATGCTATAACCATGGAAACCGCTACTATATTAAGAAAATGCTGATTGACAGATTTCAGTGTCAAGGAAGGTATTGTCTTTGGTCAAACAATTCGGTGGTGAGTTTTTGATGAATAAGCAAGTTTTAGAGTCGTGTGTGTATGTGACGACTTTTTCGGGTCCGATAACTCAAATACTACAATTCAAAAAATTATATTTTTTCGTATTCGTTTTCATTACATTTATGTGAAGAGATGATTAGATTTTGGTTATAATTGGTCAACCGGAAGTACCCTCATTTTAATATTTTCTTGAAAAAACAGTGTTAAATATCATTTTTTTATATTTAATGTTATTATAAATATTAAAGAATATTTTATTATCTATACGATTTGATTACATTTTATATTTCATATTCAATGGATATAGAGTTAAAAATCATAAAGAAATTAAATATCATAAAGCAGCTAGCTGTGCTATAACCATGGAAACCGCTACTATATTAAGAAAATGCTGATTGACAGATTTCAGTGTCAAGGAAGGTATTGTCTTTGGTCAAACAATTCGGTGGTGAGTTTTTGATGAATAAGCAAGTTTTAGAGTCGTGTGTGTATGTGACGACTTTTTCGGGTCCGATAACTCAAATACTACAATTCAAAAAATTATATTTTTTCGTATTCGTTTTCATTACATTTATGTGAAGAGATGATTAGATTTTGGTTATAATTGGTCAACCGGAAGTACCCTCATTTTAATATTTTCTTGAAAAAACAGTGTTAAATATCATTTTTTTATATTTAATGTTATTATAAATATTAAAGAATATTTTATTATCTATACGATTTGATTACATTTTATATTTCATATTCAATGGATATAGAGTTAAAAATCATAAAGAAATTAAATATCATAAAGCAGCTAGCTGTGCTATAACCATGGAAACCGCTACTATATTAAGAAAATGCTGATTGACAGATTTCAGTGTCAAGGAAGGTATTGTCTTTGGTCAAACAATTCGGTGGTGAGTTTTTGATGAATAAGCAAGTTTTAGAGTCGTGTGTGTATGTGACGACTTTTTCGGGTCCGATAACTCAAATACTACAATTCAAAAAATTATATTTTTTCGTATTCGTTTTCATTACATTTATGTGAAGAGATGATTAGATTTTGGTTATAATTGGTCAACCGGAAGTACCCTCATTTTAATATTTTCTTGAAAAAACAGTGTTAAATATCATTTTTTTATATTTAATGTTATTATAAATATTAAAGAATATTTTATTATCTATACGATTTGATTACATTTTATATTTCATATTCAATGGATATAGAGTTAAAAATCATAAAGAAATTAAATATCATAAAGCAGCTAGATATGCTATAACCATGGAAACCGCTACTATATTAAGAAAATGCTGATTGACAGATTTCAGTGTCAAGGAAGGTATTGTCTTTGGTCAAACAATTCGGTGGTGAGTTTTTGATGAATAAGCAAGTTTTAGAGTCGTGTGTGTATGTGACGACTTTTTCGGGTCCGATAACTCAAATACTACAATTCAAAAAATTATATTTTTTCGTATTCGTTTTCATTACATTTATGTGAAGAGATGATTAGATTTTGGTTATAATTGGTCAACCGGAAGTACCCTCATTTTAATATTTTCTTGAAAAAACAGTGTTAAATATCATTTTTTTATATTTAATGTTATTATAAATATTAAAGAATATTTTATTATCTATACGATTTGATTACATTTTATATTTCATATTCAATGGATATAGAGTTAAAAATCATAAAGAAATTAAATATCATAAAGCAGCTAGCTGTGCTATAACCATGGAAACCGCTACTATATTAAGAAAATGCTGATTGACAGATTTCAGTGTCAAGGAAGGTATTGTCTTTGGTCAAACAATTCGGTGGTGAGTTTTTGATGAATAAGCAAGTTTTAGAGTCGTGTGTGTATGTGACGACTTTTTCGGGTCCGATAACTCAAATACTACAATTCAAAAAATTATATTTTTTCGTATTCGTTTTCATTACATTTATGTGAAGAGATGATTAGATTTTGGTTATAATTGGTCAACCGGAAGTACCCTCATTTTAATATTTTCTTGAAAAAACAGTGTTAAATATCATTTTTTTATATTTAATGTTATTATAAATATTAAAGAATATTTTATTATCTATACGATTTGATTACATTTTATATTTCATATTCAATGGATATAGAGTTAAAAATCATAAAGAAATTAAATATCATAAAGCAGCTAGATATGCTATAACCATGGAAACCGCTACTATATTAAGAAAATGCTGATTGACAGATTTCAGTGTCAAGGAAGGTATTGTCTTTGGTCAAACAATTCGGTGGTGAGTTTTTGATGAATAAGCAAGTTTTAGAGTCGTGTGTGTATGTGACGACTTTTTCGGGTCCGATAACTCAAATACTACAATTCAAAAAATTATATTTTTTCGTATTCGTTTTCATTACATTTATGTGAAGAGATGATTAGATTTTGGTTATAATTGGTCAACCGGAAGTACCCTCATTTTAATATTTTCTTGAAAAAACAGTGTTAAATATCATTTTTTTATATTTAATGTTATTATAAATATTAAAGAATATTTTATTATCTATACGATTTGATTACATTTTATATTTCATATTCAATGGATATAGAGTTAAAAATCATAAAGAAATTAAATATCATAAAGCAGCTAGATATGCTATAACCATGGAAACCGCTACTATATTAAGAAAATGCTGATTGACAGATTTCAGTGTCAAGGAAGGTATTGTCTTTGGTCAAACAATTCGGTGGTGAGTTTTTGATGAATAAGCAAGTTTTAGAGTCGTGTGTGTATGTGACGACTTTTTCGGGTCCGATAACTCAAATACTACAATTCAAAAAATTATATTTTTTCGTATTCGTTTTCATTACATTTATGTGAAGAGATGATTAGATTTTGGTTATAATTGGTCAACCGGAAGTACCCTCATTTTAATATTTTCTTGAAAAAACAGTGTTAAATATCATTTTTTTATATTTAATGTTATTATAAATATTAAAGAATATTTTATTATCTATACGATTTGATTACATTTTATATTTCATATTCAATGGATATAGAGTTAAAAATCATAAAGAAATTAAATATCATAAAGCAGCTAGATATGCTATAACCATGGAAACCGCTACTATATTAAGAAAATGCTGATTGACAGATTTCAGTGTCAAGGAAGGTATTGTCTTTGGTCAAACAATTCGGTGGTGAGTTTTTGATGAATAAGCAAGTTTTAGAGTCGTGTGTGTATGTGACGACTTTTTCGGGTCCGATAACTCAAATACTACAATTCAAAAAATTATATTTTTTCGTATTCGTTTTCATTACATTTATGTGAAGAGATGATTAGATTTTGGTTATAATTGGTCAACCGGAAGTACCCTCATTTTAATATTTTCTTGAAAAAACAGTGTTAAATATAATTTTTTTATATTTAATGTTATTATAAATATTAAAGAATATTTTATTATCTATACGATTTGATTACATTTTATATTTCATATTCAATGGATATAGAGTTAAAAATCATAAAGAAATTAAATATCATAAAGCAGCTAGCTGTGCTATAACCATGGAAACCGCTACTATATTAAGAAAATGCTGATTGACAGATTTCAGTGTCAAGGAAGGTATTGTCTTTGGTCAAACAATTCGGTGGTGAGTTTTTGATGAATAAGCAAGTTTTAGAGTCGTGTGTGTATGTGACGACTTTTTCGGGTCCGATAACTCAAATACTACAATTCAAAAAATTATATTTTTTCGTATTCGTTTTCATTACATTTATGTGAAGAGATGATTAGATTTTGGTTATAATTGGTCAACCGGAAGTACCCTCATTTTAATATTTTCTTGAAAAAACAGTGTTAAATATAATTTTTTTATATTTAATGTTATTATAAATATTAAAGAATATTTTATTATCTATACGATTTGATTACATTTTATATTTCATATTCAATGGATATAGAGTTAAAAATCATAAAGAAATTAAATATCATAAAGCAGCTAGATATGCTATAACCATGGAAACCGCTACTATATTAAGAAAATGCTGATTGACAGATTTCAGTGTCAAGGAAGGTATTGTCTTTGGTCAAACAATTCGGTGGTGAGTTTTTGATGAATAAGCAAGTTTTAGAGTCGTGTGTGTATGTGACGACTTTTTCGGGTCCGATAACTCAAATACTACAATTCAAAAAATTATATTTTTTCGTATTCGTTTTCATTACATTTATGTGAAGAGATGATTAGATTTTGGTTATAATTGGTCAACCGGAAGTACCCTCATTTTAATATTTTCTTGAAAAAACAGTGTTAAATATCATTTTTTTATATTTAATGTTATTATAAATATTAAAGAATATTTTATTATCTATACGATTTGATTACATTTTATATTTCATATTCAATGGATATAGAGTTAAAAATCATAAAGAAATTAAATATCATAAAGCAGCTAGATATGCTATAACCATGGAAACCGCTACTATATTAAGAAAATGCTGATTGACAGATTTCAGTGTCAAGGAAGGTATTGTCTTTGGTCAAACAATTCGGTGGTGAGTTTTTGATGAATAAGCAAGTTTTAGAGTCGTGTGTGTATGTGACGACTTTTTCGGGTCCGATAACTCAAATACTACAATTCAAAAAATTATATTTTTTCGTATTCGTTTTCATTACATTTATGTGAAGAGATGATTAGATTTTGGTTATAATTGGTCAACCGGAAGTACCCTCATTTTAATATTTTCTTGAAAAAACAGTGTTAAATATAATTTTTTTATATTTAATGTTATTATAAATATTAAAGAATATTTTATTATCTATACGATTTGATTACATTTTATATTTCATATTCAATGGATATAGAGTTAAAAATCATAAAGAAATTAAATATCATAAAGCAGCTAGATATGCTATAACCATGGAAACCGCTACTATATTAAGAAAATGCTGATTGACAGATTTCAGTGTCAAGGAAGGTATTGTCTTTGGTCAAACAATTCGGTGGTGAGTTTTTGATGAATAAGCAAGTTTTAGAGTCGTGTGTGTATGTGACGACTTTTTCGGGTCCGATAACTCAAATACTACAATTCAAAAAATTATATTTTTTCGTATTCGTTTTCATTACATTTATGTGAAGAGATGATTAGATTTTGGTTATAATTGGTCAACCGGAAGTACCCTCATTTTAATATTTTCTTGAAAAAACAGTGTTAAATATAATTTTTTTATATTTAATGTTATTATAAATATTAAAGAATATTTTATTATCTATACGATTTGATTACATTTTATATTTCATATTCAAAGGATATAGAGTTAAAAATCATAAAGAAATTAAATATCATAAAGCAGCTAGCTGTGCTATAACCATGGAAACCGCTACTATATTAAGAAAATGCTGATTGACAGATTTCAGTGTCAAGGAAGGTATTGTCTTTGGTCAAACAATTCGGTGGTGAGTTTTTGATGAATAAGCAAGTTTTAGAGTCGTGTGTGTATGTGACGACTTTTTCGGGTCCGATAACTCAAATACTACAATTCAAAAAATTATATTTTTTCGTATTCGTTTTCATTACATTTATGTGAAGAGATGATTAGATTTTGGTTATAATTGGTCAACCGGAAGTACCCTCATTTTAATATTTTCTTGAAAAAACAGTGTTAAATATCATTTTTTTATATTTAATGTTATTATAAATATTAAAGAATATTTTATTATCTATACGATTTGATTACATTTTATATTTCATATTCAATGGATATAGAGTTAAAAATCATAAAGAAATTAAATATCATAAAGCAGCTAGCTGTGCTATAACCATGGAAACCGCTACTATATTAAGAAAATGCTGATTGACAGATTTCAGTGTCAAGGAAGGTATTGTCTTTGGTCAAACAATTCGGTGGTGAGTTTTTGATGAATAAGCAAGTTTTAGAGTCGTGTGTGTATGTGACGACTTTTTCGGGTCCGATAACTCAAATACTACAATTCAAAAAATTATATTTTTTCGTATTCGTTTTCATTACATTTATGTGAAGAGATGATTAGATTTTGGTTATAATTGGTCAACCGGAAGTACCCTCATTTTAATATTTTCTTGAAAAAACAGTGTTAAATATCATTTTTTTATATTTAATGTTATTATAAATATTAAAGAATATTTTATTATCTATACGATTTGATTACATTTTATATTTCATATTCAATGGATATAGAGTTAAAAATCATAAAGAAATTAAATATCATAAAGCAGCTAGATATGCTATAACCATGGAAACCGCTACTATATTAAGAAAATGCTGATTGACAGATTTCAGTGTCAAGGAAGGTATTGTCTTTGGTCAAACAATTCGGTGGTGAGTTTTTGATGAATAAGCAAGTTTTAGAGTCGTGTGTGTATGTGACGACTTTTTCGGGTCCGATAACTCAAATACTACAATTCAAAAAATTATATTTTTTCGTATTCGTTTTCATTACATTTATGTGAAGAGATGATTAGATTTTGGTTATAATTGGTCAACCGGAAGTACCCTCATTTTAATATTTTCTTGAAAAAACAGTGTTAAATATAATTTTTTATATTTAATGTTATTATAAATATTAAAGAATATTTTATTATCTATACGATTTGATTACATTTTATATTTCATATTCAATGGATATAGAGTTAAAAATCATAAAGAAATTAAATATCATAAAGCAGCTAGCTGTGCTATAACCATGGAAACCGCTACTATATTAAGAAAATGCTGATTGACAGATTTCAGTGTCAAGGAAGGTATTGTCTTTGGTCAAACAATTCGGTGGTGAGTTTTTGATGAATAAGCAAGTTTTAGAGTCGTGTGTGTATGTGACGACTTTTTCGGGTCCGATAACTCAAATACTACAATTCAAAAAATTATATTTTTTCGTATTCGTTTTCATTACATTTATGTGAAGAGCTGATTAGATTTTGGTTATAATTGGTCAACCGGAAGTACCCTCATTTTAATATTTTCTTGAAAAAACAGTGTTAAATATCATTTTTTATATTTAATGTTATTATAAATATTAAAGAATATTTTATTATCTATACGATTTGATTACATTTTATATTTCATATTCAATGGATATAGAGTTAAAAATCATAAAGAAATTAAATATCATAAAGCAGCTAGCTGTGCTATAACCATGGAAACCGCTACTATATTAAGAAAATGCTGATTGACAGATTTCAGTGTCAAGGAAGGTATTGTCTTTGGTCAAACAATTCGGTGGTGAGTTTTTGATGAATAAGCAAGTTTTAGAGTCGTGTGTGTATGTGACGACTTTTTCGGGTCCGATAACTCAAATACTACAATTCAAAAAATTATATTTTTTCGTATTCGTTTTCATTACATTTATGTGAAGAGATGATTAGATTTTGGTTATAATTGGTCAACCGGAAGTACCCTCATTTTAATATTTTCTTGAAAAAACAGTGTTAAATATCATTTTTTTATATTTAATGTTATTATAAATATTAAAGAATATTTTATTATCTATACGATTTGATTACATTTTATATTTCATATTCAATGGATATAGAGTTAAAAATCATAAAGAAATTAAATATCATAAAGCAGCTAGCTGTGCTATAACCATGGAAACCGCTACTATATTAAGAAAATGCTGATTGACAGATTTCAGTGTCAAGGAAGGTATTGTCTTTGGTCAAACAATTCGGTGGTGAGTTTTTGATGAATAAGCAAGTTTTAGAGTCGTGTGTGTATGTGACGACTTTTTCGGGTCCGATAACTCAAATACTACAATTCAAAAAATTATATTTTTTCGTATTCGTTTTCATTACATTTATGTGAAGAGATGATTAGATTTTGGTTATAATTGGTCAACCGGAAGTACCCTCATTTTAATATTTTCTTGAAAAAACAGTGTTAAATATCATTTTTTTATATTTAATGTTATTATAAATATTAAAGAATATTTTATTATCTATACGATTTGATTACATTTTATATTTCATATTCAATGGATATAGAGTTAAAAATCATAAAGAAATTAAATATCATAAAGCAGCTAGATATGCTATAACCATGGAAACCGCTACTATATTAAGAAAATGCTGATTGACAGATTTCAGTGTCAAGGAAGGTATTGTCTTTGGTCAAACAATTCGGTGGTGAGTTTTTGATGAATAAGCAAGTTTTAGAGTCGTGTGTGTATGTGACGACTTTTTCGGGTCCGATAACTCAAATACTACAATTCAAAAAATTATATTTTTTCGTATTCGTTTTCATTACATTTATGTGAAGAGATGATTAGATTTTGGTTATAATTGGTCAACCGGAAGTACCCTCATTTTAATATTTTCTTGAAAAAACAGTGTTAAATATCATTTTTTATATTTAATGTTATTATAAATATTAAAGAATATTTTATTATCTATACGATTTGATTACATTTTATATTTCATATTCAATGGATATAGAGTTAAAAATCATAAAGAAATTAAATATCATAAAGCAGCTAGCTGTGCTATAACCATGGAAACCGCTACTATATTAAGAAAATGCTGATTGACAGATTTCAGTGTCAAGGAAGGTATTGTCTTTGGTCAAACAATTCGGTGGTGAGTTTTTGATGAATAAGCAAGTTTTAGAGTCGTGTGTGTATGTGACGACTTTTTCGGGTCCGATAACTCAAATACTACAATTCAAAAAATTATATTTTTTCGTATTCGTTTTCATTACATTTATGTGAAGAGATGATTAGATTTTGGTTATAATTGGTCAACCGGAAGTACCCTCATTTTAATATTTTCTTGAAAAAACAGTGTTAAATATAATTTTTTATATTTAATGTTATTATAAATATTAAAGAATATTTTATTATCTATACGATTTGATTACATTTTATATTTCATATTCAATGGATATAGAGTTAAAAATCATAAAGAAATTAAATATCATAAAGCAGCTAGATATGCTATAACCATGGAAACCGCTACTATATTAAGAAAATGCTGATTGACAGATTTCAGTGTCAAGGAAGGTATTGTCTTTGGTCAAACAATTCGGTGGTGAGTTTTTGATGAATAAGCAAGTTTTAGAGTCGTGTGTGTATGTGACGACTTTTTCGGGTCCGATAACTCAAATACTACAATTCAAAAAATTATATTTTTTCGTATTCGTTTTCATTACATTTATGTGAAGAGATGATTAGATTTTGGTTATAATTGGTCAACCGGAAGTACCCTCATTTTAATATTTTCTTGAAAAAACAGTGTTAAATATAATTTTTTTATATTTAATGTTATTATAAATATTAAAGAATATTTTATTATCTATACGATTTGATTACATTTTATATTTCATATTCAATGGATATAGAGTTAAAAATCATAAAGAAATTAAATATCATAAAGCAGCTAGATATGCTATAACCATGGAAACCGCTACTATATTAAGAAAATGCTGATTGACAGATTTCAGTGTCAAGGAAGGTATTGTCTTTGGTCAAACAATTCGGTGGTGAGTTTTTGATGAATAAGCAAGTTTTAGAGTCGTGTGTGTATGTGACGACTTTTTCGGGTCCGATAACTCAAATACTACAATTCAAAAAATTATATTTTTTCGTATTCGTTTTCATTACATTTATGTGAAGAGATGATTAGATTTTGGTTATAATTGGTCAACCGGAAGTACCCTCATTTTAATATTTTCTTGAAAAAACAGTGTTAAATATCATTTTTTTATATTTAATGTTATTATAAATATTAAAGAATATTTTATTATCTATACGATTTGATTACATTTTATATTTCATATTCAATGGATATAGAGTTAAAAATCATAAAGAAATTAAATATCATAAAGCAGCTAGATATGCTATAACCATGGAAACCGCTACTATATTAAGAAAATGCTGATTGACAGATTTCAGTGTCAAGGAAGGTATTGTCTTTGGTCAAACAATTCGGTGGTGAGTTTTTGATGAATAAGCAAGTTTTAGAGTCGTGTGTGTATGTGACGACTTTTTCGGGTCCGATAACTCAAATACTACAATTCAAAAAATTATATTTTTTCGTATTCGTTTTCATTACATTTATGTGAAGAGATGATTAGATTTTGGTTATAATTGGTCAACCGGAAGTACCCTCATTTTAATATTTTCTTGAAAAAACAGTGTTAAATATCATTTTTTTATATTTAATGTTATTATAAATATTAAAGAATATTTTATTATCTATACGATTTGATTACATTTTATATTTCATATTCAATGGATATAGAGTTAAAAATCATAAAGAAATTAAATATCATAAAGCAGCTAGATATGCTATAACCATGGAAACCGCTACTATATTAAGAAAATGCTGATTGACAGATTTCAGTGTCAAGGAAGGTATTGTCTTTGGTCAAACAATTCGGTGGTGAGTTTTTGATGAATAAGCAAGTTTTAGAGTCGTGTGTGTATGTGACGACTTTTTCGGGTCCGATAACTCAAATACTACAATTCAAAAAATTATATTTTTTCGTATTCGTTTTCATTACATTTATGTGAAGAGATGATTAGATTTTGGTTATAATTGGTCAACCGGAAGTACCCTCATTTTAATATTTTCTTGAAAAAACAGTGTTAAATATCATTTTTTTATATTTAATGTTATTATAAATATTAAAGAATATTTTATTATCTATACGATTTGATTACATTTTATATTTCATATTCAATGGATATAGAGTTAAAAATCATAAAGAAATTAAATATCATAAAGCAGCTAGATATGCTATAACCATAGAAACCGCTACTATATTAAGAAAATGCTGATTGACAGATTTCAGTGTCAAGGAAGGTATTGTCTTTGGTCAAACAATTCGGTGGTGAGTTTTTGATGAATAAGCAAGTTTTAGAGTCGTGTGTGTATGTGACGACTTTTTCGGGTCCGATAACTCAAATACTACAATTCAAAAAATTATATTTTTTCGTATTCGTTTTCATTACATTTATGTGAAGAGATGATTAGATTTTGGTTATAATTGGTCAACCGGAAGTACCCTCATTTTAATATTTTCTTGAAAAAACAGTGTTAAATATCATTTTTTTATATTTAATGTTATTATAAATATTAAAGAATATTTTATTATCTATACGATTTGATTACATTTTATATTTCATATTCAATGGATATAGAGTTAAAAATCATAAAGAAATTAAATATCATAAAGCAGCTAGATATGCTATAACCATGGAAACCGCTACTATATTAAGAAAATGCTGATTGACAGATTTCAGTGTCAAGGAAGGTATTGTCTTTGGTCAAACAATTCGGTGGTGAGTTTTTGATGAATAAGCAAGTTTTAGAGTCGTGTGTGTATGTGACGACTTTTTCGGGTCCGATAACTCAAATACTACAATTCAAAAAATTATATTTTTTCGTATTCGTTTTCATTACATTTATGTGAAGAGATGATTAGATTTTGGTTATAATTGGTCAACCGGAAGTACCCTCATTTTAATATTTTCTTGAAAAAACAGTGTTAAATATCATTTTTTTATATTTAATGTTATTATAAATATTAAAGAATATTTTATTATCTATACGATTTGATTACATTTTATATTTCATATTCAATGGATATAGAGTTAAAAATCATAAAGAAATTAAATATCATAAAGCAGCTAGATATGCTATAACCATGGAAACCGCTACTATATTAAGAAAATGCTGATTGACAGATTTCAGTGTCAAGGAAGGTATTGTCTTTGGTCAAACAATTCGGTGGTGAGTTTTTGATGAATAAGCAAGTTTTAGAGTCGTGTGTGTATGTGACGACTTTTTCGGGTCCGATAACTCAAATACTACAATTCAAAAAATTATATTTTTTCGTATTCGTTTTCATTACATTTATGTGAAGAGATGATTAGATTTTGGTTATAATTGGTCAACCGGAAGTACCCTCATTTTAATATTTTCTTGAAAAAACAGTGTTAAATATCATTTTTTTATATTTAATGTTATTATAAATATTAAAGAATATTTTATTATCTATACGATTTGATTACATTTTATATTTCATATTCAATGGATATAGAGTTAAAAATCATAAAGAAATTAAATATCATAAAGCAGCTAGATATGCTATAACCATGGAAACCGCTACTATATTAAGAAAATGCTGATTGACAGATTTCAGTGTCAAGGAAGGTATTGTCTTTGGTCAAACAATTCGGTGGTGAGTTTTTGATGAATAAGCAAGTTTTAGAGTCGTGTGTGTATGTGACGACTTTTTCGGGTCCGATAACTCAAATACTACAATTCAAAAAATTATATTTTTTCGTATTCGTTTTCATTACATTTATGTGAAGAGATGATTAGATTTTGGTTATAATTGGTCAACCGGAAGTACCCTCATTTTAATATTTTCTTGAAAAAACAGTGTTAAATATCATTTTTTTATATTTAATGTTATTATAAATATTAAAGAATATTTTATTATCTATACGATTTGATTACATTTTATATTTCATATTCAATGGATATAGAGTTAAAAATCATAAAGAAATTAAATATCATAAAGCAGCTAGATATGCTATAACCATGGAAACCGCTACTATATTAAGAAAATGCTGATTGACAGATTTCAGTGTCAAGGAAGGTATTGTCTTTGGTCAAACAATTCGGTGGTGAGTTTTTGATGAATAAGCAAGTTTTAGAGTCGTGTGTGTATGTGACGACTTTTTCGGGTCCGATAACTCAAATACTACAATTCAAAAAATTATATTTTTTCGTATTCGTTTTCATTACATTTATGTGAAGAGATGATTAGATTTTGGTTATAATTGGTCAACCGGAAGTACCCTCATTTTAATATTTTCTTGAAAAAACAGTGTTAAATATCATTTTTTTATATTTAATGTTATTATAAATATTAAAGAATATTTTATTATCTATACGATTTGATTACATTTTATATTTCATATTCAATGGATATAGAGTTAAAAATCATAAAGAAATTAAATATCATAAAGCAGCTAGATATGCTATAACCATGGAAACCGCTACTATATTAAGAAAATGCTGATTGACAGATTTCAGTGTCAAGGAAGGTATTGTCTTTGGTCAAACAATTCGGTGGTGAGTTTTTGATGAATAAGCAAGTTTTAGAGTCGTGTGTGTATGTGACGACTTTTTCGGGTCCGATAACTCAAATACTACAATTCAAAAAATTATATTTTTTCGTATTCGTTTTCATTACATTTATGTGAAGAGATGATTAGATTTTGGTTATAATTGGTCAACCGGAAGTACCCTCATTTTAATATTTTCTTGAAAAAACAGTGTTAAATATCATTTTTTTATATTTAATGTTATTATAAATATTAAAGAATATTTTATTATCTATACGATTTGATTACATTTTATATTTCATATTCAATGGATATAGAGTTAAAAATCATAAAGAAATTAAATATCATAAAGCAGCTAGATATGCTATAACCATGGAAACCGCTACTATATTAAGAAAATGCTGATTGACAGATTTCAGTGTCAAGGAAGGTATTGTCTTTGGTCAAACAATTCGGTGGTGAGTTTTTGATGAATAAGCAAGATTTAGAGTCGTGTGTGTATGTGACGACTTTTTCGGGTCCGATAACTCAAATACTACAATTCAAAAAATTATATTTTTTCGTATTCGTTTTCATTACATTTATGTGAAGAGATGATTAGATTTTGGTTATAATTGGTCAACCGGAAGTACCCTCATTTTAATATTTTCTTGAAAAAACAGTGTTAAATATCATTTTTTTATATTTAATGTTATTATAAATATTAAAGAATATTTTATTATCTATACGATTTGATTACATTTTATATTTCATATTCAATGGATATAGAGTTAAAAATCATAAAGAAATTAAATATCATAAAGCAGCTAGATATGCTATAACCATGGAAACCGCTACTATATTAAGAAAATGCTGATTGACAGATTTCAGTGTCAAGGAAGGTATTGTCTTTGGTCAAACAATTCGGTGGTGAGTTTTTGATGAATAAGCAAGTTTTAGAGTCGTGTGTGTATGTGACGACTTTTTCGGGTCCGATAACTCAAATACTACAATTCAAAAAATTATATTTTTTCGTATTCGTTTTCATTACATTTATGTGAAGAGATGATTAGATTTTGGTTATAATTGGTCAACCGGAAGTACCCTCATTTTAATATTTTCTTGAAAAAACAGTGTTAAATATCATTTTTTATATTTAATGTTATTATAAATATTAAAGAATATTTTATTATCTATACGATTTGATTACATTTTATATTTCATATTCAATGGATATAGAGTTAAAAATCATAAAGAAATTAAATATCATAAAGCAGCTAGCTGTGCTATAACCATGGAAACCGCTACTATATTAAGAAAATGCTGATTGACAGATTTCAGTGTCAAGGAAGGTATTGTCTTTGGTCAAACAATTCGGTGGTGAGTTTTTGATGAATAAGCAAGTTTTAGAGTCGTGTGTGTATGTGACGACTTTTTCGGGTCCGATAACTCAAATACTACAATTCAAAAAATTATATTTTTTCGTATTCGTTTTCATTACATTTATGTGAAGAGATGATTAGATTTTGGTTATAATTGGTCAACCGGAAGTACCCTCATTTTAATATTTTCTTGAAAAAACAGTGTTAAATATCATTTTTTTATATTTAATGTTATTATAAATATTAAAGAATATTTTATTATCTATACGATTTGATTACATTTTATATTTCATATTCAATGGATATAGAGTTAAAAATCATAAAGAAATTAAATATCATAAAGCAGCTAGATATGCTATAACCATGGAAACCGCTACTATATTAAGAAAATGCTGATTGACAGATTTCAGTGTCAAGGAAGGTATTGTCTTTGGTCAAACAATTCGGTGGTGAGTTTTTGATGAATAAGCAAGTTTTAGAGTCGTGTGTGTATGTGACGACTTTTTCGGGTCCGATAACTCAAATACTACAATTCAAAAAATTATATTTTTTCGTATTCGTTTTCATTACATTTATGTGAAGAGATGATTAGATTTTGGTTATAATTGGTCAACCGGAAGTACCCTCATTTTAATATTTTCTTGAAAAAACAGTGTTAAATATCATTTTTTATATTTAATGTTATTATAAATATTAAAGAATATTTTATTATCTATACGATTTGATTACATTTTATATTTCATATTCAATGGATATAGAGTTAAAAATCATAAAGAAATTAAATATCATAAAGCAGCTAGCTGTGCTATAACCATGGAAACCGCTACTATATTAAGAAAATGCTGATTGACAGATTTCAGTGTCAAGGAAGGTATTGTCTTTGGTCAAACAATTCGGTGGTGAGTTTTTGATGAATAAGCAAGTTTTAGAGTCGTGTGTGTATGTGACGACTTTTTCGGGTCCGATAACTCAAATACTACAATTCAAAAAATTATATTTTTTCGTATTCGTTTTCATTACATTTATGTGAAGAGATGATTAGATTTTGGTTATAATTGGTCAACCGGAAGTACCCTCATTTTAATATTTTCTTGAAAAAACAGTGTTAAATATCATTTTTTTATATTTAATGTTATTATAAATATTAAAGAATATTTTATTATCTATACGATTTGATTACATTTTATATTTCATATTCAATGGATATAGAGTTAAAAATCATAAAGAAATTAAATATCATAAAGCAGCTAGATATGCTATAACCATGGAAACCGCTACTATATTAAGAAAATGCTGATTGACAGATTTCAGTGTCAAGGAAGGTATTGTCTTTGGTCAAACAATTCGGTGGTGAGTTTTTGATGAATAAGCAAGTTTTAGAGTCGTGTGTGTATGTGACGACTTTTTCGGGTCCGATAACTCAAATACTACAATTCAAAAAATTATATTTTTTCGTATTCGTTTTCATTACATTTATGTGAAGAGATGATTAGATTTTGGTTATAATTGGTCAACCGGAAGTACCCTCATTTTAATATTTTCTTGAAAAAACAGTGTTAAATATCATTTTTTATATTTAATGTTATTATAAATATTAAAGAATATTTTATTATCTATACGATTTGATTACATTTTATATTTCATATTCAATGGATATAGAGTTAAAAATCATAAAGAAATTAAATATCATAAAGCAGCTAGCTGTGCTATAACCATGGAAACCGCTACTATATTAAGAAAATGCTGATTGACAGATTTCAGTGTCAAGGAAGGTATTGTCTTTGGTCAAACAATTCGGTGGTGAGTTTTTGATGAATAAGCAAGTTTTAGAGTCGTGTGTGTATGTGACGACTTTTTCGGGTCCGATAACTCAAATACTACAATTCAAAAAATTATATTTTTTCGTATTCGTTTTCATTACATTTATGTGAAGAGATGATTAGATTTTGGTTATAATTGGTCAACCGGAAGTACCCTCATTTTAATATTTTCTTGAAAAAACAGTGTTAAATATCATTTTTTTATATTTAATGTTATTATAAATATTAAAGAATATTTTATTATCTATACGATTTGATTACATTTTATATTTCATATTCAATGGATATAGAGTTAAAAATCATAAAGAAATTAAATATCATAAAGCAGCTAGATATGCTATAACCATGGAAACCGCTACTATATTAAGAAAATGCTGATTGACAGATTTCAGTGTCAAGGAAGGTATTGTCTTTGGTCAAACAATTCGGTGGTGAGTTTTTGATGAATAAGCAAGTTTTAGAGTCGTGTGTGTATGTGACGACTTTTTCGGGTCCGATAACTCAAATACTACAATTCAAAAAATTATATTTTTTCGTATTCGTTTTCATTACATTTATGTGAAGAGATGATTAGATTTTGGTTATAATTGGTCAACCGGAAGTACCCTCATTTTAATATTTTCTTGAAAAAACAGTGTTAAATATCATTTTTTTATATTTAATGTTATTATAAATATTAAAGAATATTTTATTATCTATACGATTTGATTACATTTTATATTTCATATTCAATGGATATAGAGTTAAAAATCATAAAGAAATTAAATATCATAAAGCAGCTAGATATGCTATAACCATGGAAACCGCTACTATATTAAGAAAATGCTGATTGACAGATTTCAGTGTCAAGGAAGGTATTGTCTTTGGTCAAACAATTCGGTGGTGAGTTTTTGATGAATAAGCAAGTTTTAGAGTCGTGTGTGTATGTGACGACTTTTTCGGGTCCGATAACTCAAATACTACAATTCAAAAAATTATATTTTTTCGTATTCGTTTTCATTACATTTATGTGAAGAGATGATTAGATTTTGGTTATAATTGGTCAACCGGAAGTACCCTCATTTTAATATTTTCTTGAAAAAACAGTGTTAAATATCATTTTTTTATATTTAATGTTATTATAAATATTAAAGAATATTTTATTATCTATACGATTTGATTACATTTTATATTTCATATTCAATGGATATAGAGTTAAAAATCATAAAGAAATTAAATATCATAAAGCAGCTAGATATGCTATAACCATGGAAACCGCTACTATATTAAGAAAATGCTGATTGACAGATTTCAGTGTCAAGGAAGGTATTGTCTTTGGTCAAACAATTCGGTGGTGAGTTTTTGATGAATAAGCAAGTTTTAGAGTCGTGTGTGTATGTGACGACTTTTTCGGGTCCGATAACTCAAATACTACAATTCAAAAAATTATATTTTTTCGTATTCGTTTTCATTACATTTATGTGAAGAGATGATTAGATTTTGGTTATAATTGGTCAACCGGAAGTACCCTCATTTTAATATTTTCTTGAAAAAACAGTGTTAAATATCATTTTTTTATATTTAATGTTATTATAAATATTAAAGAATATTTTATTATCTATACGATTTGATTACATTTTATATTTCATATTCAATGGATATAGAGTTAAAAATCATAAAGAAATTAAATATCATAAAGCAGCTAGATATGCTATAACCATGGAAACCGCTACTATATTAAGAAAATGCTGATTGACAGATTTCAGTGTCAAGGAAGGTATTGTCTTTGGTCAAACAATTCGGTGGTGAGTTTTTGATGAATAAGCAAGTTTTAGAGTCGTGTGTGTATGTGACGACTTTTTCGGGTCCGATAACTCAAATACTACAATTCAAAAAATTATATTTTTTCGTATTCGTTTTCATTACATTTATGTGAAGAGATGATTAGATTTTGGTTATAATTGGTCAACCGGAAGTACCCTCATTTTAATATTTTCTTGAAAAAACAGTGTTAAATATCATTTTTTATATTTAATGTTATTATAAATATTAAAGAATATTTTATTATCTATACGATTTGATTACATTTTATATTTCATATTCAATGGATATAGAGTTAAAAATCATAAAGAAATTAAATATCATAAAGCAGCTAGCTGTGCTATAACCATGGAAACCGCTACTATATTAAGAAAATGCTGATTGACAGATTTCAGTGTCAAGGAAGGTATTGTCTTTGGTCAAACAATTCGGTGGTGAGTTTTTGATGAATAAGCAAGTTTTAGAGTCGTGTGTGTATGTGACGACTTTTTCGGGTCCGATAACTCAAATACTACAATTCAAAAAATTATATTTTTTCGTATTCGTTTTCATTACATTTATGTGAAGAGATGATTAGATTTTGGTTATAATTGGTCAACCGGAAGTACCCTCATTTTAATATTTTCTTGAAAAAACAGTGTTAAATATCATTTTTTTATATTTAATGTTATTATAAATATTAAAGAATATTTTATTATCTATACGATTTGATTACATTTTATATTTCATATTCAATGGATATAGAGTTAAAAATCATAAAGAAATTAAATATCATAAAGCAGCTAGATATGCTATAACCATGGAAACCGCTACTATATTAAGAAAATGCTGATTGACAGATTTCAGTGTCAAGGAAGGTATTGTCTTTGGTCAAACAATTCGGTGGTGAGTTTTTGATGAATAAGCAAGTTTTAGAGTCGTGTGTGTATGTGACGACTTTTTCGGGTCCGATAACTCAAATACTACAATTCAAAAAATTATATTTTTTCGTATTCGTTTTCATTACATTTATGTGAAGAGATGATTAGATTTTGGTTATAATTGGTCAACCGGAAGTACCCTCATTTTAATATTTTCTTGAAAAAACAGTGTTAAATATAATTTTTTTATATTTAATGTTATTATAAATATTAAAGAATATTTTATTATCTATACGATTTGATTACATTTTATATTTCATATTCAATGGATATAGAGTTAAAAATCATAAAGAAATTAAATATCATAAAGCAGCTAGATATGCTATAACCATGGAAACCGCTACTATATTAAGAAAATGCTGATTGACAGATTTCAGTGTCAAGGAAGGTATTGTCTTTGGTCAAACAATTCGGTGGTGAGTTTTTGATGAATAAGCAAGTTTTAGAGTCGTGTGTGTATGTGACGACTTTTTCGGGTCCGATAACTCAAATACTACAATTCAAAAAATTATATTTTTTCGTATTCGTTTTCATTACATTTATGTGAAGAGATGATTAGATTTTGGTTATAATTGGTCAACCGGAAGTACCCTCATTTTAATATTTTCTTGAAAAAACAGTGTTAAATATCATTTTTTTATATTTAATGTTATTATAAATATTAAAGAATATTTTATTATCTATACGATTTGATTACATTTTATATTTCATATTCAATGGATATAGAGTTAAAAATCATAAAGAAATTAAATATCATAAAGCAGCTAGATATGCTATAACCATGGAAACCGCTACTATATTAAGAAAATGCTGATTGACAGATTTCAGTGTCAAGGAAGGTATTGTCTTTGGTCAAACAATTCGGTGGTGAGTTTTTGATGAATAAGCAAGTTTTAGAGTCGTGTGTGTATGTGACGACTTTTTCGGGTCCGATAACTCAAATACTACAATTCAAAAAATTATATTTTTTCGTATTCGTTTTCATTACATTTATGTGAAGAGATGATTAGATTTTGGTTATAATTGGTCAACCGGAAGTACCCTCATTTTAATATTTTCTTGAAAAAACAGTGTTAAATATCATTTTTTTATATTTAATGTTATTATAAATATTAAAGAATATTTTATTATCTATACGATTTGATTACATTTTATATTTCATATTCAATGGATATAGAGTTAAAAATCATAAAGAAATTAAATATCATAAAGCAGCTAGATATGCTATAACCATGGAAACCGCTACTATATTAAGAAAATGCTGATTGACAGATTTCAGTGTCAAGGAAGGTATTGTCTTTGGTCAAACAATTCGGTGGTGAGTTTTTGATGAATAAGCAAGTTTTAGAGTCGTGTGTGTATGTGACGACTTTTTCGGGTCCGATAACTCAAATACTACAATTCAAAAAATTATATTTTTTCGTATTCGTTTTCATTACATTTATGTGAAGAGATGATTAGATTTTGGTTATAATTGGTCAACCGGAAGTACCCTCATTTTAATATTTTCTTGAAAAAACAGTGTTAAATATCATTTTTTTATATTTAATGTTATTATAAATATTAAAGAATATTTTATTATCTATACGATTTGATTACATTTTATATTTCATATTCAATGGATATAGAGTTAAAAATCATAAAGAAATTAAATATCATAAAGCAGCTAGATATGCTATAACCATGGAAACCGCTACTATATTAAGAAAATGCTGATTGACAGATTTCAGTGTCAAGGAAGGTATTGTCTTTGGTCAAACAATTCGGTGGTGAGTTTTTGATGAATAAGCAAGTTTTAGAGTCGTGTGTGTATGTGACGACTTTTTCGGGTCCGATAACTCAAATACTACAATTCAAAAAATTATATTTTTTCGTATTCGTTTTCATTACATTTATGTGAAGAGATGATTAGATTTTGGTTATAATTGGTCAACCGGAAGTACCCTCATTTTAATATTTTCTTGAAAAAACAGTGTTAAATATCATTTTTTTATATTTAATGTTATTATAAATATTAAAGAATATTTTATTATCTATACGATTTGATTACATTTTATATTTCATATTCAATGGATATAGAGTTAAAAATCATAAAGAAATTAAATATCATAAAGCAGCTAGATATGCTATAACCATGGAAACCGCTACTATATTAAGAAAATGCTGATTGACAGATTTCAGTGTCAAGGAAGGTATTGTCTTTGGTCAAACAATTCGGTGGTGAGTTTTTGATGAATAAGCAAGTTTTAGAGTCGTGTGTGTATGTGACGACTTTTTCGGGTCCGATAACTCAAATACTACAATTCAAAAAATTATATTTTTTCGTATTCGTTTTCATTACATTTATGTGAAGAGATGATTAGATTTTGGTTATAATTGGTCAACCGGAAGTACCCTCATTTTAATATTTTCTTGAAAAAACAGTGTTAAATATAATTTTTTTATATTTAATGTTATTATAAATATTAAAGAATATTTTATTATCTATACGATTTGATTACATTTTATATTTCATATTCAATGGATATAGAGTTAAAAATCATAAAGAAATTAAATATCATAAAGCAGCTAGATATGCTATAACCATGGAAACCGCTACTATATTAAGAAAATGCTGATTGACAGATTTCAGTGTCAAGGAAGGTATTGTCTTTGGTCAAACAATTCGGTGGTGAGTTTTTGATGAATAAGCAAGTTTTAGAGTCGTGTGTGTATGTGACGACTTTTTCGGGTCCGATAACTCAAATACTACAATTCAAAAAATTATATTTTTTCGTATTCGTTTTCATTACATTTATGTGAAGAGATGATTAGATTTTGGTTATAATTGGTCAACCGGAAGTACCCTCATTTTAATATTTTCTTGAAAAAACAGTGTTAAATATCATTTTTTTATATTTAATGTTATTATAAATATTAAAGAATATTTTATTATCTATACGATTTGATTACATTTTATATTTCATATCCAATGGATATAGAGTTAAAAATCATAAAGAAATTAAATATCATAAAGCAGCTAGCTGTGCTATAACCATGGAAACCGCTACTATATTAAGAAAATGCTGATTGACAGATTTCAGTGTCAAGTTTGTGTTATAACTTTACTGGAAATGTAGAATATCTTAAGTACATGAAACTTTCTGTACGAAATTTTTACAAAATATATAAAACAGACAGAAGGTAATGTAGTTGAAATATGGAATCTTGTGCAAGTAACTTTCTGTATGGAATTTTTACAAAATGGAACTGACGGAAGGTAATATGCTGGCCACATCAGATTTTTTTACTGAATAATTTAGTACAAAAGAACTAATTTTTGTTCAACAATAAATTCCAGCCCCTCCTTTATCTCAGCTAAAACGGTTAATGTAGTAAAACGGTTAATATAGTTTTTGCAGCCCCTGAAAAGTTAGGATGTTATACGAGTATTAAGCATCGATGGGAGCTAGAAGCCAAAACGGAGTGAAGCGGAGTGATTGACATCCAATTTTGTAATACAAACAATCCTTCGTATCAGTCAGGCATTTTCTTATATCTATTGTGTGCGGTGAACTATCCCCGCGGATAGTATACCCAGTACACATACAAGTCATCTATACTAATTAAAACAGTATTGAACTTAAAAAAAATGTAGCCAGCACATTACCTTCCGTCAGTTATATGAGGTATTTACAAAAATTCTACCGGTGAACTGTTACCGGTAAACAGATTTTTATCAGGTTATAGCTACCAGAATCGATATTTTAAGAACGCAAGTGGTAAACAGGGTAGATCCATAACCTATGAAAAAATTTGAACATTAAATGTGAAAAAATATATTTAACTTCGTTTTTTCAAGAAAAACTGTAAAAATCTTCAAATAAGAGTACTTCCGGTTGACCAATTATAACCAAAATCGAATCAGATCTTCATATGGCTGCAATGAAGAGGAATACGAAAGAATTATAATTTTTGGAATTGTAGTATTAGAGTTATAGTAGACGAAAATTTTGTTACACCCACACATACACACGCACACACACACACACACACACATATATATATATATATATATATACATATATATATATACACATCCACACATCCACACACACATACACACACACATACACACACACACACACACACACACACACACACACACACACACACACACACACACACACACACACACGCACACAACACACAACACACCATCGTAAAAATAGTAAAATCGTATTCTAGGGACCTTAAAACGTGTTTAATCATTACCTTCCTTACCTAAGGGTGATGGAAGGAAAAACGAATATTAATTTTCGTAATGAAAGAAACGAATCACATAAACATTATAATTTATAAAATAATTGGAGAAAATCAGGACAACCTTCATTAACAAAACGAAGTTAATCTCTACACAATCCTCGTTTACTTCATAGCGAGTTTATCAGCAACTACTTTCAAATAATGAACATCCCGGATTCCAGCTTCCAGCACACAAAATGAAAATTTGAGCGGTCAGGGCACGTCTCCTGCTTTAATAAAGCCATAGCGGGCTATGAAACAAAAAAACAGGGCTCGCAAAAACCGTCGGACGACGCGGGCGCGGTAAATATGTCAGGCCGATAGAGTTATAATATCTCGCGGGACCCAAACGGCACACAACGTTACGATCGTCGGTCACTGGTCTTCCAATAACTGTGGCGGCCCCGTGCAGTGCAAAAGCTGCGCAGATGAATTTCAGCTTTTTGCGGTCATAATAGCGGTATTTAACGGGCAAATAATGGCTTATTGCTCCACAGATAGAAACATGCCTATGTTTTTTGATAACTGTTCCTTCAAGCCAAAGAGAAAAACTCGAACACTGAATTAGAACTCCTAAATGAAGTTGGAAGCAGATACGTTATATTATTAATGATGTGGACATATTATAAAACATGTATCCACCGTTTTAAAATACAGGCTAATAAAAACCAAATAATGTAACATTTATAGGAGAGAAGAAGTCAAAATAAGTTGGAATGTTAACAATATGTGTCCAAAATGAACTATTTCGGAGAAAGAGGACATTTTGTATTAGAAGCGAAGAAAAATTGACAAGTGATGGATTTTTTTTGTATAAATAGACTAAAAAAATAATTAAATTTAATATGAAACATTTTTCTCAATTTTTAATAGTTAAGAAATTATTTAAAAATTAAATATTGATCAAGGTCCCCACAACATTATACTTTGTACATTTATTTGATTTTTTTGAAAAACAAAAACAGCAAAGTTAAATCCCGTAAAAATTCATTTTTTTGACTTACATCTCGGAAACTATTAAAAATCGGACACATATTATATAAAACTTTTCAACACATTTTTTATACGCTGCCTACCAGTACTTTCTTCAAGTAAGTATATATAATATAGCCTAACCTAACGTACTGTATCTGTTCGTATACACGGATATGAATTTTTCGCAAGAAGAACTATCAATACCTAATCGCACAAATATTAATAATAAACAGTTTTATTTATTGGCTAATGCAAACTACTGTCCATTACTGCAATTGTTTCTTAATAAACACACAATTTCCATAGTATACTAGATTTAATTTAAATAAATATAGACAAAAATGGAGAAAAACTCCGAAATTATTGGTTTTAGGCATAGGATACCCTTAATAACATAGAAAGATAACATAGAAAGAAACCCAACTAAATAATAAAATATAGAGTGTATAGAGAGTAAATTTGTTTGACTTTATTGAACACCCTGTATAATTATATTTAAAAAAATTGTATGAGAACATAGAGTATAGTTAAAGTTGTACAGAAAAAAAAATTACTATTAAAATAACTTTAGTACGCCTTTATAAAGCAATGCGTGTATTAGGTCATTTTTAAAGAAAAAACGGAACAACTTGACAACGCCGAGGAAAATGAAAAAAAATTATATGTACGCCGAGCCGTAATGCAACATCCTGTATATGTGAAAATAATTTTATGTTATACTCCTTGAGTAGACGAATAAATTCTGTCAATAAATTTATGCTCTATTTCTAATGACAAGGGAGATATCGAAGACGGTCATTTCAAAGACAGCCTGCGTATTCCAATATTGAGTGGTTTTTTCAAACCTCCTATTGGCTAAGAAAAAATTAAGTTCCAAAATGTGTCAAAACGAAATGTAATTTAAATGGGAAAAATCAAGTGCATTTAGGCACGGTCAAATACATATTAATATTAAGCGGAATCATTGCCAGCACAATTTTTATTTATTTATTTATTTGGAACCGCCCTCTACGGCCCGGTTAAAATTCGACTTGACTCCTTTTAAGATCCACCATAATATTCAATCGTTTTTCTTATGGCTTATGCACTATTACAATTTATATTTTAAAAATTCATTAAAATAACAATATTGTTGCTGCGAACTGGGCATGAAATTTTTATCTTCTTTCCCTATTTATATGATTATGCACAGAACAAAAATACAGATTTTACCTTTAACTGTCAGTTATATTAACAGACAATTTAACCTGAGACACAGTATAAAAAGTATTATGTTGTGTATACTGTGCCTGAGATAAAACTACCGAGTCTAATCAAAATAGCAAACTATTCGGTTATTTACAAACTGGCTAATTGATTATTTGAAATAACCGATTTAACAGTTTAACCGATATCGTATTCCTTGTAAACCGCAATATAACTGGTTAACCGAATAACCGAGAATTTTTGTTAGTACTATTTATTAGATTTACTAAGAGCAAGAATGGCCACACACATAATATAGAAGACGAACAATACAATAGCGCTTAAATATTTAAAATCTCTTAAACAAAATCTGATCATCTTATCTGGAGCTGTAGCAATATTAATGAAAAAGGAGATGTAGATAAGATTTAGTAACCGGATGCTGTAGGTCATTACTTTGAGCTTAGTATAATGTAGTTATACATGGAGCGTTTAATAGAAGCATCACCTATAATTTGATGTTATCAACGCATTGTGTATGATATAGAGTCTTCTTTGTTTACTAAGCCTGGTCACAGCATAGCCATGTGAGATATAAAACTCTTCGGTATGGGTATGTATCGATTCATCGCCCACTTGGGGTCACGGCGTTACCCACGTTCATGGCATGCTATGATCCACAGAGAAGAGAAGAGAACTATATAGGTACCTTATTATGTAGCAATGCGTCCATTACACAGGTATACAATCATCGCGGCGGGCCATGCGAGCCCGTCTGACGGAGTACCCACGATCACTATGTTCACACTATACTTCTCACGCAGGAATACATGTTATTACTAGAAAGATATAATAAGATCTACAAAAAACATTCTAACTATATCACTCATAAATACGAATACACTACAAAAAACCTGATGTGGCCAGCACATAACCTCTCGCCAGATATTTTACCTGGTTGTACGCATAAAACGAAAAATATTTTTAAATACAAATACATATATTCATGTCTTACTACAAAATAATTCTCACATATATTTGCAAAATCTATGGGATATTTTAATATAAATTATGTACACAATACATACATTTTCTTTATATTCAATATCCTGAAATTTTCTTTTTCTACTTTCCGTTTCTTTTTCTTTATATTCGTCATTTTTTCGCAAATTCCTTTTATATTCTTTTTTACGTATATTCCTTTGCATTGTTAATTTTTTTTTCATAATCTTCGTAATAATGTACAAATATTTTTGACAGTGGCATACAAATATTTTTGACAGTGGCATACACATATTTTTGACAGTGACATTTATGTGTCAATTACAAACATTTGAATTTCTTGCCTTGTAGTAGTTTGATCTGAGATTTTTTACATCAAATTATTTTATATGCATTTCTTTATCTCTAAATCTATAAAAGATATAATAATGACTTTATATTTATCGAATAATTCTATAATATAAGTATTTACATAAATTTGCGATAAATAATATTTAGATGATTTTTTTCTTGTAAGTACTACTTCCAGTTGTCCAATTGTTACCAAAACTTAATCAACTCTTCCCATTATTGTTAGATTGAGGAATCCATAGTTAAAAATGTCATAAGTCTTATAGTATTTGAGAAATCGTGAATCAAACATCCACATATCCACACACACATCTACACACACATGCGGACATCATTGTAAAAATGTTATAATCGGATTCTAGGGTCCTTAAAACGTGTTTATTCACTAAAATCTGTATATGCGATTTTTAGCATGAATACAATACCTCTCTTAGCGAAAGGTAAAAAATACATAAAAATAATGAAATTCATATAACTTATGACTTATGACAATCATAAATAAATACGGTGTTAACAATTACTCAAAGTCTCAGTTATTCGACATTTGTTTCTTCAATGAACTTTGTAAACTACAATTATTAAAAAATCTTACAGAACTCAATAAAATAAGAATAATACTACCTTTTTAGAGATTGTAGAGATGATGAGAAATAATTGAAGATGCAATCGTGGTAAACAGTGTTTGTTAAATAGTAATTTAATTAACTTTCCCACGTTTCGATTCCAAATGAATCATAATCAGGAATAGTTAAAGTACAGTTGGAAAATAAGATCATTACATTATAAAATCAAAAATGTCAAAAATATCATAGGTAATAAAATACATGCATACATCAGAAATAACTAAAGATAATAATTCACAACGACACTCATGAATTTTTCAAAATGTGCGGAGTTAAAATCTTAATTCATACAATTCGTAGATGACGTTGATTGGAAAAATCAACTTTATAAATATGAACTTTATTCTTTTTTATTGTATTTATATTCAGCTTTACCTACTTAATGCACTTATCCACATGATCCTGAGGCAATCATAATAGAAACTAATAACTAATAATTTAAATATGGTCGTGTTCTGTTCAAAACTGTCAGTCTTACAGATCATTAAATTTGTAAAAATTGCAACGAAAACTGTTACTCTTATGCTTATGTTTAACTTTATATTAATCAACAAAAATAGATATGTTTTTGTCAGTTTTTTACAGATTTATAAGACTTACATTTTTTTTGCACAATACAAATATAAAACTATAATAACTATAATATAATAATAATCTCGTGGCCGCGTGCCTGAGTGTTTGCTCTGGGAAATCGGTTTCGTACATCTTCATACAAAGCAGATTGACAATGGGAAACATACCTTGATGATATATTTATTTATTTATAATGCAAATTACTGCATAAAAAATAGTAAAAAAATCTCGGTAGCTTTGATATGTTATCAATAAAATAAGAATTAATAATAAAAAGGAGTCCAAATTTAAGTTATAATTAAAATTACCCCTTAAGGTACATTCACAAATGAAAATTAAGTTTATGGTTTTTGTTTAGGTTTAAGTATGCCATTCATAAATGTAAGTTTAAATTTACTGTAATTTCGTTTTGGTATGTACAGGCAGCTATGCATATGCTTCAAAAACAAGATTAAAATATCAGTAGATAACAGATACCCGTACGCCGTGAAACTGTCATTCGCTTGGCATTATTGGTTATATTACAGCAATTAAGTTTTGACAGTCTCCATGTTCTTCTCGCAATTGTTTAAATAGCCGAATACACCAAGTGTATATTAAATAAAGATGGGTGTGTATATCTATATCGTTTCAGACTCGTTCTCATTGGTGAAGTTTGTGACGTCAAACTAAATCATAAACCTAAAGTTTAGACCTTGCAATGTTTAGCTTTATTATTTGGATTTAGAGACACTAAATTCTGAAGTGTGAATGGAGCCATTACATAATATGCGGCCAAAGTCTTTCAATTGAAAGTATAAACCATAAATCTAAACCTAATTTTCATTTGTGAATGACCTTTAACCTAAAAAATATTTTATTAAAACTAAATACGTATTTGGAAAACTAAGTTCCTATCATCAGTAGTACAAATATAAGGAAAAGTTAAATAAAGTAGCTGAGATTACTCAACATATCAACCATGACTGAGATGCCGACAAATATTCAATAAAATACATACATTACTTTTTTTTGACAAGAGTTTTATAGATGTCTTGTTAATTTTTGGTATTAGCACTTAGAATCGTAGTTCTAGATAGATGATTAAAATTTTATCAATCAACTGTGAAATTCAAATATTTTGGTGAATAGCGACGTATTATTGTATGAAATTTAATTTTAATGAATAGTTTTGATGTATAATGAGAATATATGTTTCCTCGAAATATAAAATATAATAATAATTCAATTATCGAACAGGCAAACTTTACATAATCAAAACAAAATTCAAATTTATACATTTATGCCAGACCAATTAATGATTTGTCAGCAACATATGTATGTATATAAATGCAGCATAAATATACTTTATAATTACAAATTACTAAAAAATAAAAATAGAAATTATAGGTTGAAATTTATATTTATTTTTACCTTCCGTCACCTTTAGGTAAGGAAGGTATTGTCTTTGGTCAAAAAATTCGATGATGAGTTTTTAATCAATAAGCACGTTTTAGGGTCCCTAGAATACGAATTTACTATTTTTACGATGATTTCTGTATGTCTGTATGTGTGTGTGTGTGTGTGTGTGTGTGTGTGTGTGTGTGAGTGTGTGTGCGTGCGCGTGTGTGTGTGTGGATGTGTGTGTGTGTGTGTGTGTGTGTGTGTGTATGTGTATGTGTGCAACAAAATTTTCGTCTGCGATAACTCTAATACTACAGTTACAAAAATTATAATTTTTTCGTATACTTCTTCGTTACATCCATATGAAGAGCTGATTAGATTTTGGTTACAATTGGTCAGCCGGAAGTACCATCATTTGAAGATTTTAACAGTTTTTCTGGAAAAAACTATGTTAAATATATTTTTTTCACATTTGATGTTATTATAAATATTAAAGAATATTTTATTCTCTATACGATTTGATTGCATTTTATACTTAATATTAAATGGACATAAAGTTAAAAAATTATAAAGAAATTAAATTTCATAAAGTAGCCATAGCTATGGAAACAGTTACTGTATTAAGAAAATTCTGATTGAAAGATGTCAGTGTCAAGTGAAATTGACATAGTGTCTTATAATTTTACTGGAAATATAGGATCTTTTGCTTTCTGTATGGAATTTGTATAAAATACATACAACTGCTTTAAGGTAATGTACAAGAAATAATAATAATAAATCTTATATTTCTGCAGATACATTACACTGTACATAGAAAACGTCACAAAATAATTTTCTGTATGAAATTTGCATAAAATACATGCAACTGCCGGAAGGTAATGTACGAGAAATAGAATATTTAATTTAGCAAGGAACTTTCCGTATGAAATTTGTACAAAATACATAGAACTGACGGAAGGTAATGTGCTGGCCACATCAGATTTTTTTTTATCGCAGAAACTATGTCAGCAGACTACAATTATTATTTGAAAAGTAATTTCAATTGTAGGTAGAAATTTTTTAAAAAAAAACAAGTTTAATTAATTTAATTGTAGCATAATAATGGCAGTTATAAAAAGTAGAATGGTAATATTAAGTAAACATTGTTAGTAAGTTGTAAAGTTCTATGGAAATAATTGTACAGCAAACTATTTTCATAACTTTAATAGTTTTACCTATGCCTTATTAAAAATTCATTCTTCAAAGCCAAACAAAAGAATCTTTCCCGGCATCTGGAATTAAGAATAAAAATTATCTTACTTAGATCTTAATTTCAACATAAGTTATAATTGTTCCCAGCCGAGCAATTATCCCAAATTACCTACCGTTTACTCTAAACTTTAAAACAATCAAGAACTAAGTTCAGACTAGTTGGAGAGATGATTTGACCTAACCTCAACACTTATAAATGCTGTTTTAATGGAGACAAAACCCTATCGTAGCTTTCTTCAAAGTGTTTAGCTTGTTAGATGATGATATACGTAGGAAAATGTAATAATCACTGGCGACATGTGGCTGGTCTGTTTTTTACGGCAAGGATAATTTCAGAGTGGATCATTTCCAACGCCATGTTGCCATGTTGCCACCACATTGTTGTGTAGCTAACTTCGTATGAAATATATGAAACTTTATTATAGTTATTACTCTCGTCCTTATGTCTTCATTCCAGTATATTTATCCTATTTTATAAATGTGTTAAAATGAGACGATGTCATGTTATGTTATTACTGTTAATTTCTGTAAAAGCTGGAATTTAAAAACTGCTACAAATTATACATATCTTGTAAGGCTAGTGATGACTTCATTAGCGCGTTAGACTCTGGAGTGGACGGTCGCATGCTGAAAATTTAAAATGTGTTCAAACAATTTAACGAAATTTAAATAGAGGGCTCATTTACACTCCCACTCCCCTAAATTTCTTTATTTCTACTTATTACAATTTTAGACAAATCATATATAAAAATTTGATCAAAGTCTGTGCACAATAAACAGTTGGGCTGGGTAATTAAGTAATAATAGAATTAATAATAATAATAACTTAATTCAACCTTATATTTTTATCGTAGCCAGATTGTAAAATGTGTTTTTCTACAGTCTATAGAAAAGCAGCCATTTGTGCTCTCTTTTGTCAACGCAAAATATTACTTTGTCGCGCATGAGCTCGCTGGCCAAATTTCTAATGTTGAGAAATGTCACTTGTTTACTTTACTTTACGTTTAGTGAAAAACTAATGGCACTGTAGTTACACATTTACCACTTCACCTCTGTCGGTATATTACATAACCAAACAAAATGCCGCACTGCTGTCAAAATAAAATAGGGCATTTATTTACAAAAACGAAAGTATAAAATGCTTAGATTCACATTAAAATGAATGCAAGTGCTATTTTGTAAATGATTTAAAAAAAATTATTTAATGCTTAGATTAAATTGAAGCAATAGCTCAAGAAGAATATAAAATAACGATAAATTAAAATTAAATATAAAATAAATTGTGTCAACAGTTATGCTGCTACCTGCAAAAGTTTGGCGTAAACGCTCCCAATGGACATCCAATTTTCCACTGCACTAGTTTAATGTACTTGAAACAAATAAATTATACAAAAACTTATAATATTCATTACAAAATTGGCATTAATTTTTTGTAAAAACGAAAGCCAAAACAATATCTTGAAGTCATATTTGAATACGTTCCTATCTTCACTGCAAAACTATTGAATAGTACTGTAAGTACAAAGTGTACATTTTATTATTTTTTGGAATGGTGGAGGACTGTAGAAAAAATCTTGTGTGTTTCGAGCGCAAATGGACATTGTCGATTTCGAGAGAATGCCGCTCTCCTGCGTCGCGCGTCAACCACCTCTCAATCGACAATGTCACACTTTACGCTCTTAACACACAAATAGCTATTTTATAAAACGCCTACTGATTTTATAAAAAGTTGCCTGATTATCAAATCTTAGTTAAATTATTGTTATTTTACAATCTGGTTAGACGTTTCATAAAACGACGAACAACTTACGACGACATTGAAAATTGAATATTTGCATATTTTCACTTGCAATTTTTCTAAATACACCAATATGTATTACTTATAGCGATACCTAACGAATTGAAAAAGCTAAAGAAGGAGAAGAACGCCACAATATTACTTAAACTAACGCACAAAACTCTCGTTTAGCCAACTCTAGTTTTTTGCGTTAGATTAGGTTATGTTGAGGAGTATTTAGAGACGTTATAATCGAAACTGTCCAGTTACTCATTTTACAATACGGCCGTAAGCTGATGTCGCCGTTTATAGAACACTTAGGCGTATTATCCAAATCATAAAGCTAAACATTGCAAGGTCCACCAAACTTTAGGTTTATGATTTAGTTTGACGTCGCAAACTTCACCAATGAGAACGAGTCTGAAATGATATAGATATATCGTATACACCAATCTTTATTTAGTATTTAGAAATACATATAACCGAGCATATAACCAATAATGCTAAGCGAATGACAGTTTCACGGCGCACAGGATGTCTTTGTAAGTACTGCTCTACCGATATTTTTTGAAGCATTTACACTGATGTCTGTACATATAAAATCTAATTTTCAGGTAATTTAAACTTACATTTATTAATGACTTACTTAAACCTAAACAAAAACCATAAACCTAATTTTCATTTGTGAATGCACCTTAACAATATTTATCTTAAAATTTAGTTCTTCCTTAGCTAATTCAACCATGTCTGGAATTATGTGACACTTGTATCATTTGTAAAACTATATAACACGTGCGATAAAGATAGAAAATTAATTAAAAAAATTGTGATTAGTTTTAGAAGCTGCACACTTAGTATGTTTTTGGTATTTATAGCTTTTCGAATTTACATGCTTCAATTAGCTCCAAACTTGGTACATATAATTATTTCGATTTATGATCTTTATACAATTTTTGAAATAAGTAATGGGTTTGGTTATATTTTTGAAAATATTGTTAATTAAAGGTTTGTTCCTACACGATTTTTTGGATGCGTTCATGTACCTATGCATTCAGGAACCCTTTTGTGCACATGTCTTGTTCATGTGCTCATACAGGCATGTATAAGAAACTTCGTATCGTTGGAACGGACAACGGACTTGTCATCATCATAATTAATTACTGTTCCCTCTGCAGAAAAAATATCGGTCAATAAATTATCGAGAAACAAATATTAATTATTTATCATATTATATACCTAAATAATTACTATTTTTTTATTCGAGGTTGGCCAAATATCAAATCCATTTCTAAATCAGATAACAATGATTCTGGATCAGAATAAATTTCCAAATCATTCATTATGTTCACTTATGAAATAGATAAACAATCATAGGTTAAGCTTCGATATTTTCCTCGTTGCGCGCACGTGCTGACAAATAGTACATAGCACAGACCAGTGGATGGATCAGACAGTCCGTGGATGCGATCATGTATTCGTCTGTAGGAACAAACATATCAAGAGTCCGATGGATTGTACAACAGTCGGTTGGAATGATATTTTTAAAATGCGCATGCGTCTGACTTACATACGACAGTCCGGGCTGGCTGTAGGAACAAACCTTGAATATCATTTGTTAAGTAATTATAAGAAAAAATATGCTTATAACTGCCACAATACGAAAGGTAAAATTTGAACACAAAATATAATATCGCACATATTTTATTGGATCGTATCCTGTATACTTTAATGTATTATTTTTTATAATGACTTTTCATTGTTGTCGATCTAAATTTTCGTTACGAAAAGTCAATCTAACGGTACAACAGTTGGTACCTATATAATAAAAGACCATCAAAGTTTCGATTACAATATTTTGATTTCAAAACTGAGACAATAAAATTCGTCGAACAGACATATAATTTTGGCAATGTTTGCATCCGCCGATAATAATCTCACAGCTGGGCAATAATGTCTCAATTTTAGAAGTCATGCTGTGGATGTGGCAACACCGCAGCTGACCGCAAGCTATGATTGTCAGTTGTTAATAATTTCGTGGGTGTGTCAAACTGCCCTTGTCATTAGTTGCTCTCTGCTTGCTCTGGATTAAGCAATTATTGTATTAAAAACCACTTACATCCTTCCCCCTAAGCCCGTGCCTGATTAAAATGACATTTTAATGTGTCTTTGCTTGAACCTCTCGTTAACTGGTGCATCACACGTTTTTGTGGCTAGCGATGAGCAGCCAAATGCAACGTTGATGTTTTCTGCGAAAAATAATTTGAAATATAAGCGTGTAATTCTCCTGCAAAAATGTGCTTCATTTTGTTTATGATTACAACGTTTTTCTGCACAGCAGCTGAGCTGATGCACAGGTAGACAAAATGCACACGCAGTGATTTGCTGCAGTTTAATTGAGTTTGTGAATAGAGTTAATGTCTTAATGCACAAATTTTGTCGGAAATTACGAAAATATTACACTGTAGTTTGCCTACTAATATTCTTCGTACTCTGGCTGCTTTTTTACACACTTTTACGTACGTTGGTACGTTCTATACATATATTACAATGTGAAGTTTATCTTTTTTAGAGTAATTTGTTTATATTTAATATGAAATTATAATTATTTCATCAGTATTAATACAAGGGTGTATTTCAAAAAATCGGGGCCTAACACAGAAAGAGTATGTTAATATATATTTTATTTATATTATTTATCAAAGTGGGACGCTTTTAGGTCTCTGCACTTGAAAAGTCTCGCGAAAAATCATGGATGTCACATAAATGTCGAAATTTAGATATTTGTGCCTTATTGCATAGTTTAAAGAGTACTATCTAAAGGTGGTTACAGAACTGGAGAAAAAGATGTACATCGCGAGTGTTAAAATTTTTAAAATGTACCTTTTCGGGAGAAAATCGTGCATATTCATCCAGGAAATATTGACTCTGTCGCTTCCAGAAATAAAACTATAAATATCGTAATAATGACAAAGCGGCATGCAGAGACAACTATCTAAAGAGAGATTGGAAACTCAATGCTTTTATATTGTCATAAAGTTCGCCGTCTATCAACGAATGCAACTAACTAAACCACGGTAACTAGATCTTTAAAATATTATTCGTGTGTGTTATTAAAATTATTTAACTTAATATTTAAAAGAAAAAGAAAAACTCATATTGATATGTATTATGAATATTTATTTAAAATATATAGTGTACAAATTTTAAATTGCAAAAGAACAATGAATGAGTAGATATATAAATAATATTATAACAGAGTTTAATAGTATTTATAGATAATACGTATTTAAATATAGACAATATTTAATTTACATTTTTCAATATTTGTATTTATATATATATATATATATATATATATATATATATATATATATATATATATATATACACACATATATATATATATATATATATATATATATATATATATATATATATATATATATATATATATTGTACAATTTGTAGTGCAGTATTTTAACTTTTAGTACTGAAAGACTAAGGACGAGAAAATCGCAAAATTGTAGTTATAAAAAAACCACTAGGTGATAGACTTCTCTAGATTATTTAAAATTATATATACATACTTGGGTATCCATCCATGAATTGTAGCATGCGAAATTTAATATCAACATTCTTTTCTTTTCCATTTTTATTGATTTCACAATTATGTTTATTAAAATTATGTTGAGGAAGTGAAAAATATAAATGTATGCGTATGTACAAGTTTGTATTTTTTTTTTTTACAATTTCCTCACCTTTTCGCAGTATTCAATTTCTAATTTGTGTACTGTAATATCTGAGCCAAATTTTTACATCTATGTAGGTATATGTATGTGATGTAGACTAAAACTTGTAGGCAACACAATTGGACATGTACGTCGGTGTAATAGTATTATTTTTTTGAGAGAATTTTTAAATCTTATTTATAGATGTGTTGAAAAGAGACGTACGTAGGTGAAAAAAGAAAAGAAAATTGGGAGCTAAGGAATATCAACCTCTATCTTCATAGCTTTTCACATAACTCATTTAGTCGTAACTTTATGACCGATATTGTCAGCTTTTACATACTACTGTGGATTTTTAGTACTTCCCGCCTTTTCTCATATAGAATTCTTCCGGAGAATTCCAAATGATGTTCATTTGATGAATGTTCAACAGGATATTTATCTCCTAATTTGTAAGTTTCGGGAAGTTCTGTATCACCTGAGTTATTGTTATTCGAAATACAAGTATTAAGAATTTGTACTCCATGAAATTCTACAGAAACATAAATAAGAAAAATTTATAAATATTATTATATGTATAAAAAGTAATTAATGTTCATAAGATACCTTACAAGTTTTCTGTTCTCTGTATGTTTTAAACATATAAAAATTCAAATAATATGGGATCAAAAATTTTGTATGTCATGATAGCTTTTAAAATTTTCAGTTTGACCATTATATTTTTTTGCATTGCCTTTGTTGTCTTCGTCATTTTTGTGATTTTGCTGCCCTCTGAAGGAATATGCAAGGAACTATTTTCCCCATACACCGTTAACCCCTCATTGCCAAGAACTTTATTACAAGGCCACCCATAAGTCTGTCCAATCTCTCTTTAGATAGTTGTCTCTGGCGGCATATCGCCGCATACTGCTTGTATTGGATATATAACATATAACCAGCGGGCTATTACTTGGGCAGCTCTGTCGAAATGACATGCATTGATGAAATATTAACCTGCTGTGAGTGGCCTGTATAGTAAATTAATCTTACTGTTCCTTAAACATAAATGCTATTTTCCTACAACCGTGTGTGAAAAGTACTTTTCACGCACTCTTTACAGTGTGCAAAGAGTCACTTTTCACGCACTAGTGCTTGAAAAGTAATCAGCGTGTATAATGAGAAAAAAGACCAACAGTATTTGAAGATGCTGGATGCCTGTACACTCAGTAGTATGACAAACATCACTAACATTTCGGTTGTAGGAAAAATGTTGTATGCAACACGTGTGTAAAATAGAATTTTTTGTCTCGTGTTACAGTTTCCGCAAACATCGCACTCGACCAAAAAAGTACTATCATTACACACTTGTTGCATAAATAACTATTTTGTTTGTCGCTTTGTCAAATTTCTTGATTATAGTATCATTCATTATTATAGATAATAAAAGCAACCATTTCAATTACTTCAACTATCCATCCAATTAAATATTTGAAAAACTGAATTTATATTTCAATTAAAATGTCTCCCAATTAAAAGCTCGAATCTCCTCTCGATCCAGCAGTATTTAGTATGGTTTTATTGAAAGCTCATTATCTGAGCATCTTGATGGTATCTGCATGTAAACGCGGTGCGCGGTGGGATCGCGGCGGGCCGTGAGCTCACCTGGTGCGGCGTGGTGGGGCACGGGGGAGACACTAGGCCGCTGATGAAGTCATTATAGTCTCGCCGCGGGCAGCCCGAGTGGCGACAGGTGCGGGGCTCTTTGACTTCCAACCAGCTCGGCCAGCGCCAACTCGGAATGGGATGATGGTGATGCAATGGTGGAAGGTGGAATAAAATTAATAAGAATTTGTTATTAATATGTTTGTTACATATGGATATATATTTAATGAGGAAAGGTCTGTTTTTCATTATGAATACCCCGAGAACAACAGTCCTTATATGGCCAAAGCCAAAGTCGTTAATACCATATTAGCATTTTTATATATTTACATGATATTTAACAACTTATGAATCAAACACTAACAGGTGATATAATTTGATATAATGATATTACAAAATAACTATTTTAAAAAATTCGTCATAATAAGCGCAATTTATTAGAAGTGATAATTTTTTGTACCACTGGTTTCGTAGCAAATTTTAATATTTATTTCTCACTAAACATCCAATATTTTAATTTTTTCGTAACAAAATGTAACGTAAGTTTAATTATAGAGGGTGTTTCCTTTAAAACAACCAGCGCTTTTTTGGGCGAACTATTAACTTTAGAAAAAAATGTTATATACAAGAAATGATCAAGAATAAGGGGCTAATTTATTAATAACAACAAATCGAAAATTCGATCAGAGGTTCTCAATCGGCAGAACAAAATTATATTTTTTAAATGGTATCCTATACAATTTTTTAGCCCATTAGATAGAGAATTTTTTTCTGATTCAACGATATAAATATGGTATAGGGTTGTATAACAATTATTTCGAGAAAAATGGTATTAAAAATAATGTTATAATTACAATAGGCTATGCAATACACAGGTATACGTCTGTTGCCTATTTACGCTAGTAGTAAACCCATTTTTATTACATTATTTCTAGTTTTTAATACCATTTTTCTCGAAATACAACCGTATGCTATATTTATATCGTTGAAATCAGAAAATAATATTCTGGTTAAAGGGCTAAAAAATTATATAGGATGCAATTTAAAAAAATATAATTTTGTTTTACCGTTTGAGAACCACTGGTTAAATATCTGGTTTGTTACCATTGATACATTATCCCCTTATTCTTGATCATTTTTTATATAAAACATATTTCTCTAAAGTTGTTAGTTCGCCCAAAAAGCGCTGGTTGTTTTAAAGGAAACACCCTGTATAAATTACACTTCTATTAGAGAAATATAGAGTTACAAATAATTAATAAAAGAGAGTCGTTTACAGATTTCATACCCCGGCTCCACACATGCGTAGATGAATATTTGTTAATTCGACGATTATTTGTGGGTGAATTTTCATGTACGAACTTTTGCTAGAAACTATCTATCCACATATTCCCCTATAGCTGAATATTCGGATTCAGTCAACAAAAATAAGAAAATCTTTGAAAGTGACCTTGGACATCTATACAATGGGGTCCGGTACTAAAAAAAAGTTGCATAAATATATTTTATCATATTATGAAAATATGACTAATTTTAAATGATTTTGTACCAAAATATTTTTAAAATTATATAACGATATGACGTCACAACTGTATTTTTTATCAGTGTACCAAGCGAAAAGAATATAAATTTATATTATTCATAACTTGTGAAAATAAAATCCATGTATTTATATGTCGTTCTATTTTACATGAAAATGTATGAAAAATTTGTCATTTTTATTAAAATAAAACATAGTTATTTAAAATCTTTATAACAACAGATTTTTCCTTTGACAAAGTACAACTATAGTTTTCTGCAAGTGACAGCTGTCACTAGTTAACCCTCCTTGATCCTTGATATCAATTTTTGGCAGAATTAATGACATTGACAGATATAAGCAACTTTAGTCAGTAGGCGAAGTAAAATTACAGATATGATGTCACACAAAATCAATTAAATTTTAAAAAATTATATTTCAAAAACTTTACACATTTGGAAAGTGTAACAAACGATAAAATTCATATTTTAGTAAATCTTTCAGAAAAAAAAAAATTGAAAAATGAGTAGGTACCGGACCCCATTGATGGCGCGGGATATTTATTGTATTTTAGATTACTGGTGGTGATTCGGACGGTACGAGTTCGATTCCGACCGACAACAAACTTGAAAATTAGTTCTAATTTTCAAATAGCATCAACAGTGGATATATCGCTATTTGACAGTTTTTTTGAATCAGAATTTTGGAATTGTTTTCATAATTACATATTTAAATACTGCAAAAAAGAGGAATGTCATTATAAGGTGTAGTTTTCGGGAAATTAATAAAACAAGTTTATAGCAATAATTAAATGTAATGGTATGGCTATATTTCAAAACTAAATAGCATTGAGACAATAATCATTATTGCATTGGATGTTTGTACATAAAATTCTGTCGTACATGATGTACATGACACATATCTTAACTCATTTCCTTAAAAAATATTTGCAGTGTGGTCTTCATATGTAAATTAAAAATTTATTCTTAAATTGTCTACAAATGAAGAAAAAATGTCAACGAAAGTGTGGATGTGTGCGCGAATGAACATACGACTCGGCACTAGAAACATTCGAATTCGGTCACAAACGCCAAATATTTGCTGACAAATACGAATTTATATACTACTATTTAGGGCTTGTATACAGCTGTCGCCGTTTACCCTCCAACCGGACTCACCGAGCCGCAGTGTTTTACCACTGCCGGTTGGATTTCAGCCATTGGTACATTTATTTTACATGTATAAGATGTCAGCTTAGAGCATCCGAGTGTAATAAATACAAGTAGCTGTATTTATTATTTACGACAAATCACACATTGTCGGTCGACGGGAATGGTCCGGAGGACGTCACCTCGAGCTATATAGCTACTAGATAAATTACAGCTGACTTGTCTACCATTTTGGAGCCACTTAAATCATTCAATACTAGCGTTACAGAATTATAAATTATCCATAATGACGGGTTGTTCTGCTCCAAATTGTGCAAATCATTTCAGAAATGGTTTTAATTTTTACAGGTACTTATGCAATACATATATTTTTCTCTGACCTCAAAAATCTTAACGAACCGTATTTTTTCTTGTTTTAATATTTTAAATAAATAGAATATGGCAAATATGGAAGTTATATTTAATTATGAAAAATAGTTACTAGACAAACTTGTAAGAAATGCACTTTTATTTCATAATTTACTGCTTTCATTTTGGCACCAATATAGCGGACGAATCAGCTATGTATTATCTAGTAGCTGTAGCGAGCTACGAGATGAGTGCTAAAAGCCGCTCAGCCACCAAGACGACTAATATTGGATATTATTACACGAACAACACATGTCTGGAGCCGGGGATAAAGATGGAGAAACACCAACAATAACCAAGAAGCATCGAGCCATGAAAAAAGTAATGTATGCAGTATTTTTTTAGAAGTAGAGAACTGGTAAATGCAATTATGTTGGATGGACAGAATACAGTTACAGCTAAATGGTACACTGAAAAATGTTTGCTTGAAGTTGTTAGTAGCTTGCAGAGACAGGAATAATTATGTTTTTCTTCTTTCTTTAATGAATAACGTAAGCAAGCCTCTTAGACTAGAGGCTCGAGCCTATTTTTCCAATTCATTCTTCTTCTGAAAAGAATGTCCTGCACTTTTCGTGGCTGACCTTATGATCTTCGTCCTAATTCATCCTTTCGGTCCACATGTTTGTTCCATTGGTTTTCTTCGATCTCGTATTCTTTTGGTTACATCTTGCATCTTGTTTTTACCTCCCGCTACCCTTGGTAAGGGAGGTATAGGGATCGTGCTAAAAATCGCATATCGAGATTTTGGTAAATGACCACGTTTTAAGGTCCCTAGAAACCAATTTTAACATTCTCACGATGATTTCAGTGTGTGTATGTCTCTCTCTCTCTCTCTCTCTCTCTCTGTGTGTGTGTGTGTGTGTGTGTGTGTGTGTGTGTGTGTGTGTGTGTGTGTGTGTGTGTGTGTGTGTGTGTATGTATGTGTGTGTGTGTGTGTGTATGTGTGGGTGTGTGTGTGTGTGTGTGTGTGTGTGTGTGTGTGTGTGTGTGTGTGTATGTGTGGATCCCACACTCTAACTCAAATGCTATCATTTAAAAAATTTTGAAGCCTTGTATTTCGACCTTTTTCTGGAATGGAAAGAGCCCATTAGATTTTGATGTAAATCGGATAACCGGAAATGGCACTTTACTAGAAACTCAAAATAGTATTTCTTCGAAAAATACCTTTAACTATTATTTTTTCGAGATTAATGTTATAAAAATTAAAGATTATTAAATTTTCTACAGATTTGCTTTAATACTTTTATGGAAATATTTATATATATTTTATGGATAAATTTATAAAATTATCTATAATTTAAATCCCGGAGTCTACGCTTTAAACCAACAAAACTCCTTGGTTACTTGGATTACTTAGTTACTTGGATTAGATTAGACTATATTTTAAGAAATAAACTGCCAAAATTAGATTCCAAAAATAAGAATTAGCTTAATCTTTTTGTGGCTCGGGCTGTAATGGCGGGAGGTATTTTATTGGCCAGATTTTAATAAGTGGAAGGACGACGGAAAGAAAATCGAAGTGTATTATTGTACAGTGTGTTCAAAAAAATTCCTAGCTCGGAGTAGGCTGTGAACAAAGAAACGTATGTCAATTTAAAAAAATTTAATTAAATGTCAATTTGACATGAGATATTGGCAAAAATGTTATTTTAAGAAATCAAAGTTTTTCTTCTTAAATTTTATTTTAGAAATTAAAATAAATTAGAAAACAAGAATGTATCCTTCATTATTATTTTTTCTCCTTAATATTACATTTCAAGGTCAATTTTAACATCTTGACTTTTGAATTGAATAATGATCAGACTTACGTTTCTCTATTCATAGCCTACTCCGAGTTAGGAATTTTATTGAACACACTGTAGAAGAGATCTACCTTAAACATATTTAAAATAAAATTCCAAAAAGTATGAATCAATTATTTTATTCTCAATAAATTTAGCGTAACTCTCGGATGCATACCAAAGTCTGTTTAATTATTTATTCTGAGTTAGATATCATTGAAGTAAAAATAATATTTATTCTTCGTCCATTTGCGAGAGGAAGAAATAAGAAGTCATGACTCGTGTTGTTCTATACTTGAACACAGGTTCCATTGTCCATCGATGTCAATTGAAAGTTAGACGTAAGTTTTTATGTTTCTATACAGCTTGTTTCGTACACACATGAAGCCATTGTTAGCGAGTATATCTTGATGGGCGCTTGTAACTGCCGAGGATGTATGCTAGTTTTTGTTGGCCCAGTGGGGTGTTAGACAATGAGCTGTTTGATTGAAAATTATTATTTTGGTGATTTAAACGAGGGATCCTATTATGGTAGAAGGCTATTAACGATAAGGTCAGGCGCAGTGGGATGTACAAAACAAGGTGTTTATTGTTAGACATATTTTTGTTTTATTCACTTTTATAATAGTTTATTCGCTTTTATAATGTTTTATTAATGAGATGAACTATGTTTCGATTTATTACCATTATTGTTTTTAGAAGCAGACTGGCACCAGCACTGCATGATCACGGGTAAATAATAAATACGAAATTTCTAATTAATTTTCCTAAAATATTTTTACGGTATTTACTATTAAGTTATTTACGTAGATTATTGTAAAAAAGGACAAGAAGTATGTTATTAAAAATTAATAAAATTGAAAACCTTTATATTTTTACCAAAGTGAAATCTTGTTAAAATAAGAATTTAATGATCAACGTGAATAAAAATTCCATTCAACATCAGCAGATTTTTAAAACCGGTTAAACCATTATTATTTCTTCAAACCTATTATAATATTCATATTATGCTACTATACACCCGCTGTAGAAGACATTCATTATCTTACTAGTACAGTAATATTGTTCATTCTTTTTTTATCAATGTAATCTTTTCATTATCATTAAATTTTCGGCATCAACATAAATGTTTTTGTCCTTCAAAGACTTTCTACTTATATATATATATATATATATATATATATATATATATATATATATATATATATATATATATACCGTGTGTCTGTCTTAAAGGTGTACATATGAGATTAACATGGGAAATCAGTTATTTTGCAATTTCCTGCTCGCCTAATTATTTTAAGCAAAAACGCATCAAATAAAAGTTTTAGGGCATAAAATTTTGCATCTAAATTAATAAACAGAATAACCTTTACATGCTTTGTAATGACAGGAATTAAATATGAAAATTACGTTGAAAATATCGACAGCCATGGAATTGAACAAAAAATAAATAAATGCTTGACGTTTTATCAAATTGTCAGAAACGTCAAATAAGTTAACTTACGTTGTGACAGATAAAACGTCAAGCATTTATTTATTTTTTGTTCAATTCCATGGCTGTCGATATATTCAATGTAATTTTCGACATTTTCATAATTAATTTCTGTCATTACAAAGCATGTAAAGGTAATTCTGTTTATTGATTTAGATGCAGAATTTTATGCCCTAAAACTTTTATTTGACGCGTTTTTGTTTAAAATAATCAGACGAGCAGGAAATTTTAAAAACCTGATTTCCAATGTTAATCTCCTATGTACACCTTTAAGACAGACACACGGTATGTTCCGTATTCAATAAGTATGCTATGCTTTTATATTGTTTTTTTGTAAGTATGCTATGTTTAAAAAATGTGCTAACAAGTAATCCATGAAAAATATATGAATTATTAGAATTATAAAAATGTATTAGATGTCAGAACATATTTTGGAATTTGTATCCTTCATTATATAAAGATATTACAATCAATCCGACTACTGAGTTTTTATACGTACTATCGTGATTCTTGATTGAATATATTTTGTGGCGACCGTGACAGGACGTGTTGGGTTGTATTGTAAGATTGAAGAATACAAGTAAATATGGAAAAGGCAAAGAAAACCAGAAGTGTCTTACGAAGTTCTTTCACAAGAGTATATAATAATATTTTAAAAGATTTTGAGAAGTTGAAAGATAAAAAGATACCATTAAGTGATGTAAAGGCACAGATTAAGATTTTAGAAGAAAAGCATAGTGAAATGATAAATTCAGATAAAGTTATATTTGAGTTAATGATTCAGGACGATAATGTTGATTGCAAACAAGTGGAAAATGAAACGGAAATCGCTGATGAATACACGAAGAAATTGAATATTATAACCGAAGAATTAGAAGAGTTCATGAAGAACGATAAAAATGAGACGGTTATTAATATTAATCAGAATGATTCGATTATCTCAAGAGATTCAGCGACGACAAATAAGTTTAGACTTCCAAAAATAGAATTGAAGAAATTTAATGGTGAATTGAAAGACTGGCTTCAATTTTGGAGTCTTTTTAGAAGAATAGACGAAGATCCAAATCTTCAAAATGAAGAAAAGTATCAATATTTGCTTCAGAGTATGGTTCCTTATTCCAGAGCAAGAACTGTAGTTGCAAGCTTCCCACCGACTTCGGAAAATTACCCGAAAGCTATAGAAGCCTTAAAATCAAGATTTGGACGAAAAGATTTATTAATTGATATCTACGTTAGAGAAATATTAAGTCTTGTAAATGAACGCTTCAAATCACTTCCAGATTTATATGACAAACTTGAGTGTCAGTTACGAGCTCTACATTCTTTAGACGTTACTACTGACAAATGTTCCCTGATTTTGTTTCCCATGGTTGAGTGGTGTCTTCCTGAAGACCTTCTTCGTGTTTGGCAGAGATCATCATTGACTACTTCATCGACAGCGGGTTCGTCGGAGGTGACTTCGGCAAAAGACAAATTGGACAAGCTGATGGATTTTATTCGGTCGGAAGTCGAAAACGAAGAGAGAGTTTCGATTGCTGCTGCAGGTGTTGGATCCTTAAATATAAAATGCACGAAGATGGATAAAGGTCATTCTGGTATTTCAACGGCAGCAGGTCATTCTGGTAGTTCAACGGCTGCTGGACTTCTCGCAAGTAGTAAAAAATTTTCATGTATATTTTGTAAAGGAGAACATAAAAATTACAAATGTGACGTTGTTATAAAAATGTCAGATAGTCAGAAGAAGAAAATTATAAATGAAAATAGATGTTGTTTCTATTGCTTAAAGCCGGGACATATAGCAAAAAATTGTAAAGTATTTGTTAATTGTAGTAATTGTCAAAAACGTCACTTGTCAATTATGTGTCCTAACATAAATAGTAATAATAAAACTGTAGGCATTATTTCTAAAGAAAATTCATTAGCTAATATAGCAAAAGTGTCAAAGGTATATATGCAAACATTTATTGTAAATTTAAGAGGAGCTAATAATAAAGAACGATATGCCAGGGCTTTGATTGATACGGCTTCTCAAAGATCATATATTTTAAAAAGTACTGCTAGTGAATTATCTTTTCAATCAGAAGGAAGCGAAACAATAATTAATTCCTTGTTTGGTGGTTTAACTACCAGCGAAACGATTCATAAAGCTTATCGAATCAGATTAAGTAATATTGAAAAGGATTATTTTTGTAATTTTATTGCATTAGATGAAGACACAATATGTAGCAATATTTTAGCTTGCCCTAATGAATTGCAACAAGAAGAACTCACACGACATAATATAAAAATTCGAGATTATGCAGGTGATATTGAATTATTGATAGGTGCAGATATTGCAGGAAAATTATTGACTGGAAAGATAGTTCAACTTAAGTCAGGTATGACTGCTGTTCAGACATTTTTAGGTTGGACTATAATGGGCAAGAATAATGAAGCTGAAAGAGAACAAGGAAGTACTGCGATGGTTATCACATCCTTGCTCTTACAGAATAGGAAAATCTGCGATAATAAAGAATTAGAGCAAAGAGTAAGGGAAAAATGTGAGTCAACAAAAGAACATAAAATTTTGAAAGAAACTGTAAGAATATATGAAACTGAATTATCGTCTATTAAATTTGGTCTATCCCATTTGCAAGATCAATTATCATTAAATAAACGAGTAAATGTGGACTTGTTGAAAGAAATTAATGTTATGAATCAAGTACTAACGGAAACCATTTCCAAACAACAGAAACACAACCAAGAACTCAATCGGAAAATTCGAAACCTAGAACAAGAAGGCTATAACTGGAATAAACAAAAAACTATATTGGAAAGAGACATTACTAATTTGAAGACAAATGCCACCCAAGAAGATATAATCACTCATCAGCAAAACAGTATACCGAATGATAAAATTGAGAAAATTAAGGCACTAGAATACGAAGTTCATAGAATTAAAGAATTATTTAATAACAGTAAAGGTCGAAAAAATCAGTGTGATGCTCAAACAATGTCTACATCTACAATATCAAGAGGTAAAGTAAAAGAACAAAACGAACAATTAACACAAGAACGAAATGATAAAACTGATATTCAAAATAAATTAACAACAAGTAGACGTAATCTCACAACAATCCAAACAGAATATGATAAAATACTAACACCTATTACTCTTGACATGTTTTTAAAAGATACAAGAGAAGCAGGAGTTTTAGACTGTGATAAAATTGAAGAAGAAATTTTAGGAAAAAGAGCACGCTACAGAAAAAGATTAAGTGAAGAATTGAGAAAAAGATTTAGAGTTGAATATGTAGGAGAACGCGATTATCGTTTCAAGAAAACTAATAGCCGAGAATTAGAGACAGGAGAAGTAGTTTTAATCGGAAATGATAACTTAAAAAGAACTGAATGGCCGCTAGCTAAAGTTGAAGAATTTATTGTTGGCAAAGACGGGAAAAATAGAGTAGTTAAATTAAAAACAGCTACAGGTCAAGTAATTCGTCCTATTCAGAGAATTTATCCACTGGAAGCACATGGTAAATTAAATACACTTACAAAGAATGTGAATAATATTGTTTCGCCAAAATTTCTGACTGAAAAGGTTCAAAAGGATCAGAAACGTGTTACTAGATCGGGTAGAGTTTATTAAAAAAAAAGCTCCTCTTAAATATAATTTTATTTTCCTACATCTGTTTGTAAATTTTGTGCAAAATTTACAAAGGTGGGAGGATGTTCCGTATTCAATAAGTATGCTATGCTTTTATATTGTTTTTTTGTAAGTATGCTATGTTTAAAAAATGTGCTAACAAGTAATCCATGAAAAATATATGAATTATTATAATTATAAAAATGTATTAGATGTCAGAACATATTTTGGAATTTGTATCCTTCATTATATAAAGATATTACAATCAATCCGACTACTGAGTTTTTATACGTACTATCGTGATTCTTGATTGAATACGGTATATATATATATATATATATATATATATATATATATATATATATATATATATATATATATATATACAGGGTGGCAGGGTGGTGCCTTGGACGACGCAGCATAGGGGTTTCAATGGTAAAATCTTAATGTGCAGTTATTTGCTCCCCTAATTATTTTAGAGCAAAATTGTTTTTAGGTTTTTGCTACAGAAAAAAATACTGTATCCGAATATGCTATTGTTATTAATTTTTCAATATCCGGAACCGTAAAAATAATCGAAAACAATAATAACAATCTTGCAAAAATCATTGATGCCATGGAACAAAAATTTAAACAAAAGCACAAACATCTGACACTAAAAAAATCTTAAATTTAGTTCTCGTCTAACTACATTGTTGTAATCAACTATTGCATTATTGTCATCAACTTTACAAAAAAGTAAAATAAGTTTAAACGTCAAGAATCTATGACTAATATTTGCGCTTTTGTTTAAAACGAGGAAAATGAAAACACCATTATTGTAGGTAGTTGATGACAACAATATAATAGTTTATTACAACAATGTAGTTTGACGAGAACGAAATTTAAACTTTCTTTAAGTAGTAATGTTTTCGCTTTTGTTTCAATTTTTGTTCAATGACATCAATGATTTTTGCAAAAATGTTATTGTTTTCGACTATTTTTACGGTTCCGGAAATTGAAAAATTATAAACAATGGCATATTCCGATGCAGTATTTTCTTCTGTAGCAAAAACCTAAATGCAATTTTGCTCTAAAATAATTATGCTGCGTCTTCCAAGTCACCACCCCGTATATATATTTTTACTATTTTCACGCGTCGATCTGATGAAGGACTACCGTCCGAAATCGATCGCCACCTAATTAAATAAATAATACATTCTGCATCATCACACAACAAGTGTATTTTATTTTAACCCCTTATTGATTTATAACCAAAACTAAAATTGATATTTCTATTTACTAAAATATCTAAACCATTAACTGAAACAATTTAAAATCGGTTCTAAATAGGACGAAAAGTGCACTTTTTAAGAGTAATACGAAAATTAACTACATTTTACACTAATATGAATTAAAAAATGGTAATTTTAACAAACGAAATAACACCTATATTATATAAATAAACGTTTTTTTCCTCTATTAACAGGTTAATTTGAAAATAAGAATGTGTCATCGATTTCGCTTAATTATTAAATCATTAAAAGTGTAGATTTCTTGTATTTCAAATTTTTTAAAAAATAAACTTACTTCGATAATAACCAATATAGATATGTCAGTAAAATCTTGAAAGACTAGTGTTATTGACAGTTTAAATCACAAAATTAATTTCTAGTAAACATAAATATAGTAAAATATTATGTTTCACAGTAAGATATTCTCGTAACATTGAAAATTACTTATTGATTATGAATATCATTCGAAAACTTACTAAATATTGACATTGGTTGTTTTTGAATTAAGCCTTATTTTTTAAAAGAGCTATTGTTTGTTAAAAAATTGATAATTGAATATAAAATTAAATTCTTTAAAATACATTTTAAAATATGAATTCATCATTTTACCCGATAAAAATGAGTTTATAAATTTTTCGCATACAATAATAAATACAAAATGTTTTCAGTTTCACAAAAAAGTTTACATCTGATACAATATGTGATGTTTTGCATCACAGCAATTTTTACATCGCCAAAAAAAAAAAAACATTTGTAATAATAACTTAATCAAATTTCCCATTCGTTGCATCTGCGAAATTTTTATATCTCGGGCAATATAATTAAAATTCCCATTCGAAAATCAATACAATCCAATTTATATCCTACAAATAAAAACAAAACCTTAACCACATTTCTCGGTAGTACGATACCTACTCATTTCTCATTCCAAAACACAAAAATTACATTCGATCTCAACCGACCAACATCAGAAGAGAAACCACATACATAATAATTTAATCTCAATCCTTTGACGGCTCAATCTAGTGGTCTGGGACTTGGAAACTGTTTACGATACCTGGCTAGGCTACTCCTTTAAAGCACACGCAAGAAAAAGGGAAAAAGTTTGTTGGCAAAATAAATAAAAACTTTTTACATCATTGGCTTCAAATGGATTTTAACTAATTATGTTCTAAAGTTATTACACTATTTTTTTTATACTTATTGTAAATATACACTGTAAGCAAAAATTCCCGCACATTATTATGGTACATATATATACGAGGTTTGGTCAAAAAATATAAAAAAATTGAGGTATATGATTGGTCTATTTTCCGATGAGATGCATAGTCGCCAATACATATTTTACTGTAATGTTTTTATTAATTTATTTGGGTGAAGTGTAAATATTAGACAAATATTATTAATTGAAATAAGTGTTTATTAAACTATTACGAAAATGACTATTACTAATATTAAACAATTATTAAAAATTAATTATGAGTAAAAGTAGAATTAACTAGATAACACCAACACTATTTATTTATTTAACCAATTAACACTAGGTACTATTTCCACGATATTACTAATTATGTATTTCCACTATTTATATCCCGTTCCACTGTCCGCCTACCGACCTCCACAGCGTCTATATACTTAAGTCACACCGTTCACCTTACTATCTGTCTATTTATGTAATTCTCTCACTTCCGCAGACTCAGTATCACCGACTGTCCGTATGCCACAATTCTTCAACACCACTGTCGAGTATCCACTTCCACTTGCCATTAGTGTCCCCGTAAACCAAGCTTCCCAATACTCTTCAACACTACCGAGTATTCTCTTTCACAGCTATCCCGGTATACCAGTTAATTTCCCGACTCGCCGTTACTGTCTTTGTACACTATAGCTTCCCAATACTCGTCAATACTACCGAGTATTCACATCCACAACTATCCCAATATACCAGTAACTTCCGAAGTACCTACTCGACACCAACTGCATACGCTCACTACGATACTGATGTGCTTCTCACTAACACTTTACTCTCTAACACTCTATGTGAATATCTCTATGACTCTGTATGTAACTAACTCTCGAGCATAGCTGCGTCCCTTTTATACAGCTGCCACAACCTTCTAGAAAGCTCTAGAATGTTCGACCGCATAATAACAATGAACACAAAAGGTTCAGACTACCGGAAATAATTCAAAACGTCGCGACTTGCTTGTTTACGTAGCCTGGCTGCTAGCGCGATTGCGTCATCGCTATACTTAGACGCTTGTTCAGCGTAGCAGCTGGGCTCGTTACAATATACTTTTATCAATATTGTTTCTATTTCTAATATGAAAAACAATAATTGTTGAATATTCCTTCAGGAATTTTGAACTATCTGCTTTATGGTCGCAAAAAGTTGTTCTTCAATGACATCTTCATTTTCGGGAAGAGGAAAACATCACGCGGAACATTTCTGGTGAAAACAGTGGCGATGGCATTTATTAATCTAAATGCATACTTACATTATTACTTATGGTGGAAACTGTATTGAATTCCTTTTCTGTTGTTCTATTTACTTTTCCCTTTTTAAAACGTTACTAATATTATTTTGAAATGTTTAGTTCTTTGATCGTGACATTTATCTGTCAGTTTCATACATTTGAATATCTGCATTTTGTTTGTTTAAAGCGTAGGCTATCCATAATATATATATATATATATATATATATATATATATATATATATATATATATATATATATATATATATATAAAGCATTAATGCAAATCTATAGAAAATATAATTTTAATTTTTATAATAACATTAATCTCGAAAAAATAACATTTAAAGGTATTTTTCGAAGAAAAACTATTTTGAGCTTCTAGTAAAGTACCATTTCCGGTTATCCGATTTTCACCAAAATCTAATGGGCTCTTTTCAATACAGAAAAAGTTCAAAACACAAGATTTCAAAATTTTCTGAATGATAGTATTTGAGTGGAGGATCCACACAAACATACACACAGACATCATCGTGAAAATGTTAAAATTGGATTCTAGGGACCTTAAAACGCGGTCATTTACCAAAATCCCGATATGTGATTTTTAGCACGATCCCTATACCTCCCTTACCAAGGGAAGCGGGGGGTAAAAAAGTAGCTGTGAATGAGGCTTAGTCCAGGTAAACTTAACCGAGATTTGCTAACTGAAAATTTTGTTGTATTGGTAGTAGATTTTTAAGTGATATTCATCTTAAGCGTGCGCAAATAGTTATTTGTATCACTAGGCCAGAAACTGAACATTTGCGAGAGCGAGTTTATCTTGACATACGAGATCTCGCAAAACAGTTTCTGGGCGTGTTATACACAAGATTTTTTGTACCGACTTCTCCATAAATTCTTTGTATATTTCTCTACACTTTATTCTATGTTACATAACCTAAAAAATGAACATATATTTTTCGGTTTTGCATTGCAAGTTTAACTATAATTACTTACATTTGAGCTTAAAATGCGTAATTATTTTATATCTGTTGAAAATATAACATACAAGCATTAGTTATATATATATATATATATATATATATATATATATATATATATATATATATATATATATATATATATATATATATATATATATTTAATAAACTTTGGCATATTTTTAATGACAGATGGCGGAAACTCAATTGTATCACGTGAAGTTAGTTGTAATTATGACAAAATTTAGTTATTTAAGTTACAACAATTAAAGATTTAGCCCTAAAATATGTAAAAATTTTGCTAATTCTTGTGTTGAAAATAATCTTAAATTGACATATCTCCAGAACAGTAATGCCAACTCCTTTTGCCGGCCTAGGTCAGCAACAGCGCATTTCTGGACGATTTTGAGTTTTGTAATATTAGTCAAAATGGACGGGGGTACGAAAAGCAATTTTTCTAAAGTCAGCTCTTAAAATCACATGTTAAATAATTATCATATTGTGTAAAAACAACAAGCCTGATAGTTATAGTTATACGAGTATTGCATGCGATACCAACTTTGGTCTCAAAATTTTGAAAGTAAATATAGTTTAAAATATTGACTATTGAATCAAAATATTGAATGTTAATATTTGGTTTTCCATTGTTGCGTCCGTACGTGATGCATGTTTCTGAATCCGTTCAGCGAAGAACCGGTAGCCGCAGAAGGCAGAAGGAATTTATGCGGTCGAGAGGCGAGTGAAGATGATTGAAGGCGTGTGCTTTCCGACGGCCGAGGTGCTTGCATGTTGAAATGCTCTAGTGCCTCAACATCTCTCCCAGAGTACAGCCTACGTGTGGGTTGCGATGATGAACTACCGACACTCCAACAGAAAAATGGCCTGTTAGCGATGTTTTGTTGCCGCCGAAGATATTATTAACAGGTATTAGACACACTAGATCTCTATCTCCAATCTCTTACTGATTTAGAAAATGTTTTTCACTGGAATTCAATTTCGGCTACCAAAATAGGTAATGCTATTACTGATCATTGAATTACATTTTATTTGGATTAAGATGTACGACCTACAAACACCTTCTAAATTAATACATTTAGAATTAGAATGTCTTTTAAATTAATTCATTACAAGTAATGCGAGTAAATGGTTAACACGCACGCTTTGATTAAGAGGTGACGGATTTAAATCCCACATCCAGTGATATATTAAGAAATCGTGTGCTATAATTGGTTGGAAAAAATCACCAGGAGTGAAGAAACTATATCAAAAGTCGAAAGTGAAAATAAAACTGTATTCTTTTTTTAAAAAAATAATATTGTTGAGTTATCGTGAAGGAATTATCAGATAAGAAATGTGATTTGTCCTTTTCTTCACAAAATGCTTATTTTACAAAATGTACATTACATTTTGGCTAAAAACAGCCCGTATTAATACAAAAGAAACAGTATTCCTAAGACTATAGCGGTACATGATTGAGGTATGTATCAACCAATGGGTTTCACACATTTCAATAGGGGAATATCTAAAGGAGAAAGGTCGGTGTTTAACAATTGTTCTAAAATTCTAAAATAGATATTTATTTAGCATACTGCAACAATTTTACAACAAAAAACCTTTTGAACACAAAATTAGAAACAGAAAATACATTAAAGTCATCAGGTATATATTCCATACAGTGCAAAATTTGTAAATCTAAATACATAGGGCACACCAAACGTAAAATCAAAACACGTTTCAAGGAACACATGTACCATCTAAAGAACAAAAACATATTTAATTCAGCGCTATCATTACATCATCATAACACAGGTCATAATTTCAGTTTAGATGATGTAAAATGTGAAAAATCATGTAATAATTATAAACTAAATATGTTAGAAGCCATAGTCATGAAGAAAAATTGTAAACAATTGTTAAACACCGACCTTTCTCCTATAGATAATCCCCTGCTGAAATTTGTGAAACCCATTGGTTGATGCATCCCCCAATCATGTACCGCTTTAATCTTAGGAATACCGTTTCTTTTGTATAAATACTGGCTGTTTTTAATTTTAAGATTACTGTACAACTGATGATGGCTACAGTGTAGCCGAAATATACATTTTGTAAAAATAAGCATTTTGTGAAGAAAGGGACAAGTCACATTTTTTATCTGTATTCTTTTTGGTTAAAATTTCAGTAAATTATTAAGCTGAGCGGTAAATCCCCACAAAATAAACTTAAATGATCTGAGCCATTCATTTCACCAGAAGGGGTAATGTTGTAAGAAGAAATGTCAATTTGTAGGTTAAATGTATCAGAAGTTGAATCTTGAAGACAAAAAATCATAATATGGTAATGAATTTTAGATTAAATAAATACAAAATATTCCTAAAAGAATGCAGTTAATATTGGTAGCTTTTGTTGGAAAGGATCAAGTGGATCAAGCCACTCAACACAAAAAAAAATATATACAGTTGTCATAAAAAAACCTTTGATGTGTTATGTCATGTTTGTGTAACAAATATTAAATATTAAATAAAATACAATGTTCAACCAATTCTATCAGGTTATGGGCCCAGGTACTCAGAGTATTAACTGAAGATAATATTCGTACATTAAATATAATTAAATAAAATAATAATAATCAAATGTCAAATTCCAATATGCAATATCATATTCAACCTCTAAATAAAAGTAATTATGATACTTGGAGTGTACAAGCGAAAGCAATATTAATAAAAAATGGATTGTGGAAATATGTTACTGGCGAGAATAATGATAATGAATTAGATGCTGCTGCAAGAATACAATTTGAAGAAAAAGACTTACTAGCAAGATCAGATCTTTTATTAATCATTTTTCCTCCAGAGTTAAAACAAGTAAAGAATTGTAAGACATCAAAAGAAGTTTGGGATACTTTGAAAAATATTTATCAAAGCAAAGGTCCTGCAAGAAAAGCTACTTTACTAAAACAATTAATTTTAAATAAAATGAATGAAAATGACGATATACGAGAAAAATTAAATCAATTTATGGATACAGTAGATAAACTAAATGAAATGGATATTAAAATTAATGATGATCTATTAAGTATAATGATGTTATATAGTTTACCACCTACATATGAAAATTTTAGAATAGCAATAGAGTCAAGAGATAACTTACCACTTCCAGAAGACTTGAAAATAAAAATATTAGAAGAAAATGAAGCTAGAAGAAATAATTATGCAAAATCAGAAAACTCCGAAGAAGCGTTTTACAGCAAAAACAAAAATAAATTTTATAAAAACAAGAATTATAAAAATAAAAATAATGATGAATAAATTTTCAAATTTGGAATGTAATATTTGTCACAAAAAAGGGCATAAAGCAAGTTCTTGTTTTAGGAGAAAATATCAAGATTCTCAAGATTCTAACTTCAATGTAGAACCTGCGTGTTTATCTACAAATATAAATTTAAATGAGAGAACCACAAGATGGTGTTTAGACAGTGGATGTACCTCGCACATGACTTTTAATAAAGAAATATTGCAGAATTTGAGAAGAAAATCAGACATTAATTACTTAAAATTGGCATCAGATAGTTGTACCACAAAAGTAGAAGGTCAAGGTAAAGCAACTATAAATTTAAATAGCCATAATATAAATCTTTGGAATACATTATATGTACCAACTTTATCAACAAATCTATTATCAATAGCGAAAATAACAGAAAATGGACATACAGTATTATTCAAAAAGAATGTAGCCACAGTAAGAAACTCTAAAGGAAAAATAATTTTGATAGCTGAAAAAATAAATGGTCTATATTACGTAAAAACAAATACAAATTTTCAACCAAAAAAAAAAGAAAAAATATATACAGTTGTCATAAAAAAAACGTTTGATGTGTTATGTCATGTTTGTGTAACAAATATTAAATAAAATACAATGTTCAACCAATTCTATCAATATATATCTTATATATATATCTTCGATGCAATAGGCAAAATACCTACAGTAAAATTATTGATAGATGTCCAATCAAGGTCATCTATATCATGAACGAATATACAAATTGGCATACATTTATCTCTCTCACAAGAAGCGTGTGTGATAAGCATGGATACAACACGCTTATCTTTCAAATATTTATATTGTTTCGACTAAGTTGGGACATTCCATTTTAAAACGATGCTCGTTGTTGACAATACTTTCGCTGTAACGTAAGTTTATTTATTAAATCAGATATATTACCTTGATTCATAGCCGTACGAATAAAAATATTTTCTAGCAGAGTCACTGACACTGACACTGTGTCAGTATCTTATTTTTTACATATTTGGTTTTACATATTGCTAATACACTTACCAGTTGACTTACTTTTGAATGTTGAATGCTTAATACTTAAATATATATTTTTATAATAATAAAATAACATGTTTAAGAACAAACAATGGCCCACCTGCTCACGTGCGCCAACTTAGAAGAGGAATGCACGAGAGAAGATCTGGCTAAGGCAAAACCACCTGCTATAAACTGTGCATTTTTTGGATGAATACTATTTAGGTTGGCCACTTCTCTGCCAGTTTTTGCGGACGGTTTTTCCTCGGGTATGAAGGAGAGAATCTTCGGAGAAGATGCATTCTCTCCGTTCTAGTTAATGCTGGGCGATGCATAAGGCCTATTTCCATAATTTCCAAATTTGATTATTTACATGGTTATAACAACAAGTTCAGCTAACTCACTCCATGTGGTGCGGATGCGGTATTTCGCTACCGAAAATCGGTCACTTCAGTATCTAGTGAGAATTATTTGTTGGAATGTTTTACATATTTATTGTATATCAATTATTTATATTATGTATATGGTTTGGACACGAATAATAATAATAAAATAACAGTAATATCTTATGTACCCTCATAAAAAACTGAGTGAACGACGCTACAGAATTTGACAGAACAAAATCTTAATACATACAATTCGTAGATGTTCTTTATCGGACATCTTTCAATAATTTTACTGTACGTAAAGAGTCCGTTCCAGAGAAAACAACAACAAAATATTGCATTTTGAAAAATGTTACAGCATCCTCCATATTCTCTTGACTTGAGCGCGGCTAACTATTTATTCTCTACCAAAATGAAATGGAAGCTGAAGGAAATCAACAGAATCCCAGTTCTAGACTTCCAGAACGCCTTGAGTAAACTGCAGAATTGAGCCAATTGAAATATGGTTCTATTTTTCAGTTCTTTTCTATGCCCGTAAAAGCAAGTTCACTATAAATTGAGACAGAGAAAATGTTGTTATTGTTTTGAAGTAGGTAATGGTTTTAAATTTATATAAGAGCACTCTTAACTATTTCATATTTACTGTATATTTGGATCCCCGTGATTATGAAGCCATGGAGCACAGTTAATACGAGATGATTTAAAATTTATG
>OY720457.1:12062500-12205000 GCA_963082715.1 Harpalus rubripes
AACGACGTTGTTAAGTCTTAGCAACGTTACTAAAAATAATTAATTACTCGAAACCTCAATCAAACAGCATTTATTTTTACAACGCCGCACCGCTTCAGTGCTTACTTGCACCTTCTTCAGGGTCTATAACATTCATAACGATGATATCAACAAAGAATCCCTTCGCAAGATATTTCCGGCTATTTACGTATTTATCTGTTGTCGATTTTGAAAGCAATTTGACGTGTCATAAACAGCACGTTTATGATTTTTTTTTTTTAGAATTTGTAAGACTGAATGTTAAGAACGAATGTATTTTGTGTACTACATGATACATGTTAAGTAGTTGTTACAAGGAATTAACTGAGAAAAGATTCGGAGTCACTGACGTAAAAAACACACAGTAATTTAAAATTGAAGTTACCATTGTATTAATTTAAGCATTTCTTCCCAAACAAACTAAGGATGTAATAATAAAACGCCTTAGCAATAAAAAAAATCTGATGTGGCCAGCACATTACCTTCCGTCAGTTATATGAGGTATTTTCGAAAATTCTACCGGTGAACTGTTACCGGTAAACAGCTTTTTATCACGTTTAGCTACCGGAATCGATATTTTAAGAAAAACAGGTTAGAAATTTGACGTACTTAACAAACTGAGCAGAGTCCTACTTTGAACACATTTCCATTTCCACTTTTAACGCGCTTTGCATCACTACCTTTTTTTGAGATTAGATTCTTCATGAATCCGGTAGATGAATCTGGTAGATATTGAACAATTTTCGAACACGGTAACTTTTACCACTCGTGTTTTCGAACATAGACGGTAGATGCGGTATCTACCGGTAGAATTTTCGTAAATGCGTATGTATTTTCTATAAAATCCATACAGAAAGTTCCTTGCAAAAAATTCTAAATTTCTTTCGACAGTTATATGTATTTTATACAAATTCCATACAGAAATTTTCGAGCAAAAAGTTCCTATATTTCGAGTAAAATTATAACACAAATATACGAATATGTCAATTGCACTTGACACTGACATTTATATAGGATATTAAATACTCCGTTTTTAGTCTTAGTCTGTTGATTGGGGAGTTGGGACTTCTCTTCCAGCGCGATTATTGTGCGTGGGCCATTTTGGGCCCAATCCTTGCTGTTTTGAAGCTATCAGAACCTGCCGACATATTAAGTCGGCACGATCGTTGCAACCTCTACAAGAGCCCCTTCTATCCCGAGTTGCACTAGGCGCCTTACTTCACGTTACCGCCTCTCCACGACGTGGTTAACATCCGTCAGTTTCCGCCTCCAAGACTTGGTCGCCAACGATCGACCATCCACTCCCTTCAAGAACGCAATCAGATGTCATCCCCTGGAACCCGATCCCTGCATCAGTCCTCTTTTCCTTTTGTTAGTTTCTCTTTGTAACAATTACGTAACCTCTGCTCGCTCCGTTCTTTACCCTAATTTTTCATACAGTCCACTTACTAAATAACTTTACAATATGTAATATTGTGTAAGACCTTACTGTGTGTGATAATGTCCATGTTATTATATATGATTGTAGACCATGAAGAAGGTTCAAGTGTTGTATAAATAAATGTTGTTTGACTGAGATTTCGAGTAATTGTTAACACCTTATCCACGCCACAGTCGAGAAATTTCCCACATGTTGCTAAAAAAATTAACCAATAGAAACAAATAGAAAGCCTGTCATTTTCTTGTTTTACTCAATGTTCGCAATTATTATTGGTTATTTGCTATAGCAAGACTTAACAACTTTCTTACAAAATTAGGGTAAGAGGTTAACAACACTAATTCGAAAATTTGAAATCATTTTTGATATAGTTTTCGTAAATACCCGCTAAAGAAAAAATAAAATAATTAATGTAGGTATTATTTTCCAACAGATGCAGTTTGCTTGTCATTATTTATTATAAAATTAATGAAAATTGGTGAGGCTAGTGAATCTTTATCTCATCTATCCGTTGCAGAAGGAATTTCTCTTTGTCGAATTCGTTAATTGGGTGGAATTCAGTGGAGATATCAGGGCGAGATATTACCAGTGTTTTATGATAAGCGGGTGCCTGGGTGCGTGTTTTTAAAGTTGGTGCAGTTAAATCGTTAAGTGTTCGGCAAGATTTGTTTTATGTCAACGAGAAATCGTCTACGCTAACTCCCGGTAGTAAATTGTTTTAAAGTATTTTAGATCATTAAAATAAAGTAAATTTACGTTCTCAAAGAAGTGTAGAAGTTTTATTACTACAATAGACAGTTGAAAAAGAATCAGATAAAACCAAGGCTGCTCTTCACAACTAGGAAGAAGAAATGGACAGTTTTACATTTGTTGAATGTGTATGCAATAGCTTTTTACTAGGAAAGTACTATTTGCCTGCGGAAATAGTTTTAAGAATTATTTAATTTCTAATTGAAATGCCTGTCAGTATTTAACGAGACTGATGATAATATCTGACTGAACTCATTTCAGACAAATTAACCACATCCAATCAAGAGTAAAAATACAGGTGTCTTGGAAATAGTGGGAACCACCGATTCCTGAGGCTAAAATAAGATGATTTAACTAAACTTATCCCTATGTGAAAGTGCACCGTTTAGCCAGTATTCTGCTTCAAAGTTCTTCCAAATTTTTTTTTATAACAACAGAAAGTTTTGTTCGATTTATATGAAATTTGGTATGACCCTTCATATGGATGTAAGTCATCTTTTAAGATGATATTTGCTATTATTAATGAACCACTAGTGTAAGAAAGTTAGATGTCACGACATTAATTAGACGGTAACTTTTTAATGGCAATGCCGATAACATAATTTTTTTTTTCATAAAGATACATTCAATAGTAAGCTTTTCTCTCTCTATATAATTTGTGATATCTGTTACGGTTCACACAGTGAAATGTTTGAATAAATTTTATCTAGTAGACTGACAAACAATTGGATTTGGAAATCTTTCGGCATAATACTCTAACGGATCTGCGACAATTTCCTTCACAATACCCGAAAACGAGTAATATGTCCGTTTGTTCCGCATAAGAATATATCAAAGCCATTATTATGGTAAGAAGATTAATAATCTTAGTTTATTTCTAAGCAACTTGTCAGGATTGACAACTCATAAACAATTGTTACTGGGATTAAACTGATATATTTGTCAAAGGAAGGGACTGCCAGATAAAATTTATTCAAACATTTCACGGTTTAGTCACTTAAGTTTTATTTTTTTCAGTGTGAACCGTAACAGATATCACAAATTATACAAAAAAAGAAAAGTTTACTATTGAATGTATCTTTATGAGAAAATTACGTTATCGGCATTGCCATTAATAAGTTACCGTCTAAGTTTCTTACACTAGTGGTTCACTAATAATAGCATACATCATCTTAAAAGATGACTTACATCCATATGAAGGGTCACAGTAAATTTCATCTAAATCGAACAAAAGGTTCTGTTATTATAAAAAAAAATATTTTTTTAGAAGAACTTTGAAGCAGAATACTGTGGCTAAACGGTGCACTTTTGGATAAGGATAAGTTTAGTTAAATCATCTTATTTTAGCCTCAGGAATCTGTGGTTAAGCCATGTCCCGCTATTTCCAAGACATCCTGTATATTGAAAAGTGGGGCTTTAATTTTTAACGAACCTTAATAAACAGAGCGCACAAAACTCACTTGCGCAAAAATTGGAACTGCAAAGCTGTCCGCGGTACGAGTTTTGTATGTTAGATTAGGTAATTTTAAAGTGCCACTTTTAACTATTTATACGGTTCATTATACATCATAATACGTTCTTGCAAAAGGTGTTTTTTAAAGATAAATCCATGTCAGAAAGCTATCTGCCCAACAACGGTTCCATCAAATAATAGAATAATAACGCAACCTTTGTTTATTGCCTGTTTATATAAAATATACAGAACATAAACTATAAGGTTGTATTTTAAAATTAAATGAAATATATTTTTTGTTCGCTTGCCCAGAAAGTAACTTTTTTCGTGCCTGTTTTGCGTGCGGAAAGTGGTTCATTTCTTAACAGTTCGACAGAACGTGCGCACGGTTCTTAATTTGCGTACAGCATTTTGTACACTAATGCGCAAAGTGTGATTTTGCGCACGGTTCTTTTACTTTGCGAACGACCTGTCGTAGTGTCAAGAAACCACAAGTAAAACAGACACTCAAGAGGTCACTTTTTGAACAAGCTGGACGAACTCGGATCATTGAAGTTCTCAGCTGCGCTTCGAGCTTCAAACTTCTTGTTCGTGCAGCCTTGGTACACAAATAACTATATTTTTTTTTTTCGAAAGAACTACACAACTAATATACGGAATATTAATTATTTATGTCAATCATAGTATAGAATGTTAACTCTGTCTATCATTCAGCATACGGACATAATTTTTTATACGTAGCTTCAGCTTTATTAAAAAAGACAATGTCAAGGCCAATGAAAACTTTCCTTCATCGTTAAATTTGCCGTAATTCCATCAAGAATAGACCATTGACTTGTAGACGATAAAGATCTTGAAGAAGTTAATCCATAAAATAGAAAACTCCGTCAACTCAAATAGTTTTCTGTGCAGTAAAAACATTTATCAGATGTAGACAGAAATAACATAAAATAAAATATGTTTGAAAACATCTGAAAATCGTTATTAACCGTATCGATAAAAAAGAAGCTGGCTTTAATTCAAACGGTGTTCATTTAACCCTTCCCGCGAGTTTCGAATATTTGAATTTACAGCCTCCATGGCACACTTGGATTAACGAGCGATAAATTAAAACTTTTAATGCTACTATGTGCGGGGATCCACGCATTCTTATATCGATTTAAAAATTTTATAATGACGGTTTTGAAAGTTGCTACCGTTTTATATCATCGTTAAAATATTTTAAATTTCTTATTAAGACTCAACCATTCACTGAATGCCTATCATTTTATTTGCAATTTCAAGAATTTCGTTCCAAATGAATGAAATAAAATTTATGGCAATTATATAGTATTTTAGCCCTTCGTGCACTAATTATTTACTTAAAACGGGAAATTAACGATTAAATAGATTTTACTTTTATTATTACGACATACATATATATAAATTATATAACTGTTACCTTTATATTTGCTAAGAAATTTTACTGAAACTACAGAAGGCGGAAAAATTCTTTTGTGGATTTTATAGTTATTTATCAATTATTAAAATGTCTTTACTCTCGAGTGAAACAATTTTGTTTCAACATTTTATGAGGTTTAACACATATTTAAATTTTACTGACAAGATGCACTCGATCACATTTTGTTGGTTTCTGTGAATTCGTATTTTCTTTTAATAAAGCATTATTTTTTAATATTCCTGATTAAATAAAAATTAGCGTTACAAAAAAAAATGCGGAAGAATTTTTAAGAAAGAGATGGCCAATTTCTACCATAAGGCGTGCTAATACTGATAGAAACTGGATCAATTTTAATTTTCAGAAAACCTGGGAGTGGAAACTCAGTAACTGTAATAACGAAAATTCAAAATAAGTGCCTAAGTGAAACATGAACTGTCCCAGGTTTTCTGAAAATTGATCCAGTTTTTATCAGTCGCTTAATAGTACGATTTATGCAAGATATTCGTCGTGTCTAACGCCATTACTTTATTTTGTTGGTAAGTTGCAATGATTTCTAAGTCAGATTCTGTGAAGTGAGGTGTCATTATTGAAAGAAATCTTGATATAATTGGACAACATTTAAAACAAATTTATGACAATGTTACAACTAACTCGAAATATTACAGTTTGTTTCAATAATAGCCTACTTCATTTTAAGCGAATTATAAAATTATCAGCTATAATATCCCGAGGACATTGATAATTACGAAATAATTTTATGACAGTTACAGAAAGCGCGTTGCTTGGTAACCAAGCAACGTGCTTGAGGAAGTTGTGATAAAATTATAAGTATTTATCAATGATCGAGGGGTATTCGGTGAGAATTTTTTTTGCAATTTTAATTAAATTTATGAAGAATTTGTATTTAGCAGAATTTTTATAATTATAAAATCACCCAATAGATGTCAGTAGTAGCTATGAATAAGTTCAGCGTCAAGTGTGTAACGATAATAAGATTGACATTGACACGAGAAGACAAGACACGTCCAGTTTTATTATACAAACATTTAATAATAATAATTTTATTAATTGAACCGCTATTTTCACTGCAATACCGTGAAAATGACATTTTCAAATTAAAACAATTAATCTTTAATTATCTGTCAAAAAGTGTTTGTTACTTACCAACTTACTGACATAAGTGATAATTGTCCTAGGATAATTATCAGTGTAAGTTTGTTTTGATTGGTTAATTTTCGCACACGTGATCAGGAATACAGGAATTCAATTGGATAATTTTTTAACCAAAATTTTTTTATTGTAATAATACGAGGGTAGCACCAAAAGTTTCTGCAAACAAATATAACCAAGGAAGCTACGAAAAATAGATGCATTGCAAAACAAAAATACATCCTTAGGTAGCATGGCAGTTCTTGTTACAATTCGTTATCTGTTATCAGTAATTTTCCATGCAGTTTTAAAGTACGCACGTCGTATTGAAAATGCAGTTAACAAGAGAAAATTTCCTAGCCATGATATTTTACGATTTTAAAAGTTCGCTCTCCCCAAAACAATGCCTCCAAAAGCTTCAGAATATTTTTGGTAATACCTAGTATCAGATCTATTCACAGCTGGTACAATGATTTTAAATTGCATCAAGTTTCTCCCAATGACAATTTGCGCGAAAATCGGCTAATTTCTGCAGTTACAGTTGAAAACATAGCTGCTATTCGTACAATGATTAAAGAAGACAACCGTGTCACATACAGAATTTGGCATACTTTGGGCATTGGAATGACCGCTATAAATAAAATTTTGCTCGATCATCTAAAAGGCAGGAAAGTTTGTCACTAGATACTTCATAATTTAAATGATGGTCAAAAGCAACATCGTGTGGAATGGTGCATTAAAACATTAAAAATGTACAACAAAGGTAAATCTAAAGCAGTGTATGATATTATAACAGGTGATGAATCATGAATATGCATTTAAACCTGAAATGAAACGACAATCAGCTCAATGGGTCTGTCCAACAGACCCCAATCTTGTCAAAGTAAAATGAGTTTGAAGTGTTGGTACAAAAATGATTGCCTCCTTTTTCTCAAAATCTGGTCCTACTGTCAATATTGCATTAGAAGATAGGAAAACACTAGCTTCTAATTGGTACACAACAATTTGTTTGCCACAGGTGTTTGAAAAAGCGCGTTAAAATAGGCCTCGATGTACGAAAGTAAAGCTTATTTAAAAGAATCAAAGGTGGAATTACTGGAGCACCCACTATACAGTCCTGACCTTGAACCTTACGATTTCTCCCTATTTCCTAAATTAAAGGAAATAAGGTGCAGTTTCCAATATACAAGTGCAAATGAAGTGGCTAAAGCCTTCGAAAACATAGTTTCTCAAGCGTCTCAAGAAGAATGGAATTCTTGCTTTAACGATTGGTTTTATCGAATGCGTAAATGTCTTGAGTTAAAAGGAGAATATTTCGAAAAACAATAAAAGAATAATTTCTGGAAAATTTTGATTTCTATCAATAGTTTGCAAAAACTTTTGGTGCTACCCTGGTATATTTGAATGGCAAATTTAGAAAATCTATATTAACATGTTTTTCTATATAAATGTTTTGCAACAAATACTTATCAACTTCAACTCTTTCTCTGCAAGAGATACAAATTTTAAATCGATATCTCAACGTACTCCGGAGTTATGGAGTTTAAAATAGGATTCGTTTTTTTTAATAGCCACCCGATATATTGTACCATGTACCTTATACAACAATGTTTTATTATTAGAAATTCAAAATCGATTTTCTGATCATTAATGTATCCATTAATAAACGATCAATGTAAAAAAATAATATATAAAAAAGCAGTAGTGTTCATAGTAATTTGCATTTACACATACAATAAATAGTTTATAGAAAATAATTAAAATATTTTCATTAGTCCTGGTATAAATTCCTTAACTTTTAGTTCTTTCCACTTTGTAACTAACTACATTCCTTGCTTCCAGGTTGTGTTAGCAGGTGACTATAAACTCCTGCAATGAAACAATTAACAATTCACTTGAAATTCAACAGATGGCTCTTGCTCTCGGTCTAGTGTCGATGGTCGGCTAATCGAACTCGATCGATACATTAATTACCGTCGGTTGATAATCACTTTAGAAGTGTTCCAATTAATTTGAAATGGTAGCGCAGTGCGCTGTGGCAAATGGACAAATGATTTAAGGTTGGCCACTTGTCCGCGCACTTCAACGTTTGAATGAGAAAGATCTTGCTTGGTAGTGCATTTCTTTGCGGGATTGTGAAAAGGGTGAGATTGAGTTGATCTATACGAGAATATAGATTTTTATAGCTACTGAATTATCGCAAAACTCTTTTAGATTTTAAATGTGCCTAAATTTCTAGACTGTGTTGTAGATTAGGTGTTAACAAATGCTTGAATTTTCAATTATACAGCATTTATTCTTACAAAACCGACGTTTCACAAATATTCAAAAACAATATAGTACAAGTAACAATAACATAAACATTATAGTCTAGTCAACGAATGATCCTAGCCGGAAAGTCAATAAGCAGAAAACCCGACTTGGGAACTTTGTTTGGACTGGTTAGTAAAAAAACATGATGGGGTTTTGACACGGCAACGAAATTTTAAACTAATATTTCTTCCCTTCTTAGAGGGTTTTGATTCCGGAAACAATGTTTGAATTGTAGCAGTCGCCATTCTAAATGACTTAATTAAAATTCAATTAAATATGCCGTAATTTCGCAAAGTACTGGTTCCTATTGTGATCGCCGGTTTCATCGAAAATTTTAAAAACGCTCTAACTTTGGATCAGGTTTAGATAAAATGGTAAACTGCTATATCATTTTGAAGAAATTCAATTCTCTATAGCATCCTTTCTAAGATTTTTTTGTAAAATGAAAGGCTGAGGCGCTAAAGAGAAAATTTTGACGAAAAATGTGGCGCGAATAATTTTTTTCGTAAAATAGCGGTTTTCAGTACCATGTAATTCGTTCACGGTTGGTGATAGAAAACACCTCAAATATAGAAAATGTAGGAAATTTTGTCAGGTACAATTTTTTCGTAGGACAAACTGTTTTTGAGATATACGCGAAAAACCAAAAAAAGGAACCTTTGAAGTACCCCCTTCACCCCTTGCGCCCACCCGAGGGTCAAGGACTTTTAATATGTTTTTTTACTAACCAGTCCAAACAAGTCGGTTTTTCTGCTTATTGACTTTCCGGCTACCTAACATAAATACTTCGGAAAACAGTCGAAAATACTTATATTTTTAAGTGTTTGTAAACACTGAAGCAGGTACAGTGTCTACCGAAACATCAGTTTTGTAATAATAAATACTGTATGAGTGAGATTTCGAGAATTTGTTAACATCTTTCAGATTTTGTTTAAAAATATGTTTTTGTATTCACAATTTCTAAAGGGACATATTATCAAATTTAAATTATTTCCAATTTTCATATAGGTAGTCAAAAACGAACCTATGTAAGGCACTCTCTACTTTAGCTTTGAATGTCTGGTTAGCGATAAAAATATATCATTATAATTAATTAATTCAGCCAATGGTATTTGAGAATTTTACTTAGATACCATGTATTAATAAGCGAATATACCTTCAATGACGTTGTTTTATTTATCAAGAAGCGTCAAAAAATTATTTTATTTTTGTTGTCAAATTTATTCATTGTATAATCCACTTGGGTGTTCAGTATTATCAGAATATATAGTGTTTATACACTCAACGTATTGTTTTAGAATACCACTTCTCCTTCGGAGTCATGACCAAAATACGTTTCTTGGCAACACAATATATTCGATAATACTTGAACACACGTGTGGTATTTATATATGTTAAAATTTAGATTGGTGATATCTCTTTACCTATTAATTTTAGAAAAAAAGTGCAATGAAGAAAAATGTTACGAATGAAAAATTGCATCGATGAGTACCAAGTTTGTTGTTTAATTGTTTCTTATGTACGAGCTAAAAGCAAAAGAAAATACACGATTAAGCCAATTATCAGAGTGCCATGAAAAATAAGAATAATTTGTGTTTGCTGTTTCTGACATATTTGACATTTATTTTGATTTTATTATTATTAGAATAATAGGAAGACAATCTAGAAGTAAAAAATTAATTACTCATCTAAATAATAGTAATAAAATAAAATGAAATGTCAAATCTGTCAGATATGCCAAAAATATAAAGCATAAATTATTGTTTTATTTTTCGTAGCACTCTGATAATTGCCTTAAATCGAGTATTTTCTTTTGCTTCTATATAAGAAATTATTGAACAACAAACTTGGTACTTATCGCACTTATGCACGTTTTCATAACGAACATTTTTGTTCATTACACTAAAATTAATAGGTAAAGAGATATCGCCAAATCAAAATTGTAACATTGAATTTCCTATGTTCGGGAAATAAAGTAGACACCCGGTATATGATGATGATGTATTTATATTTATTTATTTAAAAGAACTTTTGTAGTCAATAATTAGAAAATTTACTTAGGTACTTGAAAATGAATTCTGGATTTCAAAAATATGTTAGCAAAAGGCTTTAGTAGTAAGAATTTGGAATAGATTGTGTGACGGTTAAAGGCAATAAAAATTCGAATTTTTAAAAAGTTATAACTTTTTTACAACTGTTAGTTTTAAGGTCTAGTTTTAATATGAATGATCTATAGTTTAATTTGTTACTTTGTTGGAGGAAATTATATCTTATTGTCTATCATTACTTCCGAATAATCTAAACTTTGATAATATAACGCTCATTTATTATTTTCTGATAATCAAGTAACTATTTTGGTAACCAATACTTAAAATTGTGTGGAAAAGTCCTCATTTATAAATTTTTCCCATTTTATAAAATGAAATAAGACAAAAAATAGCGGTATTTTAAATTATTACTAAAATAATATGGCATATAACGGAAATAATTATATATTAAAAATTATATCCGTTGGAAACCTATTTCCTTCATAATCCTCTACGCTACTAAAAAGCATAAAATAATGGTGATGTTATTAATTCATCTAAGGTGCTAGTTTATAATGAAGCAATAACGTTTATCACAGGTCCTTTACACTTACACAATATCCCGTATGATTGGTCGCGGTATCAGGCACGTGAAGGTAACCAGACCATTGCGCCCTCTGTGCACTAGACGCTAGGCGCAGCCCAGCTATAATAGGCTATCACTCGGCCCTAACAAGAAAGCTAACGTTTATAATTACATGATACGAGTTTATTACGGTATAAAAATGCAGCTTGCTCTACGGAAGCCGTTATGGCGTGCATTAGAGGCCGACACGCCATCTTATGAACCCGCGATGTGAAAGTTCATCATGCATAACAGTAACACACGAATACTAAACAATACATGTGTCATCATACCTGTAGTTATTGGCTAGATTAATGGCCTCATTTACATATAAAACTATATGGTGTGTGGTTATATTTTTAATATTAAATAAAATGATAATGAAATATCAAGAGAATTAATTATTAATATTATTCTTTACCATGGTATTTTCATCTCTGGTATTGGTATTGTAGCACAAATGTCAATTTTTCTATGCGACATTTTTTGTTTTAATTGCAGTGGTGGCACTAAGGGGTCTCCACAGGCCCGTGGAGAGCCGGTACGGGCCCTGGGGCAAAATCAAACTACCGGGCCCTAGACCCCCCCCCCCAAATAAAGAATTACTATACTTTTCATGGAAAATATTTTCAATATTTTATTCATCAAGGTAACATAAAATAAAAACAAAATATTCATTGTCTAGGATTATCAAAAATTAAATAAAAATTATGACCAGAAAGAATTATACCTACTTATACTTACATAAATTGAGTACTAACTAATTTAAAGATAAATGAATATTGCGACGATAATAAAAATAATAATATAAAAACACCACTAGCAACATAAATTAAGTGCAAGTTGCTTTAATTTCAACGCTAACTTCACAGCATAGCTTCAGCTTCACGGATATGGCAGTTGAGCTCTACCGGTTTAGTTTAGAACTATTTAAAGAAACTTTTGGTATTTATTCTAAAAAATGTTTTATTTACATACCTTCTACAGCACTTGTAATTTTAAAGAAATACACAATAATAATCTTCTCTCGCAAACTCTGCTGTCACTCGCTTTTTTTACCTAATATTATTATTTTATATTTTTATTTATTTATAATAAAAGATTTTAACAGTACAAAAATTTATATAAAAGTGGTAGCGCCAGGCCCTATCGGGCCCGGGCCCTGGGGTTCTTACCCTGTCTGCCCCCCCCCCCCTCTCGTCAGGCCTGGGTCTCCAGGATGTTTACGTGCCCGCCCTAAAATGACTTGTGCCGACCCAAGTGCCATTACCAACATACAAATAATAATTTTGGTATATAATAATTCTGAACATTATTTGTATTCATACTTCTAAAATTAATGGGGCAGAAATTATAGCTGTATGGAAATATCACCACTATATTTCCTGTGATTCATAAACACTCGGTAAATGTTCTGTGATCTGGCAATTTATTTTTGTACATAGAAGGCCGAAAACATGCAGCTTCACATCACTTGATAAAATGTATCTTTCAAAAATAACATATTTGACCTTGAATGAAAAAAAAATTCCGTCACCTTTAGGTAAGGAAGGTATTGTCTTTGGTCAAAAAATTCGATGATAAGTTTATAATGAATAAGCACGTTTTATGATCCCTAGAATACGATTTTACTATTTTTATGATGATGTCTGTATGTATGTATGGATGTGTGTGTGTGTGTGTGTGTGTGTGTGTGTGTGTGCGTGTGTGTGTGTGTGTGTGTGCGTGCGTGCGTGCGTGCGTGCGTGCGTGCGTGCGTGCGAGCGAGCGTGCGTGCGTGCGTGCGTGCGTGCGTGCGTGCGTGCGTGCGTGCGTGCGTGCGTGCGTGCGTGCGTGCGTGCGTGCGTGCGTGCGTGCGTGCGTGCGTGCGTGCATGCGTGCGCGTGTGTGTGTGTGTGTGTGTGGTGTGTGTGTGTGTGTGTGTGTGTGTGTGTGTGTGTGTGTGTGTGGCGATTATTTCGGATCGCATAACTCCAATACCACCTTTCCAAAAAATGCGTATTCCTTTTCTTTAGATCCATATGAAGAGCTGATTAGATTTTAACAGTTTTTCTTGAAAAAATGCTGTTAAATATCACCTTTTCACATTTAATGTTATTATAAATATTTAAGAATATTTTATTCTCTATGCGATTTGATTACATTTTATACTCAATGGATATAGAGTTAAGAAATTATAAAGAAATTAAATTTCATAAAACTGCCAACTTTGCTATAAATATGGAAACATCTACTATATTAAGAAAATTCTGATTGACAGATGTCAGTGTCAAGTGCAGTTGACATAGTATGTTTGTGTTATAACTTTCCTGGAAATATAGAAACTTTCTGTATGGAATTTGTACAAAATACGTAGAGTTGACTTAAGGTAATGTACTGGAAATATTGAATCTTTTGTAAGAAACTTTCTGTGTGGAATTTGTACAAAGTACATAGAACTGATGGAAGGTAGTATGCTGGCCACATCAGATTTTTTCTGGTTACCTTTGCATGACCTATATTCGATTGTGCCCACCCAAAATTTACATCCTTGCGCTGCCACTGTTTAATTGACAGTTAAATTAACAGACAGTTTAACCAGAGATGAAAATACAAGGCCTTAGTTGATATTTTGAACACACAGCCATTTAATTTTTCATCCAAAAATATCGTAGACCTGCTGATTTATACAAATAAAAATCAACTTACTCAAATTGTTTCTCTCGTATAATTTAATAAGTTAGAAAACACACTAAAACTAAACAATTTTATTCTGTTTAGAAACAATTATCATTTTTCCATAACTGTATATATGTATAGTCTAGCTGTCAGCGGTCTAGATATTTAGAATGTTGACAATTAAAGCCTACGTGTACTGTTGATATTTGGGTATGGATGCTATATGATACCCTCCACCACTCAGATATCCCTTCATGAAGATGATAACCTTTAACTGTTAAAGAGCACCAGCATCAGAATCTTGTTAATTTTAATTTGCTACACTTGGTTATAAAACGTGCAAAAACTGTGGTTATTGAATTGAATGCAAAATTAAAGTCTGCTAAATTTATTTGGCGCATTATTGGATAAAATTAATAGGCTACTTTTGCGCAAGAAAAAACTGTTTTCCCATATAAACGCCTATGGTCCACTTTTCGTATTACACCCGGTATATGTAATATATTAATACATACTAATGTTTATAATTAATAATTACTGTTCTCAAGTTTAATAAATTCAAAATAATTTTTAAATTATGTATTAAATTAAAATTCTATTTCATTCTCCAATTTTAGAATCAGTTTAAAATTTGAGTCCTCTTAAAAAAAAATTACGTATAACAATAAAATTGGGAGGTTCTTTCTTCGTTTAAATAAATTTGTCCTGGATCCTAAAGCCCATTTCTACGATTTATAACAATAAAAAGTAACATTTATTAGAATCATTAATAACCTTATTCTCCTTTTGCTTCATTTGTAGTAAATTCGCTGATCCAGTTGGCCGTTGATAAAATTAGAAACTGGCGCTGGCTTGGAAAGACTGCGAATGGGAAATAATATAGGCACTTATCAGTTCCGAGAAATTGCATATCATTTTCGTGAAATTGCCGGGACGGACGTAAAAACAAAGAAAATGTCTCGCCATCGCCAGCCACAGCCGCTGTCGCCTAGCCTTCGTGACGCTTATATACCTCGTGGATCGTGGATCATGTGAAATATCAAATGTGAAATGTTGCATTCGTGCGTATGCTTACATTGTATAAAATGTCGGTACAGTTCAACAGTAAAATAGCGCATAAAAAATTAGCTTTGTTTCGATTATTTAATATTTAATAGGGGATTACAGCTCAATCAAATTAGGGGCTGTCCTTAAATTACGTAACGCTTCAAGGGGGGGGGTCAAGAGTAGCGTTACGCAGCGTTACGAGGGGTGGGGGAGGGTTAATGTGTGCGTTACGTAACGATAAAATATAAAAAATATTGCTAAACTTGCTTTAATAGTTTTGAAACATTCAAATTTCGCGGCGCGAATTCGTATATGCAGGCAGTCGTTTGTTTTCAATAACAGTCAACATAATATGTCGGGCACAGTTCAAATTTGGGCCAGTGGTCTTTCATTCGTGCAATGCAATTCATATTAAAACATGAATTCAAGTAGTGTTGATAAGGAAAAACTTTTCAATAGTTTGTTAAAAGCATATGGAAATGCATATGCTTTTAATTTCTGTGCTGTTATTTTTTCATTTTTATGTACATTAATTTAATTAGTTTCTGTTTCAAATTTTAACTGAATATTAAGGAGGCCATATACTTTTATATACAGTAAAAAAATTGGGGTGACAAGCCGTAGGGCAAGAGTAGTACATTATTTTTTATCTTTATGTACATTAATTTAAATAGTTTCTGTTCTGTTCTGTTATTTTTCATCTTATATACATTAATTTAAATAGTTTCTGTTTCAAATTTTAACTGAATATTAGGGAGGCCATGTACTTTTATATCCAGTAAAGAAATTGGGGTGACAAGCCGTAGGGCAAGAGTAGTACATTATTTTTTATCTTTATGTACATTAATTTAAATAGTATCTGTTCTGTTCTATTATTTTTCATCTTTATGTACATTAATTTAAATAGTTTCTGTTTCAAATTTTAACTGAATATTAAGGAGGCCATATACTTGTATATCCAGTAAAAAAATTGGGGGCGTCAAGTACTGCGTTACGTAATATATGGGGGGGGGTTCATGTTTACGTTACGGGTGCGTTACAAAGGGGGGAGAGGATATTAAAAATTTCCTAATTTTGCGTTACGTAATTTAAGGACAGCCCCTTAAGAAAAATTAGTAAAAAATAGTGAGAGTATATGTGTAATAATGAATATTAATAAAGAAATAAAATAATATAATTGAAATACTTCGGAAATAGGGGTTTTTTGTTTTAGTAGCTCGTCACTCATATGAAATCCATATATATTATTTTGATTGGCGACTCAAAGACCACCTATAAATATATAACGAATACGGAGTCCACTACCAATAGAAGTAGATAAATTCAAACAGCGGAGGCGTGGCTATCAGTCCAGCAGTGCATTTCGCAAACAGTTTTTATTTGAATATATTTTTTTGCATTAAACTTAATAATTTAAATACATTTCCAATTATAAATCATGTCGACTTGTACAGTATAATAATATTCATTTTTTTTATAAATATAATTTAGAAATAGCATATATTTCAAGAACATTTAGGTCCACGAAGAAAATCGTTTGATATATACGTGACGTCACATCTATATTTTCAAATTTTGGAAGACTATAACTCGCTTATTAATAGGAATTTTTCACCGGATTTTCACCGAGAGTCTTAGTTTTACTTATACGTTCAGATGAAATTATATTAAAAAAATGGTGGAATCCCCTATTGAATGGCACTCTTTGCACCGCACTATGTTCGAATATACAAAGCTATTTTTTAGACTTAAAAAAATAAGGGGTAGAAGATTTTCAGTTTTCATCTGAAGAAGTGTTTGATGCTGCAATTTATGGTTATTTTTAAATCATGCTAAAAGAAGATTGGTTGGGAACTTTTAAGAAGTGGAATGAAAGAACAGTGTAGTATGACATTTTTAAAAACTTACAAAAAACCAGTCATGTTGTGAGGTCAGCGTTTCATAGTGCAAGTTCAGACTCATTTCATACAGCCTTATAATATCTACACAGAATATCTATAATATATTAATATAACATCATTCTATTCATTTTTATAAATATAATTTTCATTTGACCTGAAGTGATCCACGTATCACTCAGCTGCTGGTCATTAGTCGTTCGCCATTCGTTTTTATTTTTTCGTCTGATTAACATTTGTCTACGTTGTTCATTTTGTATTCTTAGAATTTCATTACTGTTGCTTTGTTACGTATCAAATCTGTATTTTTCAATACAAACAGTAACTCTTTTTCGACTTGTGTTTTTTGTATCACGCGGTACTATTAAAAATATTTTCTCACTATTTTCGCTAGTATTTTGGCACGATGGCACAGAACAGCGATTCACCGAAATGTTTACTTTCGTAAATTTCTGGTTGTCTTTAAATGTCACTTTGACGTTTAACCTAATGTGACAATCAAAATGGCCGGGTTGATGAAACACTGACGTCACTAGGCAAGAGACGAGGCGGAGAAAATCAGCCGCGTTTTGAACAATGTCATTTTTAATTACAATTTTTTTAGCCCGTGAGTATCAGCTAGTTGAATGATAATTTTTTGAATGAAACAATAAGAATTAATGCATCTTCTTTCATTAATCTGGTTAAGTATGTGTGAATAGTGACGCCATAAAAAGTATTGGGAATATTTTTCAGGGAAATTATGGCTAAAAAATATTGTCTGCAAAAAAATCATACTTGCTTAAAAAAATGTGTCTCAAAGCGTCAACCATGGGATTAAAAATATAACTTGTTTTTATTCTCAATATTAAATATAAAACCCTGTAACTGTAAATAAATCGTAATGATGTATTTATTTACTGTGAACGTTTTTGTCGATGTTTATTGCCAAGCGTAAAATAAAAATAATACGAAAATCTTTCGGTTTTATTCTGGACAACCACTTATTAAATTCTCAAAATCAAAATATCCCAAACTTCCGTTGAAAGTGCACCAGACCATTAATTACTTAATTTTCATTAAACCAACGTTGCCAAAATTACATACCATCTTCAAACAAAATCGAGAAAGGAAGAGCAAAAGGAGAAAACGTGTAAAGAGCGGCCGGTTTGAAGTAAACAAGACGATGTTAAAATGCGATAGTTTTAATTATAGATTATTTAGATAATGACGGGTATAAATGGTAGAGTGGCTGCGTGTTTGATAACTTAATTCTGAGGCTGCGATGTCGTCAGCTGCTTGCTTCGCTTCCAAGAACCGGCGCGGGGCCGGGGTTGCCACTTCACCGGTTTTACTTCAGACACTCCAAATTTTTAACAAATATCCTGCCGCCAATTTTTAAAAATCTCTCCGAGTTGATGTAAAAATAATAAATTATTTTTTTTTAAAAAAAAACAATCACCTTTTCATTTTTTGAGGCAGATAATAAACCCCGAATGAAAGTAATCCATTAATGTGTATTTTTTTTCTTTTCACTTGTTTAACATATACATAGTTACGCATTACCTTTAGCAATAACTATACGGAACAGTATTGGCGAATGATATAATTCAATTTGATTAAACTTTCGTTGTTTTTACAATACTTCTGTGAAAGTATTATAATTTCGATCACGGAACAATATATATATATATATATATATATATATATATATATATATATATATATATATATATATATATATATATATATATATATATATATATATATATATATATATATATATATTAATCAATGAGCATGTAATGTATGCTATTATTCATGAGAATGAAGTTTGTAAATCATTCGAATGAGTACTAGCTATTACATGCGAATAGAATACTATACTTTATCCACAATTATCAAATAACAACAACATATCAATTACACATTTTTAAAAATAAGCAGAAATTTTTCAGTGACAACTGCAAACATTTTTTGTTTACATAGACAAATCTAGTCATCGTTGTTACTGTAACAAAATTATAGAGTGATTTGACATTTAGCAATATATCTTAAACTTAAAACCAACTATTCAGGTATAATTTTAGCTTAAAAAAATAAAAGTATGAAAAATGACAGAACTAGTGTAAATTTAACTTTTTATGTGAAAAAATTACTTATTAAAAATAATTTTGTTTGTACTCTTGGATTCAAATTTGACATAACGATTGAATAATATTATTTCACCGAACTGTCAATATTATTCAATTAGCAACAGTAACGAAGGTCATTAATTGTTAAATATCGGTTGAATTATGGTTATATTATTTGACAGTTGCGGATAAAATATATTATAATACAATCACCTCTCTAAATCAACCTCCTTGTAATTTGAATTTTTCTCTAAATCGAATTATTATTTAGACATGTACAACCGTATAGAATTTCATATATAAAACTTATTCTTTAAATCGAATTTTTTAATTCAAACTTTCCTTTAAACGAATTACTATTGGACATTTGTCATCTATTTTAATGAAATTCACCTCTCTATAAATCAAATTTAGGTACAATTCATAGACGCGTTCGCTCGCCCCTCATCTAGAGAGCGTCTGTAAATACTGTTTATGGAATTATTAATTTTCATTTTGGAACTATGACTTGTGCAAGGACCAGAATCGAATCTCGAAAAGTATACCTGAAATTTAATACAGAAAAAGAATAATGCCACAACAATTTTCTCTTTTATTTTCATTATACACAAATGTTTAAAATGTGTTTCTGAGTGTCTTCATATCTCTAATGTTATTTTACAAAATAGAACAAAGTATTAATAAAATAACAGAAAAAATATATTTTATTTTTAATTTTACCAAACCATCTACGAATTCAAAGTTTCATACTTTCCCTCTACCCTAATGTACTTCTCATTTTTGTGTAACAATTTGTTATGTTTCCGTTATATAACTAAATAAACATTTTTACTTCCTTGTATTGTAATCGCGAAAAATTTTGGTTTTCAACGCAAATATCCATTTTGACCATCCTTGAATCCATTCTGAGTAATTTCGTCGTGATGTCTGTATGTACGTACGTACGTAACTCGCATAACTCAAAATTAAAATTCTGTATTTAGGACTGGTATAACATCTATTTGTGCACCTCCCTTTTTGGTCATTACATAATTTCCAGATACGGTACTTTATTTGAAGCCTATAATAGATTTTATTGAAAAACTATTTTAAAATATAATCCAAAACTTTGCAAATTTGATATATAAGACTTTTATGTCAATTGGAATAACATAGTAGATTTTGGTTAAAACGGGCTAACCGGAAGTGATATATTACCTGAAGTTGTTAACAGTTTTTCTTGAATAAAATGGTTTCATTTTGATTTTAGAAATAAATGCTTCAAATAAGAGTTTTAGAGAATTAAATTTTGCGTCTAGCACATCAACTATTATTAAATTAGCCCTTTGTATAAGCGAGATATGTAAATTTAAAACTGATATACTTTTTGGTTTTTGTATGGATTAGGACAAAAAATAACAAAAAAATAAAAAATTAATTTTAATGTCAAATTACGTCAATATGTACAATTTTATAATTGGGTCTATACATCATATTAGTCTTACATACAAGGAAGTTGTGTGGTGTCCACATCAGATTTTTTTCTATTGCATACTTAGGTACTCTTTGTAATTTATACAATTGTTCATTTAATTTTCTTTTACTCTCTCCCTCTCTCTAATTCTATCTAATTCGAACAAATTCAAATACCCTTGTGAATATATTACATAATAATAAATTTTATAAAGAAATGAAATCTTAATTGCCAAAATCGTATATTATTTATTTAAACATTATCGTATATCTATTTTCCTCCTCAAAATTTATATAGAAAAAGAAAAATTCGAAAATTCTGGGTTCTAATTTATGTGAAAGTGGCAACCTTGGAGCGAGCATGGCCGGCGGATGCATGTCGTGGTCTCGGTGATTGCTTCATTAATCCAAAGCACTCTTTAATCGTTAATTGTGGGCTTGGGGTGAAAATGGGCCTAGGCATATGTGTCAATGACGAGGAATGCACTAATGAATTTAAATTCTCAAATAAATATTAATGAATCAGGAAATAAATTTCGGAGTAGTAATGAAGACAACTACGAGTATAGGAAATTAGTTTATCGTTATTATTTATTATGGTGATTCTCCGTGTATAAATGCATTAGATATACCAGACACATAATTATAGGACGCATTTAGGCTTATATCAATTGTTGTAGAAATTGTGTGTAGTAGACAAAACACCCTGTATAAGTGTAATTATCGGTAACGAACAGTAGTTTTACCGACCGAGTTAGCGAGCAATTTTTGATTGTCAGATGTTTGTGTTTTAGTAGTCAATCATCGCTGTAGCCATTTTGTTCCCGTGTGAATCAGTTCGTTCAGTTTGTAGTTGTGTTTTTTATATGATTTTCCCCAATAATAAATGTCCTTTTCAATTAAATATATATGAAATAAAGTGTGCAAGTGTTTCTCTTTCTCATAAATCCAACATTTGGCGACCGTGACAGGACTTAAAGTATAATGGATAGAGCAAGAAAAGCACGTGGAATCTCAAGGACTTCGTTCACAAAGATTTCTAACCAGATCAAGGCGTTGCTGAAAGAAGATGAAAAGGACATACGTGAGATTAAATCACAATTCGAATTATTGGAGAAAAGGTACAGTGACATTTTAGAATTAGATTCTGAAATAAATAATCTGTTACTAGACAACGATAACACAACTGAAAAGGAGTTCGAGGACGAACAAGATGTAGCAGACCAGTATGCTTTAAATTATTCCAGAATAAAAACTGCTATGTCGGATTTAGAAGAGGATAGAATGTCAGTGGCTGCTGGAAGTGACAGAAGTGTTGCACAAGCAAGCAGCAACAGCAGCTGCAATCAAAAACGTTCTTTCAAACTACCTCTGCTAGAACTGAAGAAGTTTAATGGGGACATCAAAGAATGGCTTCAATTTTGGACACAGTTCAAGAAAATAGACGAAGATGAAACCATCGGAGCAGGTGACAAGTTCCAATATCTTTTACAAGCTACTGTCGCTGGGTCAAAGGCTAGAGAATTAGTAGAAAGTTTTCCTGCAACTGAAGGTAACTATCCAAAAGTTATAACTGCTCTTAAGTCTAGATTTGGTAGAGAAGACTTATTGGTTGAAGTCTATGTCAGAGAATTGTTGAGTTTAGTTTTACAAAATACTCTTTCATCAAATACAATATCTTTGGCCTCTCTTTATGATAAACTTGAGTGTCATTTAAGGGCACTAGACACACTTGATGTTACTACTGAAAAATGTGCTTCCATGCTTTTACCATTAGTAGAATCATGTTTGCCCGAAGATGTTTTACGTATGTGGCAAAGAAATAGTGCTGTAATGCAAGTTGTACAGGCTCAGTCTATTGTAAAATGTGAAGAAACTGGTATTAATACTGAAAACGTTGAAAACTCTTCAAAGAATCGATTGGATCAACTAATGCAGTTTATTTCAGCTGAGGTTGCAAATGAACAAAAGGTAACTTTAGCTAAATCTGGTTTTGGAGTTACAGCTAACAGGAATACTAGGAAGAAAGAACGCGGTTTCAAGCCTGTGAATTCTATTGCGGAAGATTTACCTACTGCGGCTGGTTTGTTAACGACCTCAACAAAGGAACAACGTAATGGTTGTATTTTTTGCAATGGCGGCCATAAGACTACCAACTGTTTTAAAGCTCGAAATATGTCGCTAGTAGAAAAACGTAAAATGCTAGAAAAAAATAAGTGCTGTTACCTTTGTTTTAGGCCAGGGCATCCAGCAAGAGCATGTACGAACAGACCGACATGCATAGTATGCCAGAAAAAACATCATGTCCTAATGTGTGATAATTTACCACAAATTCCTGAAAATAAAAAGGAAGACATTCAGTCACCAGAGTTGCAGAGCAAGGAAGATAAAGGTCAGTCGCAGTCTTTAGCAAGCTTCTCAAGTGCTCCCGATGTATTGCTACAAACTCTGCTAGTTAAAGTGAGAGGTAATGGAGTAACTGCTGTTGCACGCGCTATAATTGATTCAGGCTCACAACGTTCCTACATTCTGAAAGAAACAGCTGAAAGATTCAAATTTAAACCTAAAAGAGAAGAACATATTCAGCACTCTCTTTTTGGCGGTACTACCACTAACATTTGTGATCACAATGTGTTTACTTTATATTTGTCAAATCTGGGTGATACATATAAATGTAATTTTGAAGTTTTAGATCAAGATGTTATTTGTGGCCGGATTCCACCTGTGAAACCAGGACCTTGGATACAAGAACTGAAAAGCAATAATATTAAATTAACTGACATGCAAGAACGTCCTATAGAAATATTAATTGGGGCTGACGTTTCAGGAAAATTGCTTACCGGTGGGTACAGAATTCTCGATTGCGGACTAGTGGCTGTTGAAACTAGACTTGGATGGACGTTAATGGGTAAAATTCCAAGTCAACAAAATAGTGAAAGCGCAGCGCTAGTTGTGACATCGATGTTAATCACAGAAGCAAATGTATCAGACCTGTGGAAACTAGATATTTTGGGTATCAGTGATCCAATAGAGAAGAAAACGAAAGACGAGTTACATTTAGCAGCAGTGAATCATTTTCTCAAGACAGTTAAAGTTAATGAAGAGAACAGGTTTGAAGTTCATCTGCCTTGGATTGAAAACCATATTCCACTGCCTAGCAACTATAATCTAGCACAAAAACGATTGAATAACACAGTAAAAAAGTTAAAAGTTGACAACTTGTACGATGAGTATCAAAATGTATTTGATAACTGGATACAGGAAGGTGTGATCGAAGAAGTACTAGAAACAGAACTCGATAAGCCGGGACATTATTTACCGCATCGACCCGTAGTGAAAGAAGGTAGTACTACCAGGATACGCCCTGTATTCGATGCTTCAGCAAAAGAAAAACATAGCCCATCGTTAAACAATTGTCTAGAAAAAGGTACTAATCTAATAGAATTAATTCCTTCTATTTTATTACGTTTTAGATTAAAGAAAATAGGAGTTATAGCAGACATTAGAAAAGCTTTCTTACAAATCAGTTTGTTCCCTAACGACAGAGATTTTCTCAGATTTTTCTGGTTTGATAAAGAGGAAAATCTTAAAGTTTATCGACATTGTAGAGTGGTATTTGGTGTTTCGTCAAGTCCATTTTTATTGGGTGCAGTATTAAAATATCATCTCAATTCTGTTTTGACACAATGTGAGGAAAAACAATTGTCGTTTAACAAGGAAATAGTCATACAACTAATGGAAAGCTTCTACGTAGACAATTGTGTAACCAGCGTAGATACTGGGCAAGATTTAAAACAATTTGTAGAAGAAGCCACTGCAATATTGAATATTGGAAAATTTGAACTTAGAGGGTGGGAGTATACTGACCTTCAACACTGTCCAGAAGAAGAGAAAATATCCAATGTGTTAGGTTTGTTGTGGAATAGGCAAGATGATACGTTGGAGATTAACTTGGAAAGTTTAAAATCACCAAATTTAGAAAAAGTTACAAAACGAACGATTTTGTCCGTGGCATACAAAGTGTTTGATCCTGTAGGAGTAACAAGTTGTGTTACTCTGTTACCAAAATTACTGCTGCAACAAGCTTGTGACTCGAAAGTAAGTTGGGACCAAGAAGTAAATGAAGATATTAAGTCTCAATTTTTAAATTGGGTAAGTGAATTGTCGTACTTATCTGATATAAAAATCCCTAGATGGTTAATAGGAGTAAACAGTGTTGATAACTTAACGCTTCATATATTTTGTGATGCCAGTAAGGTATCATATGCAACGGTTGTATTTTTAAGAGCCGCAACAGACAATAATGTTCAAGTTCAGCTAATACAAGCGAAGACACGAGTATCTCCTATAAGTAAAGGTAAGAAGAAGATTTCTATTCCGAGGTTAGAGCTGTTAGCAGCTACAATTGGAGCGAGGCTATATTCTTCTATAGTAAATGAGTTGAGTGCATACAATCTAAAGACATTTTTTTGGTGTGATGCTACAACAGTCCTAGCATGGATAAATCGAGCCGAACAATGGGATGTATTCGTAGCAAATAGAGTTAACGAAATCAGGCAACTTACCTCAGGTTGTGAATGGAGACATGTACCAGGAGCACTAAACCCTGCTGACTTACCCTCACGTGGATGTAGTGCAAGGAAACTTGTTGAATCCAAATGGTGGGAGGGTCCAGATTGGATTAGAGATCCACCTAATTTATGGCCTTCTTATAACATTAAGTATGATGAAGATGAAATCAATGAAGAAAAAAGGAAAGGTGTTATTTCATCTTTAGTAAATACGACAGGTAATACTGACTGGTATTATGTATACTTTTCGAAATATAGGCAGATTATTCGATTAATTGGTTGGCTGTTAAGATTAAGAAATAACATGTCAACTAAACAGAAACGATGTAGCGGAGATCTCTCTACCGAAGAAATCGTTACAGCTGAAATTAAGCTAATTTATTTAATCCAACAAGATTCATTTACAGGAGTAAATGATCCAAAGTTAGCAACTTTGAGTCCACATGTAGACGGAGAAGGTATCATTCGTTTGACGACAAAGATTTCAAATCGTGAGGATATTTATAACTTCTGCTATCCAGTAGTTCTGCCAAATCATACTCATCCAGTTGTATCTAGACTGATCATGAGCTTACACTGTGAGTCGTCTCATGCAGGTATAGAAATGATGATGACTATAGTAAGGAAAGAATATTGGATCCTAGGTGGCAGGCGTACTATAAGAGCAGTTATAAATAAATGTCAAAGTTGCAAGAGACAGAAAGCTAGAAAAATAGAAGTTGTACCAACACCTTTACCTGAAGATAGAGTGAAGGATGCTAAAGTTTTTGAGGTTGTTGGAGTGGATCTAGCCGGACCCCTATACGTAAAAAGCGACAAAGGGAAATCTAACAAGAAAGTATGGATATGTTTATATACTTGTGCCATCTATAGGGCTGTACATCTTGAATTAATTTCATCTTTATCAACTGATCGTTTCCTACAAGGTTTTAGAAAGTTTATTAGTAGAAGAGGCCGACCATCCGTAATCTACAGTGATAATGGCACAAATTTTGTAGGAGCAGCAAATGCGTTCCAGAATTTGGATTGGGGGGAAATTAATAAATATAGTACTGTTAGGAAAATAAAATGGAAGTTTAATCCTCCTACAGCGGCATGGTGGGGAGGCTGGTGGGAAAGACTAGTTGGTGTAATAAAACAGTTACTTCGTCGAGTACTCGGTAAAACTTCCTTAGATTTTGAAGAGATGCAAACAGTATTATGTGATTGCGAATCGGTCATTAATCAGCGGCCACTGACTTACGTCACTAATGATCCACACGATCTAGTACCTTTAACTCCAGAAATGTTTTTAAAAGATTTAGATGAATCTGGTGTACCTGATATTGACCAAATAGAAAAATATGATCCTAACCGAAAGCTACGTTACCGACAAAAATTGAGGGAAGATTTACAGCGTCGTTTCCGTGATGAATACTTAGGACAATTGACGCTACATTATAATAGTGACAAGTGTTCAAAGAAAATAAATATTGGTGACATAGTGTTAGTTGGAAAAGATGGCACCAAGCGAATCAACTGGCCCATCGCAAAAGTTGAAGAGCTTATTCCTGGGCGCGATGGAGAAGTGCGTTTGGTGAGATTGAAGACGGCGGGCGGGGAACTACTCCGTCCAGTGCAGAGACTCTACCCCTTGGAGTTAGACTGTTCCAAGAAGATTGAAGATAATCTTCAACCAAGTGAACTATGTGAAGGTGTCGCGAATGATGTGAAAATTCCCGTGTGCAAAGCAGAGCATAGTGATAGTGCCGAATTTTCACGTCGCGGTAGAAGAATCAAGAAACCAAATAAACTTAATCTGTAATTTAGATAAGTGAGAATTGTAAACTATGTGCAATTTCTATAATTTGTTTGTGAGTTCACTTAAATATAATTTCCGTTCACTCAGGTGGGAGGATGTTGTAGAAATTGTGTGTAGTAGACAAAACACCCTGTATAAGTGTAATTATCGGTAACGAACAGTAGTTTTACCGACCGAGTTAGCGAGCAATTTTTGATTGTCAGATGTTTGTGTTTTAGTAGTCAATCATCGCTGTAGCCATTTTGTTCCCGTGTGAATCAGTTCGTTCAGTTTGTAGTTGTGTTTTTTATATGATTTTCCCCAATAATAAATGTCCTTTTCAATTAAATATATATGAAATAAAGTGTGCAAGTGTTTCTCTTTCTCATAAATCCAACATTTGCTCTATCCATTATACTTTAAGTCCTGTCACGGTCGCCAAATGTTGGATTTATGAGAAAGAGAAACACTTGCACACTTTATTTCATATATATTTAATTGAAAAGGACATTTATTATTGGGGAAAATCATATAAAAAACACAACTACAAACTGAACGAACTGATTCACACGGGAACAAAATGGCTACAGCGATGATTGACTACTAAAACACAAACATCTGACAATCAAAAATTGCTCGCTAACTCGGTCGGTAAAACTACTGTTCGTTACCGATAATTACACTTATACAGGGTGTTTTGTCTACTACACACAATTTCTACAACATCAATTTTGAAGGAATTTTTATAGATGTATATCAAGTTGTACTTGTGATATTGACATATTATCGTCAATATCACGAAATGACGTAACTCATAAAATGCGAAAAATGAGATACTTCATTCGTTTGAATGAACTGACCAGCTTCATAGTTCCATGAAGTGGCGTATCTCAACCAAAAACCGACTTACGTACAAAGCTGGGCAATACTTGCAAGAAAAGTACTTTATTAGGTTTACAAGTACATACTTTCTGTTTATAGTACTTTGTACTTAACAAAGCAAGTCTATTCAGTCCAGTGGCGCCGACTTTTTATATTTCTGTCGGGTGCTCGAAACCCAAAAGAAAGTATTCTAGGTATACAATGGCGGCTCGTGCACCAAAATTTTGGTGATGCAAGGTATCCAGGAAAAAAGGCGCCGCAGGCGAAATTTTTTTTCTATTCAAGGTCAAATGCCTTATAATTGAAAGTTATATATTTTTAAGGGATGTGAAGCTGCATATTTTTCCCCGTTCATGTACAAAAATAAATTGCCAGATCTCAGAACATTTTAGAAAAGAGAATATATTTAACTGATTGTTGACTTATCTGGATAAACTATCTAAGCACAACACAATGTGCGACTATTATACATGGCCTAAGTTACATTACAATAAACGTGCTGGACAGGTTATGTTTATTTTCGATTTTCTAATGCAATATGCACTTATGCCTGTACCGTACCTATCATGTTCATTTTTACAGCCTGTTAAAATGTGTAGCCAGTAGAAACGAATGTATTATCATTTAAATTTTTTATTCACTGTCTACCTATTATTATTAGTATTGAAAAATAAAAGGATTACACCCCAAACATCTAATCTGGCTTGCTAAAATATACAGTAGATGTCGTGAACCATTTTTGTCTAGCACTCGGGCACGCGTCTACAAGCTCATACGCGCACAGCAAGAGGTCCTGTCCACGCAAATATATAATGTTCCGGACATTTCTTGTGTGCCTTTTAGCGGTATATAGATATAGTTTTTAATAGGTATATTTGTATATATCGTTCTCTATCGTGTGTTCCTGTCGACAAATTCTCTTGTCGGGTGCTCAAGCCCTGGAGCACCCACATAGTCATAGTCGGCGCCACTGCTATTCACTTGTTCTTGATACTTAATACTTGGAAAAATACTTGAAGTGCAATGAAAAGTACTTGAATAAATAAAATAAATAAATATATCATCACGGCATATTACCCATTGCTGGGTGTGCGCAGATATCGGTAATGATGATGACATATTTATACCGTGCGGGCGTTTACCAGGCGTCACCTCACGGGCACTCATTGCTGGCGTGGAGAGTGCACCACAGGGGTCAATTTTGTGCCCTTTAAAATTCGAAATATTTGGCGTCGGTCGGGATCGAACCCGGTCCCCAGATTCGCGACCAGACACTCAGGCACGCTGCCACGAGACCCCATAAAAAAGTACTTGAAGTATTTTTAAATACTTGAAGTACTTTAAATGTACTTGAAGTATATTAAATACTTGAAGTATTTTAAATGTAGTTAAATTACTTTAAATGCACTTAAAATGCGATGAATAATTTAAAAGTTAACAATGTTATGAGAATTGTTTATTGTCTGTCAGTGTTGCTTTTGCAGTGGCGTGATGTTATTCCTGTAGCACATATTTATGTGAATTGGATTAATAAATATATTTTCAGCGATATGAAAGTAAAGTTATATTTGAAATTTTTTTGGTATAGATAAATTAGTTCTAATCTGCAATGTTTATATTACCTAACTACAGTGCTGCGACTTTGCCGTATCGCCTGGCGATCGCATGACGTAAAAATGACGTCATTCTAATATCTCGGTACAGCTTCTCTTATCGCTTGGCGATCATATGACGTCAATTTTACGTCATGCGATTGCTAGGTAATACGACAGTCCCAGCGAGGAACTCTTGTTTTCAATAACCCAATAAATATCGCTTATTGAAATTTTTGTCAATAATCACCTTTTAAAGTCCCTATAATCAGAAAAATATCATTTATCTAAAAAAGTACTTGCACCCAAATTTACTTGGTACTTTCAAGTACTTTAGAAACTAAAGAAGAAGTTGTACTTCAAGTACTTTAGAAACTAAAGAAGTACTTGTACTTCAAGTACATTTATAAACATTAAGATACTTGGTACTTGTACTTAAGTACTACTTTCTGGTACTTTGCCCAGCTCTGTTTACATATATCGACTCGTACCACGATCACGGTTTAAACTAAAACTCTGTTTTAAGAAATGTCAAATACCATTATTTAATAATAATAATAATAAATAATATAAAATTTATCAAAATATGATTTTAAAGCAGAACACAGTTTGTATTCAAACAAGTATTTATTTTCTTTTGTTCTTTAAACATAAAGGAGAAATTAAAAATTCATATTTTTGTTTGACATTTCTTAAAACAGTGTTTTAGTTAAAACCGTGATCGTGGTACGGGCTATTATTTTTACTGAATTAATAACCATCTAAAGAAAATTCTATAAAAATATTCACACTGTCAAAAAGTATTTATATGTTAGTTGAAAACAGTCAAAATATTTGAGACATACAGGGTGCCGATTTTGTATGTTCCCGTTTGAAATTTTAAGAATAGGCAAAACAGAATACATTTTATAAGCCACTTGGTGAATACTAGTACTTTAAATCGAATAATCACAGTAGGTTTAAGAGCAAAATTTTAAAATTCAAGTCACTATCATGGATTGCCTATTCATGAATTTTTAGGCGGGAACTTTTAAAATGGGCACCCTGTATTAGCTTGTTCAAATTGTTGTAATTATTATCTATTCTCGTTGAGATAATGTTATTATTGACAGATTCTAATATTAATAAGCTGTAGAGGAATAATTATAAAATAAAATGAAATGAAATAATTGTTTGACCAACCTCGCCTACTCTCAGTCCAATTTGGCCAACAGAGGCATCGCGGATCTCAGCATCTCAGAAAATCAGCTACCACTGCTACTAGGAACGTTTATTGGAACAAAATTTCAGTTATTTCACTATTTAGTCCACTGAAAACCATCACACATTAATAATTCACATCACGAAAGTTAGTTAGTCCAACAAAAGTTTTTAAAGAGAATTGCACTTACTACGAGTAGAATACATTCTCACTTGTAGGTAACAAATACACTGACAAAAGACAGCAATAATAATCAACAAACATCGATCTTAATATTAGCTCGAACTTGTCAGTTATGAGTCGATCTGTAGCTTCACTGGTCGACACGAAATTTACACTTAACTATTGTAGAATAAAAAATAAATTATTAAAAAATACTGGTTGGACTTGCATCTGATGACGACTGTAGATCTGTAGCAGTCGAAACATTGTTATATTTTAAATATACAAGGTGTTTCCTTTAAAACAACCAGCCCTTTTTTGGGCGAACTAATGACTTTAGAAAAAATGTTATATACAAGAAATGATCAGGAATAAGGGGCTAATTTATTATTAATAAAAAACCGAAAATTCGACCAGTGGTTCTCAAACAGCAGAACAAAATTATATATTTTTTTAAATGGTTTCCTATATAATTTTTTAGCCCATTAGATAGAGATTTTTTTCTGATTTCAACGATATAAATATGGTATAGGGTTGTATAACAATTATTTCGAGAAAAATGGTATTAAAAATAATGTTATAGTATTTCAATAGGCTATGCAATACGTCTGTTACCTAGTTACGCTAGTAGTAAACCCATTTTTACCTTCCGTCACCTTTAGGTAAGGAAGGTATTGTCTTTGGTCAAAAAATCCAGTGGTAAGTTTTTGATGAATAAGCACGTTTTAGGGTCCATAGAATACGATTTTACTATTTTTACGATGATGTCTGTATGTGTGTGTGTGTGTGTGTATGTATGTGTGTGTGTGTGTGTGTGTGTGTGTGTGTGTGTGTGTGTGTGTGTCTGTGTGTGACAAAATTTTCTAATGCGATAACTCTAATACTACAATTCCAAAAATTATAATTCTTTCGTATTCCTCTTCGTTATATCCATGTGAAGAGCTGATTAGATTTTGGTTATAATTGGCCAACCGGAAGTACCCTCATTTGAAGATTTTAACAGTTTTTCTTGAAAAAACGATGTTAAATATCACTTTTTCACACATAAGTTATTATAAATATTAAAGAATTATTTATTCTCTATACGATTTAAATGCATTTTATACTTCATATTAAATGGACATTGAGTTAAAAAATTATAAAGAAATTAAATATCATATATTGTAACGCGGCAGTGTGAAACCACCGGCGTACAATTTATTGTGATCGTCAATAATAATAATAATAATACCCTACGTTGTGTTAATGTAAATAGTGCCCAGAATTCTTTGATTTGAAGTCGTGGTAGTGTGAGGAATAAAACAAATAAAAACATAGATTCAACCATAAACAACGTTTATTCATCAAGTAACATTAATAAAAGATATGCATTACAAGTATACTGTTTGTTACTTATGGTCGGGGACGTCGTGGGTGTGCCCTGGTTAGGACCGTGGCTGGCAGCTGGCTCGGACGGGGCCAGCACCGGGTCGCAGCGCAGGCAGCGTCGCGGTACCGCCGGAGAGCGGGACAGCGGCCTCGGTACGTGGGCCGTGGTCAGCCGTGGTTACGGCCGTGGACGATGTCCCCCAGATGTAGGAAGACGCATATAACGTCACAGACATACGAGATGTCCAATACACATATAATACTTGGTATGGTGTTATATTTATTACACGGATATTTAATATCGATATACGACGTAGTTGGAAAATCGCAACTGGACCACGGTGTGGAGCGTGCGCTTCCCTGTTATCGACGTCGTACTCGTACGGGGAGTGAGTGACGAGGTTGGAAAATTGCAACTGGACCACGATAGTGGAGCGTGCACTTCCCTGTTATCCTGACACCACTGACCGTTTATTTATATTATATTAAACGGAATACAACATTGTTGGAAAATCGCAACTGGACCACTGTGTGGAGCGTGCGCTTCCCTGTTATCAACGTTGCAACCGTACGGAGAGTGAGTGCCGTTGTTGGAAAATTGCAACTGGACCACGATAGTGGAGCGTGCACTTCCCTGTTATCCTGACACCACTAACCGTTCAATGCGTTCGATAATATCCCAGGGCTGCAGGTGAGAGCGTAGCCGACACCTTACAGCAATACCAACATATAACACCAATACCAAAGCCTCAAAAATTACCAATGATCATTAATGCCGATCAAGCTACCATAGAGGCTGATCCTGGTCGAAACCAAGATGCTTTTCCGAGTGCCGTGCACCCAGTTTTAAACACATAGACGCCACCCCTAAAGATTGGGGGTGGAAAGGATGGAAGATTAGATGTCCATACGTGAAACTGTAACAGACAGAAATTTCTAAGAAAAACATCTCAATGATATGCGCCTCATTCGTTGATGTCCCGATGTAGTGGGGAAGTTTCTGCATATGCAGATTGTATGTTGAACGGAGACAGCTTATAATTGTTGTCCCTGATTTGTGCGAACTCATCCCAAGTAGCCACCCTTGCTTCCCTGTGCCTGTTTGTGGAGAGAATTCTCGCCTGTTGATTTGCTAATTAGTTGCATTCAAAAAATCACATATGCCCTATATATTAGACAAAGACACCAAGATCTGTATTCTGCGTGAACGACAAAGATGCTACGAGGTAGTGGTGATTTCACCCCCTACTTAAACAAAGATACCTTTAAATCTCGGACTGGTGAGTGGGACAGAGATGGCCTGCGAGAGTGCTGCTTTCAACCCCCACTTCATAATGTTCATTTAATTCTTGGTTTACCTAAAGTGAAAATATTTACACAAAACAAAAATGTTTAAATAAATATGAAATGTTTATCGACATCAATGAGGAGCCTGTTAACCGTTTCGTTGATTGTTTTATTAATTGTTCATGTTTTATCTAGTAATTCATAGGTTCATAGGTATTTTCCCTGTCAGGGCCGGCTTCGAAATAAACTTATGGAATTTATTTAGTATCACACTGTTATATTGTTTCTCATGCTACTACAATGGTAAATTAATTAGTTAATGTTAGTTAGTCATATTAGTTGGTTATTAATTGTCAAACATTCTAAATATTATTGTAAATTCTAATATTCATTCGAACTGTACACATTCTCACGCTACAATCTCATGCCTGACCTGTCTTAACTGTCACAACCCTCAGACCTATGAAAATTTATTACCCTCTTGAGTTGGCCGGCAAATATTCTTGGCACCATGCTAATCGGTAACACGTGCACTATATTTTTGTCTCCATGTAGAAAACTGATACTAAAGATTTTAAATAATACCTAAATAAATATGTCATCGTCATTAAAGAAAGCTGCGTATACAGCAGCTTGGCCCACCCAGCTATAGTACTATGCCGTGTTGATATGTTTATTTATTTGTTTATTTGTTTGTTTATTTATTTGTTTATTTATTTATTTAATTATTTATACAAACCGTATGTCGTCGCGTTTCAATATATTAGTCAGCTTTGCTATAACTCTGGAAACAACTGCTACATTAAGAAAATTCTGATTGAAAGGTGTCAGTGTCAAGTGCAGTTGACAGTATGTTTATTTTATAATTTTACTGAAAATATAGGATCTTTTGTTAGAAACTTTCTGAATGTAATTTGTATAAAATACACACAACTGCCTTAAGGTAATGTACAAGAAATATAATCTTTTGCAAGGAACTTTCTGTATGACATTTATACAAAATACATAGAACTGACGGAAGGTAATGTGCTGGCCACATCAGATTTTTTATTATTTTATTTCTAGTTTTTAATGTCATTTTCCTCGAAATAATTGTTATACAACCCTATGCTATATTTATATCGTTGAAATCAGAAAATAATATTCTATTTCAAGGGCTGAAATTTATATAGGGTGCCATTTAAAAAATATAATTTTGTTCTAACGTTTGAGAACCACTGGTTAAATATTCGATTTGTTACTATAGATACATTATCCCCTTATTCTTGATCATTTTTGGTATAAAACATTTTTCTCTAAAGTTGTTAATTCGCCCAAAAAAAAGCGCTGGTTGTTTTAAAGGAAACACTCTGTATACATATAATAAAGACAATGCAAGTCAAACAGAAATAAATTATTGTTCTTATAAAATTTAAAAATCGTGTCAACTAGTGACACTAAAAATATAAGCTTTAAGAATCAAGCCATTTATTATCCATGTAAAAAAATATAATAAATACGAATCGTTTATAAATTTTTTTGAAATATTATATTCGAAATCGTTTCGCAAAAACATTGTTCATATAAAATATACGTTTTATATTCATAAAAACATCGGCAGAAATTCAAATATCTTTCATCTTACAAAAGTATATTGTCAAAACTCCATGAAACAAAAGTCGAGAACAACAGTTGCCTGCAGCAAAGCATCCAAAGCCTTCTACGTGGCACATCTGTCTATCTGTCCACGTACTTTGTGGCAGTATCCGCTCCTAAGGTCCTGGACTGCTTGATTCTTTCTGTAGGTTGTCTTGCTGGTCATGTTCAGACTGTCTTTTTCTTTTAAATTGCTAGCACCCAGCGCCGCCGGCTGCAGCAAATGAAACTAATCAGGAGTTTTGGTGACACGACGTACATTCAGATGTTTGTATACACAACATACTTGTTTTGATTTTTAAATTTTATTTCATTGTTTGTATTTTTATTTTGTTATTACTTCGTTTGCAATTTACTTTCTGATGTTTACTTTTTCTGAAATTGATGTTACTTTTTATGAAATTAATATTACTTTTTCTAAAATTGAATTTACATTTTCTGACATTGAATTGATTTTTGCTGAAATTGAAATAAATTTCATTACTTGTCAAAATAATAAAAACTACTCTACGGGAACAATGTGCACAAAATGGTGAACTTCTCTTTCAATTTTCATAGAAATTAACAGTAGTTAAATATTCCTTAAACCGAAGCAATATTTTCCGGAAACCCTGTATAACGTATGGTCCTAAAGTTTTGAGAATTTTTTTTAACACTTTTACTTTTTAAACTAATTATTACAACAATTAACAATAAGTATAACAATTAATATTTACCATTTAAATTATTGATAATGAACCATTATTTTCAATGGCCCTTAATTTTTTTCTGACTTGCCACATCATCGTCTGGGCAACATCTGGATTGATTTCTCGAATCTTTGGTAAATGTGACCAGGGCCGTAACTAGGGTGGGGCGAGCGGGGCTTTTGTCCCGGACGCAGCTGTTTATAGGGTGCAGAAATAAGTTATTCATTTGATAATTTTCAGAAAAATTCTTAAATATAAGCCAAGCACACCCTTGGATTTCTTATTGCACACTTTGCGAAATAATACTGTATTTCTGTGCACTGTGACTTTGGCCGGCCGCAAGTTGAAGCGCAGCTTGGTGAGGTGACGCAGGGTGACTCACGGTGAGTTTCTGTGAAACACAGAAATGATAGGTACCCCGCAAGTTTCATCGCAGGGTGACGTGAGGCAGTATTCACTGTAGGTGACCCTGCGTAACGCAGTTCTCATGCTGCAGTTTTCTTCAGTTGTCACCGTGTGTTTTGTGAAAAAATGAAAGAGAAATTAATTGAGGCTTGATTCCTTATTATTTCATATACTTCTTTAATTTGGTCACGGGATAACCGAAAATAGTTTGTAAATTTGTCGTTATTTAATTCTTTAGTTACAGCAAATTCCCGATGTCTTCTTCTTTTCTCCAAATACAAATTTTTCGTTGATTTTCTCTTCATCAGAAAAGCTGAAACTATCGTTTCGTCCTTACACTCATTTTCCGATTCCGATTCTGAACTGAAATTCATCAGCAGAAGTTCATTAACACTAGCCATTTCCAAACTGCTTGATAAAACTGCGTTTTAATTTGCGGTGATCTCTCACCAGCAGTTTTTTCCCGCAGAAATTCACAGTGAGTCACCCTGCGTCACCTCACTAAGCTGTGCCTCAACTTGCGGCCGGCCTAAAAAGTTCGCGCGCTAGGCATCCCCAGCGCGTGGCAGTCCAGTCAGTAAATGTATCGGCAAAAGAACACAGAGATTGAATCCCAGGACTAAAGATCGAGCTTACTTTTGTACGAGTAGAGATTTTTCCATCGTTTAGATGAAAAAAATTCAGGTTTGGATTGTATTATGATGATTTATGTTACCTTTAGAACCCATATCTCAGTTTTCTCATACTTCTCAGAGAAGTGTCTTTAAAGATCTATCTGCCAATCACATTTGCCCATTTGACACGCAAATCTGGGATAGACACTTGGCGATCTTTTATAATAATCATAGAAAAACACCCGGTTTTAACGTTTGTCTCAATATTTCTGGTATTTTTAAACTGCAAAATTAAGTTTCTCGTCATTCCTGACGAATACTTAAGTTTTTTACAATTTTTTGCCCAGAAAGCCCAGTTTATGCGGAATAATAATAGAATTTCGTATATTAAAGGATAAAGACTTTCCGCGAACCTACTTTTTTAACAATCGTACTGCATTGACATGTCAACAATAAGTTTTAATTGATTTCTTAATGCAAAATCAATAATAAATTTGAAGAAAAATCTTTGTGTTGATCAAGATAAACATTTAATTCTAATTCTGCGTTCCAGTTATGGTCCAAATGATATGCGTCAGACATAATGTTGTCTTTATTTTGTTTTTTATAATTATTGTAATTGAAATATACATTAAATACTGTTAATTAATACTAAAACTATATAGTTCATTCGCCGAGACGAGAGAATATGGAACTAAGACGAGAGGAGGTGGGCGCGTGAGTAACTTTTTGTTCACGATCACGCACGCTCACGAAACTAAAAATGAAATCACGACGAATCACGCACGACTTTTTATGTTTGATTCACAATCACTCACGCTCACGATTTTATTTTGGCACTCACGCCTGATCACGCCCGGCGGGTCACGTTCGTGTCACGTAATTGTTTCTATGTAAATTTAAGCCAGCTTAACACAGTCATAAGTTGTTGCTTAAATATTTGTATATCTTTAGTGAAATCGGAGCAACATTGTATACAATTTTGGGTTCTACAATAACACTATTTTTATGCAAAAAAAATACTGTTGATGACATATTTGGACATAATAATAATAATAATTATAATAATAATAATAATAATAATAATAATAATAATAATAATAATAATAATAATAATAATAATAATAATAATAATAATTATAATAATTATAATAATAATAATAATAATAATAATAATAATTATTATAATAATAATAATAATAATAATAATTATAATAATAATAATAATAATAATAATAATAATAATAATAATAATAATAATAATAATAATAATAATAATAATAATAATAATAATAATAATAATAATAATAATAATAATAACAAGAATGTAAAGTAAAAGATGGAAATTGACAATTTTTTAATAAAAAATAGAAAAAATTTCAATCACGCCTGATCACGCACGATAATTTTTTAGTGCCTCACGCTCACGTCCAATCACGACGCAAAATTTAAATTATATTCACGATCACGCGGGTCACGTCGTGACCCATCGTGACCCGACAAAATCACGACCCGCGCCCACCTCTACGAGAGAATATGGAACTAATTCTTGAACAGACACAAATCGTTACGCTGGTCAAAAGAGGATAATTTTGGAGGCGAAATTACCTTTTTATGTAGTTTTTTTAATAATAATTTGCTAAAAATAAAGGGGAAGGGCCGCAATTTTATTTTCCGCCCCAGGCGCAAGAATATCTAGTTACGGCCCTGAATGCGACGTCGTAATTGTTCTTCATTTGCAGCTTCCCATTCCTTGACGTACACTTTTCTGGTCAAATTACCAATATTCTTCTATTGGTCGAGTTTTAAGTACATTGGGAGGATTGTCCAATTTCGGAACAAAGTCTACGTTGTTTTAGGACCATACGTTATTCATATAATTATCAATAACTTGTTTCATATTATTGTCCACAGATAAATATAAAACTAAAATTTTAATTAACTATTTTTAGATTGTCTATGCCTTGACAATTAATTAAGCTAGTTGAATTATCATGTTTTCATATCAAAAGCTTTACCGTTAGTTAAGAAATTAATTTTGCATAGTGTATTATCTAAAACATGAACACTTTGATAGAGATGTTCGGCGTATCAAACAAAATTCTGACAACATAGTTAGATAAAATAAAATTCCATTGTAGAAAATTAATTAAGTCCGTAACACCTTAACGAAAACAGGTAATTATCAGAAACCTTCCTGAACACAACTAGTTATGTGTGAACAAAATGTCTTCAATAATTAGAAACATCAATCTTTAGAAAACGTTACAAATACATTCCAAATGTAAAAAAATGTTGCAACATGCTCACCTCAAAACTTAGATCCAATTTGTAGATAATAATCTAGAAATTATCTTGTAGTAATTATTTCATCTGACAGACAGCATTTTTCATTAACATCTGGTCATTTTTATTAGACTTTAATTATTATAAAATATTACATCACATTAAAATTCAGTATAAATATAGTTATTTATGGAACAAGAGTAAAAAGTGATATATTATTCACAAATACGAAGTTTAATGCCGGAGGCGAAGGCAATATGTCATTATCTGAGGTGCAATAATTCCCCGTACAAAATAAATAAAATGATGATACATATGCCACACTCTTCGTTACTTATTTTCTATGACAAAAACAAAAACTACTTACAAAAAGAAAAATTAATGTTTATCCGTCAGAGGAGTAATAATTATAAACGAATTAATTCATCAAGACTATGTTTTCCGTTATTTTGTCCCACAATAGGAAGCGATAGTATGTGACCATGATCAAATTTGTAGAAAATATTTGTATATTATTAATATAGAGTTAAAAAGTTAAAAATACCATCTTTTAATCACGTTGCTTTTCTTCGCAGACGTAACAGAAGTTTTGGTGTCATTTTTCTCATAGGCGCTGACTTTGTCGGTTGCAAAAGTAAATTTGCACTGACAAAATTTTTATCCAATAAAATATTTTATACCATATTTATATTATTGTTTTTACCTTCCGTCAGCACGTTTTAGGGTCCATAGAATACGATTTTACTATTTTTACGATGATGTCTGTATGCGCGCGTGTGTGTGTGTGTGTGTGTGTGTGTGTGTGTGTGTATATATGTATGTATGTATGTATGTATGTATGTATGTATGTATGTATGTATGTATGTATGTATGTATGTATGTATGTATGTATGTATGTGTGTGTGTGTGTGTGTGTGTGTGTGTGTGTGTGTGTGTGTGTGTGTGTGTGTGTGTGTGTGTGTGTGTGTCTGTGTGTGACTATTCCAAAAATTATAATTCTTTCGTGTTCCTCTTCGTTACATCCATATGAAGAGCTGATTAGATTTTGGTTATAATTGGTCAACCGGAAATACCCTCATTTAAATATTTTAACAGTTTTTCTTGAAAAAACGATGTTAAATATCATTTTTTCACATTTAATGTTATAAATATTAAAGAATATTTCATTCTCTATACGATTTGAATGCATTTTATACTTCATATTAAATGGATATAGAGTTAAAAAATTATAAAGAAATTAAATATATATTAGCCAGCTATGCTGTAACTCTGGAAACAGCTGCTATATTAACAAAATTCTGATAGTTAGTGTCAATTGCAATTGACAGAGTACGTTTGTGTTATAATTTTACTGGAAATATAGAACTTTCTGTATGGAATTTGTATAAAACACATACAATAGGAGTTTCCACCATTTATAAGTAAAACTAAGACTATCGTTGAAAATCCGGTGAAAAAATTCCTATTAATAAGCGAGTTACAGTCCTCCGAAATTTGAAAATATTGATGGGACGTCACGAATATTGGTTTTTATATCAAACTGTTTTTATCGTGGACCTAAATGTTTTTGAAATATATGCTATTTCTAAAATATATTTATGAAAAATAAAAGAATATTATTATACTCTACAAGTCTACATTATTTAGGTATAATTGGAAATGTATTTAAATTATTAAGTTTAATGCAAAACATTTATATTCAAATAAAAACGGTTTGAGAATTGCAGTACTGGACTGATAGCCACGCCTCCGCCATTTGAATTTCTCTACTTCCATTGATAGTAGGTAGGGCAGGCTCCTCCCCCTAACTGGGTAGTCATATATTAATAGGCCGTTTTTGAGTCGGCAATTAAAATAATATAAAGGGAATTCGTATGAGTGACGAGCTGCTATAACAAAAATCCCCTTATTTCCGAAGAATTTCATTTATATCATTTTATTTCTTTATTAATATTCATTATTAAACATATACTTTCAATATTTTTTCCTAATTTCTCTTAATTCAATTGCGCTGTAGTCCCTTATTGCCGGCAGGTAATGTACAAGTAGTGATGCCGCGAGACGAGAAACGGCGAGAATCAATCCACTCTCGTCTCGTCTCGAAATTTCGAGACGAGATTACTCTGTATCTCGTCTCGTCATAATTTTTCTTGCCTTCTCTCGATCTCGACTCGAATTTATAATTAGCAAAGAAACGAATAGGTACCATTAATTAAAACTGATTATTTTAGTGTGTGATATTTAAATGGTTAGGTATTATTAACCGTTGCTGGGCGTGTCAATCTGTTTTATACGCAGATATTGGTAACTATAATTATATATTCGTACAGTGCGGGAACTCGAAGCTAGTGTGAAGAGTACACCATAGGTATCTTTTGTTTTTTTTTTTGCTAAAACCCAAAATAACTTCAAAATGAATAAGTAAATATGAATGAAAATAAAGAGACAATTCAAATATTTATATATACCGATGAATATTTTGTTCTTTTATAGGTACTTATATTTTAACTGCGTAATTAAAAAAAATACATTCGAGATCTCGACTTTCCACTCTCGTCTCGAGCAAATCTCGAAGGCATTACTCTCATCTCGTCTCGAATTGTTGAGACGAGAATAAGGTTAATCTCGTCTCGAAAATTCGAGAAATTCGAGACGAGATCTCGAAAATGCGAGATCTCGCGGCATCACTATGTACAAGAAATAGAATCTTTTGCAAGTAACTTTTTGTATGACACTTATACAAAATACATAGAACTGACGGAAGGTAATGTGCTGGCCAGATCAGATTTTTTTAAAAGCTACAGTTTTATTTATTTGATGCTGCTTTTACACTTCTTTGTTTCAAATTTAAATTTATTGGATTAAAAATAAATAGTTGGTTTTTAAAACTCGCTTTTGTATTTTCGCTTTGCTATTAAGTACACGATATATTTACAAACTGCAAAAATATTTGCTATGCATGCATATTATCCCATTTCACACAAATAGAATTTAAATTTTTAAACCAGTGAGGATACACTTTGAAAGATATAGAAATAAATTCATGAACTTTCATATATGGAAGTCTACTCTACTCTTTGTTAGGTCGTAAAATAAAATACATAGTAATAAAGTTATGCTTCTTAAAAATTCAAAAAAGGTAGGAAAATTGTAATGCAAACATGTAAAATGACATGCCGTTCAGAGTAGCATGCATAATGAATTGCAGAGTAACACGGAATATACGGGAGTGTAGCTGCTAGCCGCGGGATGGGGAATACACATTTTCGCAAACTTTTCTCACACGACAGATCATGCCACATACAACACAATAATGTTGCTAACACTACTAAACTTTATGTAGTTTATTCTGAAAAATTTACTGAAGCTTATTTTTAATTTATGAAGGTATTCCGCGCAACCTTTTATGAATGAAACCTGTAAGAATATGTATATGTATTAGTAGTTTATATTCAATTCTTTTTAGATTTTCGCAAGTATCAATATTGTTTACACCCCTTCCCTAGATCGATGGCTAGAGCTACACGAAAAATGCATCATGGTATTCCAAATACTGACCCTTGCTCATGATCCACAGCTAGGTAGATCTTTTTTTTTCCGGGGAAGACAGCAAATCGTTCGCCAGCATGGGCGCCCGCAGACTTTTTTACAAGGTGGGTCGATATTTTTGTTGTAAGAAAAAAAAAGAAAAATTTTCAAGGTCAAACGTGTTTTAATGCAAAGTAAGATAACATAGAGTTCTTTACAATGAAGCAAATTTAACAAATTCTTAAAAAATTAAAATCAATATTTTATGACAAAAATGCGTATGTACGCTCTAATAGCGTAGAATTACCCCTTCTACTAGGCTTTATGATGTGAGATGCGAGCGTAAGCAATAACTACACAAACAGACAATCTGAAAATACAATGTTGCATTAAATTAAAATATTATATTACTGTACTGAGTAACAATATAATTATTCTATTGAACTGCTCAAAATAAAATGTATAATAATTAAATTAAATGTTAATTAAATCGCGCTCCTCACAAAATACGACAACCCTAATCATACGTAGGTACTTTTAATATAAATAAATATGCAATGTCTATTCATTATTTACTTTTCTATTTCTTTATTTCTATATAACAGTAAAATCGATAATTGTGAAAGTTTTGAGAAGAACGTGATCATAAAATGATTAGAATAAACTACGGCATATTAAAGAAAATACAACACCGAAGATAATGTAATATATACATTGAAATGAAAAAAAAATATAATTTTATTTTTAAAAATGGACATGCAGTCCATAAATGAAAGGGGGGTCAGTCGACCCTCTCGACCCCCCCCCCTGTGGGCGCCTATATTCGCCAGGGTATTTAAAATGAGTACCAAGGGTCAATATTTGTTACTTTTTCTATTTTGGTGTCTTTATGAGTCTCTTTTTGCACTGAAAACACGTCATTAAGAATATCTAGTAATGCACTGTTTTTTTTGGCGATTTTCGTTTTCTAGAGATATAGCTGCTGTCAAAACTAACAGATGAATGACATATAACCTCAAATTGCTATGAGTCAACAATAAATTTTCATCTGTGAAGTTAGAAGGAACTGATAAAAATACAGAGTGTAAACGAAACTAAGAAATGCGATTTTTCCCGGAAGTTATTAGAGATACAAAAAAATACTATAAAATAAAGTTGTAGGAGACCAAGGGGGGCATCTCATTACAGAATAAAATATTTTTTTACAACAGTGGTTCTCAACTTACAACACAAAGTTATATTTGCTTAAATGGGATGGCATATATTTTTTAGGCCCATTCCATATAGTATTTTTTTCTAAATTCAACATAATTGACTATAAAAAAATTATTTAAATTTTCATTAAATTTTTCATAATATTTTTATTATGTAAGGATATAAAATAATTACATGGTTGAATTCAGAAAAAAATACTGTATCGAATGGACCTAAAAATATATGCCATCCCATTTAAACAAATTTAACTTCGTGTTATAACTTGAGAACCACTGGTTTAAAAAAGTATTTTATTCTGTAATGGGATGCCCCCCTTGGTCTCCTACAACTTTATTTTATAGTATTTTTTTGTATCTCTAATAACTTCCGAGAAAAATCGCTTTTCCTAGTTTCGTTTACATCCTGTATATCTAATAAAATTATAAAATCACCCAAATAGAAAAAATAATTTCATAAGGCCTATTATCGCACTCGTTCTTTGTAAAACTTGGACTCGTATGTTAACAGATTGCCTTAGAAACTTATTTTTTAATATAGGTTTTATTATTTGTAGTAATTAACAGTTTTTAATGAAAAAATAAGTTTTTATCGTTTCTTCGCCTTTAATATTTAACACACAGATATAATTTCAGTGATATACAGATGTTTCTATTTTCAGTTATGTTATTCAGAAAAGTTTTTACAATTTAAATTAAGCTCAAATTATCACCTCAATGGTCGCAAAACATTGTCTTTCAATGCTATTTTTATCTGCGGGTAGTGGAAAAAGTCACTGCGAACAAAATTCGTGGATACGGTGTCTGCGTGCGGCATTACGACGATATTGTTATTGGCCAAAAAATCCAGATTGATTATTACGTTATTGTGGTGCAAAATCCAGGAGTTGTTTGCCCGCAGTTCTTCACTTGAAGGTAATACTTATTATTGACCGTATGGCCCGGCAGTAAGATTTCATGGCGAACTATGCCGTTCCAATCGAAGAAAACAGTAAGGAAGGAGAAACTTAACATGCGATCGAACTTGGCTTGCTTTTTCAGTCTTCGTTTTTCGGGAAGTTACTGTTGTTACGATTAAGCCTTTATCTCGACGTTATAAAGAATCATATACATTAACGTTTCATAACTTGTTATAACGCGTTTCAGTAACTCAACGATATTTTTACTGTACCTTTTTTGGCCAAATTCAACAATTCTGGGAGACATTTGGCTGTCACTAGTTTCATGCCCAAAATGTTGTTAATAATTGCTTCACATAAGCCGTATTAAAATACCAACTTTCTCAGCAATCTCCTTTAAAATGTTTCGGCGACTACTAAGCACAGTATTTTCTATTTTTGTCACATTTTCATCGCCTTCCAATTTTGGGCTATCTTGAAAACATTTACACCAATTCCATACATAAACCCTTTTTCGCCAAAATCTTCTCCAACATATACGCTACTTTACTGTACGTTATAGGTACCATTTTTTATGATCTCGAATTTGGAAACCCGGTTTTTAACCTGACCGACGCCAAAATTATTTCGAATTTTAAATGGCACATTCCTGTGGTACACGATCCACCTCAGCAATTAGTGCACGTGAGGTGAAGCCTGGTAAATTCGCAAACGATACGAATATGTGATCATGACTCAGCAAAATTGGTAATATGCCGTGATGATGTATTTTTATTTTATTTTTTGTAACATTGTTAACAAAATTGAACTCAGAATCTTTGTTCCCGTATTTCTAAATTTAAGACAAAGCACCGTAAGTGTTCAATGTTAAAGTGCTTCGTCAATACCTATTTCGCTATGAAATACAAATTACGCGTCCAATATGAATAAAACAGAATACACTTTACAGATATTACAATATGATAAATTAAGCTTTATTACAAAGCAGATTGGCACACCCAGCAATGGGTAATGTGCCATGATGATATATTTATTTATTTATTACAAAAACTAAAAAGTATATAATTTCTAATTTTACATATTTCGCTTATACAAAGGGCTAATTTAATAATACCTGATGTGCTAGACACAGAATTTAATTCTCTAAAACTTTCATTTGAAGCATTTATTTCGAAAATAAAAATAAAACCATTTTATTCAAGAAAAAGTGTTAACAACTTAGGTAATATCACTTTCGGTTAACCTTTTTTAACCAAAATCTATTATGTTATTCTCATTGATATAAAAGTCTTGTATACTAAATTTGAAAAGTTTTGGATTATATTTTAAAATAGTTTTTCATTAAAATCTATTGTAGGCTTCAAGTAAAGTACCACTTCTGGAAATTATGTAATAACCAAAAAGGGAGGTGCACAACTAGATGTTATAGCAGTCCTAAATACAAAATTTCAACTTTCTACGGCTTTCCGTTTGTGAGTTATGCGAGATATGTACATACAGACGTCACGACGAAATTAGTCAAAATGGATTCAGGGATGGTCAAAATGGATATTACCGCTGATATCTGAAAACCGAAATTTTTTGCGATTACAATACTTCCTTTTCTATGTACAAGGAAGTAAAAATGAGCTCAATCGAAAACGATTAACGCGCTAAATTCAAAAATTTTGCCACTGTCACTCAAGTAATACTTGTAAAACGATTAACATTAACTAGTATTAAATCGATAGTAGCACCCTCCATTAGGTGAAGAGATTTTCATACATGCATATTTAACGCCATTTGCAAAACAGATTACTATTATTAGTGTGAAAATCGGTTCGCCTTGTTGTTGACTGCGAGACAGGTTACATATATTTATGCCACTTGCCCCTTGTATACATGTAAAATAACTTGTTCAGAACATGAAGCCACTACTTCAAACATCATGACATAAATTAGACATCTGCAAGGGTGAATACTAATTAAACACACTTCATATGAAAAATTCCACAAAACATAATTCATATTTTAAAACTTGTACGTCACAAAATATAATACATTACGTTCATTTGCATACAAGTACCCATTCAATTATTTAACATAGACATTACAAAAGTTCGCCGTAAAAATAATTTATGTTGTTGTTACTATACTAGTGGTTGTTTAAACTGCATTCATTACCAAAAATTAATTATTAGTTAGTTGTATTTCTCGTCTAAAAACTGCACAGGCGAGGCCTTAAAATACGAGTACTTGCAAAATAGTTTTTGGACGTGTGATATATACAGGTATTTTATTTTTTTCTTTCATAATTAAGTCATTACGAAGCCCAACTGCGTATCGAAAGAACCTTCATTTCGATAAGCAATTTTTTATTTTAGAACGTTGGTTCTACTAGATAATACAGAGTTACACAATTGCAATAAAAAAAAAATACTAGAAATTTGTAATACTGATACAAAAATTTATTTCCTATCGTTGACATTGTTGACATTGACATTTGAAAATTTTAAATTTGACTACATTTACAATTTTTTATTAAAATTGTCATTGTTTCCCTCACCCACATCCTTTTGTTTCTTTCAGTAGCCACAGAGTAATAATCTAAAGTATTTCTAACATTCGAAATCCTATTAGCAGTCAGGCCCCTGCTCTATTGTATTTATTCTAAAAATTATATGTCAAATAGTATTTTCATTTTTACCTGCTGCTGTGTAAACTGTGGAATAAAAAGATCCCCAGAATCGTATTGTCAACTGAATCAGTTATTTTTGATCATTCTGTATTTATTGATTATTATAAATCAGAATTGAATAAATGACAATTCGATGCTACCAACTAAACTATTATTCACAAAAGATGACTATTCAAGGTCATTTGAGAGCCGTCTGATATAATATTACTTGCAGATAACTTCATTGCATTTGGTAAACATAGGCGTGCAACATGAAATATTTATGAACACATTTTAACTGAAAAAATAAGAATAATTCATTTGAAAATTATGTTTCTTTCTAAATAATGCCTTTCTGAAAGATTTATGTTCTTCACTTATGTTTTTGCAAAATACAAAAACATAGACTTAACTTATAAACCAAGGAATAATAATTTGATTTAAACGTCAACGCCACTGGGTAAATATTAGCACAGAGGGCAGTGTAGTAGATAATGAGGTATCTGTAATTCTACGACATATGTCATTATTATTTATAGTCTGTTAGAAAATAATGCCACTATTTACGTATATCTGACACACAACATAAATTAAATAGACATAGGTCAAATAATCTTTCTCTTTCTAATACAAAATGTTGCTAAGCTACTGCTATAATGTGATGTGTATTCTTTCTTCGAGCAAATGACCTTGAATAGTCATCTTTCGTGAATAATAGTGTACAACATTACACATACAAATTTCCCTAAATCAACTCAATTTAATATAGCAGTTTCTTTAAAATATTATAGTACCTATAAATAGACATTTTTTTTAAATTTCGCCTCCCACGAAGAAAAAATATGTCTTACCTTATAAAACATGTCCTGTAATGTACTATTTCTATAAAAATAATTTATTTTGAAGTAATAAAATATGTATATTTTTAAGTAATAGACCTATAATTCGTTCAACGAGAGATCATACATGTTTCGCAAAGGTAACTATAAAATTTGGGCGGAGGAAGTCATATTACAATTGAATTTTTATTATTTTTAGATATATATATATATATATATATATATATATATATATATATATATATATAATTAAAGTACAGTAAATATAATAGAAATAAGGAATATATTAATAGTATAACGTTTTTATTTACTTGGGTGAAGTGTACAAAGAATTATTATTAATTAAAATAGAGGTTTATTAAAATGATAAATAAATATTTAAAAGATATTAACAATGACGATTACTAATAGTAAACAAATATTAATTACTAATTTAGACTACGAATATAATTAACTAGTTGAACACTAACACTATTTGTTTAGTTAAACAATTTACACGACTACTTATTTACACGATTATTTATTTCGACTATTTATGTCAGTAAAAAATTTTAATCATTAAGGTGCATTCACAAATGAAAATTGGATTTATGGTTTTTGTTTAGATTTAAGTAAGTCATTCATAAATGCAAGTTTAATTTAACCTTATTGATTGTACTGACATCTATGTAAATGCTTCAAAAAAAGGATTAAAATATGGGTAGAACAGTACTCAACAGATACCCGTGAGTCGTGAAACTTTCAATCGCTTGTCATTATTGGTTATATTTCAGCAATTAAGTTTTGCCAGTCTCCTTCTTCTTCTCGCATTTGCTTTAAAGACCGAATCCACCAAGTGAATACAAAATAAAGATGGGGGTATATTTCTACATCGTTTTAAACTCGTTGTCATTGGTGAAGTTTGTGACGTCACACTAAATAATAAAACTAAAGTTTGGACCTTGCAATGTTTAGTTTTATAATTTGGATTTAAACACACTAAATTCTGAAGTGTGAGTGGAGTCATTACAAAATCTTTATATCTAAAGTATAAACCATAAATCTAAACCTAATTTTCATTTGTGAATGTACCTTTATCCTTATATACATAATGAACTATCTCTGTGCTGAATTTCATCCGTTTATTCCTGCTATTTTTTTGATGTTCCATTTTCAATTGTGCTAGTGTATTTTGGCAACGCTGTTTATTTGTGTGTGAAAAGTTCTTGAAATTTTGTGGTTCCGTGGGATTCTTTGTTCATCAAACTAATAATTTAGTTGAAAACGTGGCTAAATTTGGATGGAGGCATTCACTAGCTGGCAAATGGCGAAAACGAAAAAGAGCAACATGCAATAAGAGCAGCAGAAACATACAAACGTCGATTGCGGTTTATTATACGTTCTCCCGGAGCCAGCGGGGGAGGGGATGGCATGCATGGCGGCCGCACATAATGACTTCATCATGAACTGTAAGATGTTTTGGACACTGCTGCATAAAAGAGTAGCTTAGTAGTGTACACATATTATCAATATACGAATATGTTTGGGGTGCATAATAGAATTTTGCACAAGGGTGCTAAAATACCACGAGCCGCTCCTGTGTATCAAGAAGTAGAAAATATTTAATTGTTTGATTTAATGTTATTCAGTTCCATTATACTACGTCAAATTGAAATTTTTTCTAAAAAGCAGTTTTTGGAAAATACATAGTGTTGCGAATTTTTTTAACCTTCCATGCAGTGATATTAATTAAATTGAAATATGACTATTTATTCTACGAGTATTAAGCTTCATTCACAGCTACTTTTTTAATGCATAACGTTAATACATAATGCTAATAGATAATGCATAACGAAGTTTGTTATATTGCAACGCACAGGACCATTCACAGCTAGTTTTAATATTAACGCATAATGCATAAACACATTGCATAGCAACAAATGTTTGCAAACTCCAAACTTTTATGCATTACGCATTATGCATTAAGTAAATTTGTGACAGCTATCAAAATAAATTTGCGAGAAATCTTAAAATTGTTTTGAGGTGTTCTATTTAAGTTTGCTTTTTCAACGTTTTAAATAGGTTCCTGTCCGAATTGACTCGTTTTTAATAAAAACTGGTAACACTGAAAATATACACACGTTGACACGTACACTGGCTTGCAAAAAATTCACCCGTATTTTTGGCTGTATTGAGTCGATCTTGATTTTTAATTTGTCAATTTTACTAGTGTCAATTAAAATGTCAAAATTTACAGAAATGCAAATACATACTTGTTGTTCTTTCATTTTTCTAACAGTAGGCAAATTAAACACAATGAAGAACTAACTCCATAATAGATCAAATAGTGATGACAGTGACAACATTCTCAGGTTTTACATTATTACAGAGCTAAAAAATTACAAAATCTCGGTTACTTGACTTTTGAGGTGTACGCGATTTTTTGCAAGCCAGTGTATGTAAACAATATGTTTCTAAAACGTCAAAAAAAATTCGCTTATCAAAACTCACTTACTTGTAAAAATACGACATCTTATTGGCTTGAAGAAAATTTTTGTGACGGTGTTTTGTCGAAATGAAACTTCGTAACTAGGTAGAGTCCTGAATTTGGATTGGCTTATAAATTTATGAGTGAAATAGTCTTGTAAAAATAACGTTTTCCACATTTGGTCATGGAAAAAAATTGGCAGAATACATAGTAGCAGTAGAGAATGTTATTTTTCTTTCCCTTACTGTATAATATACTATTTAATGATAATTTCATACAAATAATAATTAATAATGAAATATGTATTGATTGAAGATTGAAACATTCATCCACTATTCATACCAGCAGCATTATTGACAAAATTTCCTCTGTCCTGAAAGCACGAGAAATGAGAAGTGAGGGTCTCTTTTCTTCGCTTATTGCAGTTGCAGAGAGCTGTCAGCGTCAACAATCCGCAATTCACACGCCGCGTGACTTGCATTCAGACGCCGTACAAAGACGCCGTGACCTAGACACGTCGCGACGCGCTGACACTAGCCTAGGTCGTGGCGTGGCACTTCTCATGGAACGTTCACGTCGCTCAAATGCACGGAATAGAGATGGAAGAGGCACTAGAATCCAGTACATGATGGACAGGATGGTGATGGAGAATTTTAGGTTAAAAGATAATCATTATCATAAACTGGAAAATCATAATAAAAAATTTAAGATGAATGTCTATAAATTATCTGAATACGTTAAAGACAAATATAAATCCTTTAAAGTTGCAAATAAAGAAATTAGGTTTCTATTAGAAAAGTATAGTAATCCAGTGGTGCAAATAAAGTTCACTTCACTGCAATGCATTTATTTTTACCAATCCGGGTGCAGGGGCGTAAACTATGTGGGTGCACGGACGCACGCGCACCCACAGTAAGTAAAAGTGTGGGTGCGCAGCACCCACAGTAGGGACCCACGATTCTGAACCAATTTTTAAAAATATCGATCGAAAGTTTTATTTTCGGTATTTACCTTCACTGAACGAATCGATCTATTTTATTAAAAGTCGTTAAAATATAATTTTGTATCATTTCTTAGCTTGGTACGGCTATAATCTATACTTTAAATTTATTTTTGACTTGACTATTTCACTTCTTCCTATCGTTCTCTGGTCTATGGTCTGTGGCAATTTATCATGTTTGTGTTGTATTATCTGAATTATTAGCAAATTAAACCATTTTAATTTACAACGTTGCCTTTTTATAACATATAAGTATAACTGAAATTCAATTTTGTAAGTAATCTATTTATTGCAGATCGATATTTTGCATCTAAATCTGATGGTAGATCGATATTAAAAGTTTCGAATCGTATCGATTCGCTAGATTGATAGTCTCTTGATTTTTACCCATCCCTAACCTCCAGTAATTTTGCCCTAACAGTTTAATTATATTTTATATGTAGTAATAATGTCGGTCGATTAAAAAAAAGTTATGAACTAATCATGGTCGTGACACCTAAATTACATAGAATAGTGGATCACTAATAATAACAAAAAATATCATCTGAAAAGATGTCATGTCCATATGGATTATCATACCAAAATTTCATTCAAATCGGACAAAGCGTTCTATTATAAACAAAATTATTTTTTTAGAAGCACTTTGAAGCAGAATTTGCTAAATGGAACACTTTCGGATATAGATAAATTTACTTAAATCATGTTGTTTTTGGACCGGGAGTCTGTGGTTAAGCCATTATACGTATAATTTAATATGTGCATAATAAATTAACTACGCCATTTTTACTTTGCATTTATAAAAATATATACACTTATCTAAAATAAAAATAGTGCACCCACAGCCAAAATTAAAAGTTTACGCTTCTGTCCGGGTGTAAAAGAGCCATGATGTTATATTTAATTATTTAAAATATATACATCTCCAGATCTTCATTCTTGTACAATATCTTCATCTCCTTAAGTAGGCACAAATAATTTTATACACAATATTTTGCGAAGGATGGTAAATCGGAATTGTTTCTTTACTGGATGTTATTGCTGATCTAGAACCTTCAATGAAACAGCAATTTCGATATTTGTACATTTTATCGAATATTTGCATAAAATTAATTAACATATGTCAATTTCAATTTAAACTGACAGATGACAGTTATCTATGTGTCGGGAACATTTCTAACCTTACACACTGAGACATCTGGCGGATGCCAACTTCGTAAACATGGATATATTTATATACCGTGACGTATATCGTTTGATTTTGTTATGATGATGTTTGAAAATAGCGGTAGTGGGGATAAAAATACCAGAGAAACCAGGATTATTTCGTAGTTGCCATGGCTCGACTTTTTACCAACCATTTTCAGGAACCGCATTCCGAATAGAAACCAATAAATAATTTCAGGACTTACGGAACACTAAACCGTAAACCTAATCGAACCGGCTGCGTTACGGAATATCCTACAAAATAGATGGCTGTTTAAGGGGGCAGGGGTAAGTAGCGTTTGGGTCACTTGGGTTATTTTAACTGGAGCGCAAATTTTTTACAAGGTCACTCCGGTGTAACTCTAGAGTTACAAGTGTTGGTAACTGGAAAGCAGCTCATGTGCGCGAAATATATGTTTAGTGTGTAAGTTTTTCGACGAGGCTTTAGCCGAATCAAATCATTCGAAAGCACTATAGGGCGTGCACAGACACGTGACTCCAGCAACCTTGAAGTGATTGGAATCAGCTGATATGTTTGCGCGTGTCACTTTGTCAAAAACAATGTCACAAAAGCAATGTTTTGAATTATTTTAATTTTGAACATCTTTCAATCAGAATTTTCTTTATCTTAATACCTGTTTCTATGGTTATAGTACAGCTAGCTGCCGCAAAATCGCACATTTTGGCACCATAAAAAGACTATATTTCTCTTTATTTGATCCATACCCTGTTGTGAATCATGTACGAGTAGCAAAACATTTTCTATTTAAACGTGAACTCATTTTAACCTGTAACCACAACCGGCACATCAACTGTCAAACACCTGTCAAATGGTAACGGGTCGCCTTTTTTCCCAGTTACTTAACCATGTCAACACATCTCGTGCTCTCACCTATAGATACTAGTTTTATGTCTAATTTGGAAGTGTACGCACGGTAGTGTGCGAAGTAATGTATACAGTACACGAATTAATGCGCACAGTGCATGATATAACGTGATATACTCCTTGGAATGGTTACGTAATTAATAAATTAGTGACATATATCCAATACTGATATCAATGCACAAACATAAATTTTTTGTCAATCCTAGAAAAGAAATACAGTCGAACTTCAGTAAGTCGAAGTTCGATCACTCGTATTTTCGATAACTCGAATCAAACTGGTTGGCAATAGCGCCAAGAATGAGAATTATGGATAATTTTTACTTGATAACTCGAACTTCGATTACTCGAATATCTTTATAATTCGAACAGAATATTTGGCGCCAGCTTCAATAAGTCGAATTCTGGGGGAAATCCCCTAATTACGTGATTTTGTAACAGGTGTTTTTATAACATGATGATGGAGGCAGTTAGGTTTCTGCACTACTGAAGTTCAAACATACGCTTTGTTAATTAAAGACATCCAACAAAAATTAAAATTTATCAAACTTGCTTTTTCCCCCTAATATGAAATCTAAGTTGCAACCATTTGATCAAGCTGTCATACAAAATGTAAAATGTCATTATCGCCGAAGAATTTTGAGAAAAGCTATCAAATGTTTTGAAGAAAACAAACTAACATTACATTAATGAACTGTGTTGATGATATAACCAATACATGGAATATCGACGTTAAGCCTGAGCGTTTTGCGTTCGTATTTATTTAAAAACCAATGAACATACAACCGATTCCCTGTATAATGGTTTAAATAACATTGAAGCTTTTTTTTTATTGAAAATCAATATAAAAAATTCTCTCGTCAGTCACAAATAACTGACTTTTTTACACCAAAATAATGTTTGTAACTTAAATCTGTATACATATATCAATCTGTATATATCATAAGGTAAGTGATTTTGATTCGAATAAATACTTACATACATATATAAATAATATTTATACATATGCATTTTATTTAATAACCCGAAGTCTTCATAACTCGAACTTTTTTTGTAGCAAGTCATGGTTTGAGTTATCTAAGTTCGACTGTATTATCGAATAGAATCAGTAATATGAAATTATATTATCCGTTAATGTAGAAACCATTTTAAAAATATAACGATTTTGACTTTGCAATCTAATAAAAATATAAACAATTTTCCAAATTATCTCGACTTTCGATCATTCGGGCCAGGCTTGATGGTATCGAATCCGAATAAACGGATTTGCACCGTATTTGAAATCCCTAAAAACCAATGTTGGTTTTAGCGCAAACAACGTTAGTTTATTCTTATTTGTTACACAAGAATTTTCATAATATTTTGATTTTCATGATTAATGTTTGTTTTGTTTTCATATATTCTTAAATCTTATAAATTCATAACCCATCTTCATCAAACTTCTTCTTAAATTATAACTAGTAATAAATATGCAAATTAATTATATGAAAAGAAAAAATATTTCTTGGTAGCAGACTAATTAACGCCTGTTGATTTCCTTGTAAAATAAGTAATAACCCTGAGATTAACCCATAACCGAGAAAATTAATATGGCATTGTCTGGAGAAATAATGATTAAATCCCGAGAGGAAAACAAGCAAAAGAGAAAATAATAACCTAATAACAAGTTGAACACAACAAGTAGCTGATGATTTGCATAATTCCAATCCGGCCGAAAAATAATTAATCGCGCAGTATCTCCCTGTCAACCCAAGAGAAAACAACCCGCTTATTACCGTCAAATCTCTCAATAACTCATCAGGTTTGTAACCGAAACTATGATTATACTCCCTAGAAAAGTAAAAGTGAGCGTTGGGTAATTGCCGCGTCACGTTAGATGTGAAACTGATAAGCGCAGAATAAACAAATCTATTATTACGAGGTATAGATCTCCCGATAGTCGCGATCCTTTAATCATCGACTTCTTGGAGGTCGCGAGTGCCTCACCTGCGCCTTGATTTATTGTTTTATCTGCGCTGCCATCGGCAAGCCAAGATGCGGTGGTTGAGGATAGGATGCGGACCGCTCTTCGTCTGTTTTGTACTTGTGAATGTTGCTTGTTTGTTTTAGATCGCTGATGACTGGTCGTTTCGATCCTTTTTTCTTTTGTTGGAATGGAAAGTGAAAAGGAAACCGAACGGATGAATATATCTTTCTGTTTGGAACACTATTAAAAAGAACTGTTGATTCTAACATGATAATATTGACATTCGGAATTTTAATTAAATAAAAGTTTACAGTTGATGCAGAAATTTTTTATAAAGATAGTATTATATCAATGTATTGCACCCGAGAGGTAAAAAGATTATAAGGAATAAATAAGTAATGAACTGATAAGTCGAATTCCAATTAGCGAAGTGAATTTAAAATTTATTACAAAATCACTTTGCAAAAAAATGTACAAATTATTTAATTAGATTGTCTTGGATCCTTATAAAAATTATACAGCCTGGATCATTGTATGTTACAGTAAAAGCAGATAGTATGGGATGGTGTGCACATTGCCCGTTAAATGTATATAATGTTCGCTTGCCCCATTGCAGCGAATACTACTTTTATGATTTAAGAATATTACTGTTGCCATCTACTGAGCTCTGAAGTAACCTTTACGACAAAGACGACAAGCTCGAAGAAAGAGACTACCATGACTTCTTAGAAAGAATATAAAACAGTGTTTAAATGTGTTGGATAATTTTGTGTTTCGGTATCACTATCTTTGTCAGTTTTTTCTTCAATTCTAATACAAAATAGCGTCTTTCTCGCAAAACAGTTGAAAATCAGAGCAATATTGACAAAACCTATTTATACTCATTTTGGTCAGTCCTACACTGACACATTCCGTAGAGGTACCGATGCATGTGCCTTGGCATAAAAGATACACTGAAAAGTGTAAAGCAAATATCCATAACTCCACTCCAGTATACTCAAAAATTTTGACTTTGTCGGGTCTAGTAATAAAACTATAGCAGCATACAAAAATAGCATTTATGTTCAAGGAACAGTGAAATTATTTTACTATACTCTAGGACTCACACTAGGTGGCGAACCCAAGAATTTCAACAGAGCGACATTGATATCCAATGTTATAATACAAGTAGTAAGCGGCAATATGCCGCTTTGTCATAATTAGTTTTATTGCTAGACCCGACAAAGTCAAAAATTTTGAGTATAGTATATTTTTCACTGTTTCGTCACCCATATTCACTACTTTTTAGCACACGAATGAAAAACAAATCGCCAGAAATGAACACTGCCAGAAATGAGCACCACCATAAACAAGATGAAACGTACAACAAATGAACAAGTCCATACAAGTCACTTCACTTAAAATCGTCATTTGACAAATAGAACATTGTTCACTCAATGGAAATATTATTTTACCACAAATAATATTTATTTGTGACAAATAAATGTAGATTCACACAATAAAAACTATTTTTCATTGTAATAAATACAAAGTTTACACAAATATATTATGAAATTAATTCAAAACAATTACATATTTGTAGGATACAAGTAAATATTTCAGAAAATTATAAATTTATTATAAATCTCAATTTAAAATACAAAGTATAAATATATTAGTTTATTTGAGAAAATTAAATTAAATTTAAATGAAATAAATCACGGTCAAATAAATCATGTAACTGCATGAATAAAATACATTTCATATTAAAGATTAAATTGTATTTGTTGCAAGCTTGCAATAAATGAATGAAGGAAGTACCCCTCAATTATGAATATTTATTTGCTAAAAACCAGTCATTTTTCTCTGTGTAGATTTTATCTTTTTTAACACTCTGTATTTTTTACCTGTCTATTCATTATTTCTTAGTTATTCTTTTAATATATTGCCTAAATATATTATAACACCAATCTAATATTAACAATGAGTTTGTATTTTTGAAATAAATGATTCACACCCGAGACACCTACCTTGCCGGGATAGTGTTCTACCAACTAAACTATTGGCTGCTTTCCTCTCGATGGCTGAACAATCTTTCACTTTTTAAAGTCGTATAACTGCTGAAAATATTTATTATTAATCGTCACATTATTAGATATGGGGTTTCCAAGCTACCACTGCGTTTAAACATCTAGTGAACGAGTCATAATTTACTCAAGGCCCTACCAGACCAAATTCTTACATTAATAATGAGTTAACAGTTTGTTAATATTAGAATTAGGTCTTGTACGGCCTTGAGTAAATTATGTCTCGTTCACTAGATGTTTAAACGCAGTGGTAACTTGGCAACCCCACATCTAATCATGTGACGATTAATAATAAATATCCTCAGCAGTTATACGACTTTAAAAAGTCAAAGATTGTTCAGCCATCGAGAGGAGAGCAGCCAACAGCTTAGTTGGTAGAGCACTATTCCGGCAAGGTAGGTGTCTCGGGTTCGAATCTCGATGGCTGACAATTTTTCACAATTTATTTCAAACACAAATCTATAAAATACGAAATAGATCATATGAACATAAAACATTATTGAACATCTGCTGTCCTTTTTTATGAAAATAAACATTTTGAAAAGTAAAAATATTCTTTCAAATATTTTATGTCAACGTCAGAATTTCCCAGGCTAATAAAATGACCCTTACAAGTTATTAGATAAAAAGTAAAAAATATTGGCACCATTTCGATCAAACGTGTATCCAATATAAATCGTAAAATCGCCGTGAGGGCATCATATATTCCATCTGTGGTTATGTAAACAAAATATTCACGGATAGGTAATAAATTACAGGGTAAATATCTGGGATCGCCCGAACCTACAGCGCGGATATATACGATACTGTGGTGGAATAGCGATACCTTCGCCTTCGGTGTGTGTGTGTGTCCGTGTGTTTGTGAGGCAAAGCCGGTGCGAACCGAACAATGAAAAATGGCAGCCACCTCACTTATTAATAAACACACCTTATTATCATAAATTTCGCTGCAGAGAAAGGGGTAATAAATAATGTACATTCATATTTACAATTTACCACCGTTGTAAAATTGAATAAAGAAACTAAAACTACAAGTTATAATAATTGAGAATTTGACTTTATTTTTTATTGGATTTTTATGTTATGGGGTCGCGTGGCGTCATGTGGTACTGAGAGTCCGAGTTCAAATCCGACCGACGGCAAATGGTATCTAAACTTGAATGAAGGACAATCAGAATAGTATATTAAAACTTAACCCGGCAATGGTAAGGTGAACAAATGGAACATAAGTGATAAGGTGAGGTGTGACAAACCCCAAAAGTTTTTGTTAAATAAAACATGCTTATGAAGTATTTTTATATATCTGTTTAATGATGATTAGTTATTAAAAAGTTATTGTCCTTCAAGATTGGAGCAATTTTCACAATAAATTTTTGCGTGCTCAAGACATAAAAGTGTATGTCACATGTAGAACACGTATACTTGGATTTGCGGTCTCGACTTATTTGACGACTAACTGTTTTCGGAATTTTTGGAATTGGTTTTTTTGTCAATTCAAAAAGTTTCATAAGCATTTGTGTCGGTAACCGTAAATTTAATTTCCGTTGATTTAAATGTTCTGCTATTAGTTCTAATCCTAATGATCTTAGGTAGTCTTTCCTTTTTAATTTGTAATCATTATTATTTACTCGATTCAGCTTCATAAATATTGTAACACAAATGGTACGTTGGGGTTTGTGACACCCCAGAGTAATTTATTTATCTGTCAATAGCGTTAGAGCCTATATGACTTAATAAAGTATTAATATGAGAAGCAAGCCGAATGTCTCAAACGAAGCTATTAGAACCCGCAGGTCTGTAATTAAATGTTGACTGAAGTTTCAGACTGATAAAAATGTGTGGGGTTTCTCACACCCCAACTTACCAACGCTAGGTTAAGTTAGAGAAGGCAATCCAAGCACGAGTATGAAATTCGCAAACGAGCGCGAAGCAGTGAGTGGGCGAACGAACGAGTGCTTGAATAGCCTTCTGTAACGAGCGTTTTATACTATTTTCTCTATTTCAGCTTTCATTTACATTATTTTTATATAATAGTTGCCAATTTCCGTTGAAGGAAATTTTTCACTAAATATTTTGGTTGTTAATAGTGATTTATGTTATTATTCTGTTCGTTGCCAAGAAATTTTGTGTATTTAGTGCAGTCATATCACTCCGAAATAACAAAAAATTATCAAAACTCGTTTAAGAATAAAGCTATCATTCTAATTCCGAAACAGAAAATACAAATTAGTCTTAAATTTTTATTTCTTTTAACCCACTGAATAAAATCCCAAAAGCACAAGAAGAGTTACTTTTGAGACACTTTAGACATACAAGGGTCACGCTAGAATTATTGGGAATAAGAAAACCAGGTAGGCTGTAGAAAACAAAATTTGCACTATCATTTTCATTTATCTGTCATTTGATATTAATAGGACAATTCTGAACAAATCTGTAAATCTGTAAACAACTAATAAAAACGCATCCATTTTTGTTGATTAATATAAAATTATACATAAGAGTGGCAGCTTTCGTTACGATTTTGTTCGTTATTTACAGATTTACAGATTTATTCGGAGTAGAGCCATAAGTTGTAAAAGTTACGTAAGTTAGAACTTACTTCAGTTAACAATTGTTTTCAATAGTATATGAGCAAAATATGGAATGATGGAAATAACTAGGGAGCATTTTCGAATCATGAATTATAATTTGACAGTACTCCTCCATAGTAATTACTTAGTTTGACAACTTTGGCAATTTTTAAGTCTTCCAGGAATTAATTTGAAAGCCTTCGAAAGGAGATTGTTTAGGAGCTATTAAGAAGTGGAAGAAGAGAATGATGAAGTGGAATTTTTGTTGAAGGGAACTAATTTGAACATATTTAAAGTAAAATTCAATATTATTAAGAGACCCTCGTATAGTTCACAATAGTTTACGAATTCATCAGACACAGCAAAACTTTTTACTTCATAATAATTGTGCATCTAATATCTCTTTGATCTTCCCATCACTATTTTCTTACCTGAAATGAAGTATACACGGAAAAAAATGTTTTGTCGATTATAACACAATTGTGAATGTAACGTACGCAAACGCGGTTAATTATTAGGACAGCAACTTACTGTTGAAATAGTAACTAAAAATTTGTGATAGTTCTTCTGTGTTGTTTTTACCACAATTTTGTGATACAACTCGTGATGTAAAATATATAGATAATATAGTGATAAATAATAAAGCAAATCTTTATAAGTAATTAGTACAAGAAATTGTATATTTTACCCAAATAAATTGTAAACTATTCACTATCATTTAGTTTTATTTACTATTTTATCCATAAAATTTTATATATATATATATATATATATATATATATATATATATATATATATATATATATATATATATTTCACCTTTTCGTTTATAAGACGAACAAGGCAAAATATTTGGGAATGATTGAAACGACATTAGTCTACATTTTTTAGTTAAAACAACGAAACACTACGTAATAGCATAGACTAATATCACAGTGATATTAGTCTACGGTAATAGCAAAGAATATTCTTTGGTAATAGTTCCAAACCAATGTATCGCCAAAAAACGCCTACTATTAACGTGAATTTTGTGATATAAACCTATTTTTAAAAATTGGTATTAGGGATTCCAAATTCCATTCCACTAATTTATCTTTCGCATATTTGAGTCATAACACAATTGAATAAATTAATTAACTTGAATTTTAAATATATATTTATACGTATTAGCCCAGCAAAAGAACATTTATTGTGGATATACGTTATACAAACGTTGAACAACTGATGCTTTTGAACTGTGAAGAATAATGCAGGTTTGAACTTGCAGTAAATGTACCCCTGTTCAAATACTTTCAACAAATCATTGTGGTAAATTTAACATATTAATAGTGTAAATATTGAAAATTACATTAATTGTGGTAAATTCTACAAACAAAAATAAGTTTACATCTTGCTGTATTTTTTATCACAAATATTTCATTAAAATATATGCTGTTCACACGTTAATTATATTACCTTTTAGTATTATATACATAAATACATTTACTAAAGATTTTTTGAGATTATTACATGTAACGTCGTAAAATAAATCTAGAATTCCAACATAGTTACAGCAAATTTGTTAAAATATAATTTAACAATAATACACCATAATTGAAGTAGTAAAGATTTATAAATTTTTTTCCGTGTAGTGTCAATTCAAAAAAAAAATCATTTGACTTTAAATATATAAACGTAAAACCTAAAAATACACAGAAATTAAATTGTCAAGTATCAATTGTAAACATAAACAAGTGGCCGTGTTTTCGTTCTGTCTCTTTATATGAAGCACGTTTTGGGCACGTAAGTTGAGACCTAATTCGCACATAGTTGATGTTATGTACGCCAAAATGCCGAGAAGAAAATATTGCAAAAGTATCACATTATTTGTCTCCGGTATTTAAAAAATAATCAAAATTGGAAGGTAAAAACAATTTAGATTTAAAAATATTATAGCATATAAAAAAATCAAAAATTCGAAAACTCCCCCATTAGTGACATTTGTAATCAACATTAACAGTAGAATGTTACTCAGATTGGTAATCTCCGTCATATTAACACTGAATTTTTTTTATATATATTTTATATCACACATTTTCAAAATTACAAATTGTCGACATTAGTTTGTTATTCTAGTATTCAAATTCTTACTATTGAGTAGCACAGGTAAATTCTTCAAGAATTTGAGAATTCGAATACCAGTTTGATTTACATAGATTAAAAAAGAAATGGGATAGAATTGATGATATGAAGCACGATAAAATTCGAACAATTTACACTCATCATTCTGAATGGCTTTATTACATAACATTTCGCATTTGAATGCAGCAACGGCGGTTATTGCTCAAGCGAGATAATATTCGAGCTCTGTAAATGCAAACTTGTTCGGAATGCCATTATTTACTGTATCGACGGTGCAACAAACGAACTTTGTATAAAGTATTACCAACTAATAATATCGTTACTCGTTACTTTACATTGTTCCTCTTCCGACTGCTACAGAGAAGCGGAAATAGCTGCATTCTCTCGTACAAGCGCTCAAGACGTTATACAGGAAATGGAATTGTTGTCTCCGTGTAGCTAAATTGAAAAATGCTGCTATGATTCCGCTACTATCGACGACGAGTTATTGAGATGATTTTTCACTTTGTTCTATAACTTTCTACTAATACTACTTTATTTCCGCTATCAAATAAATTCTTTCAGTACGTACTCGCGCTACCAAATGGAGATGTAATATATTTGTGGGTTGAAAGTCAATAATTAAAGAAAGAAAATGTGGTTTCTCTTTCTACTACTTCTATTGAATACTGCATTCATTCTGTAAGCGTTTCTTTGTAAGAAATGTCATTCATAACTCATGAACATAAACTGTTGAGAAAGAAATTAAAATGTCACTGGAAATTGAAGTTTACAACTATTGTAAATGAGTTGAAAAACTGATCTTGCCGTCAAAAGGTCAGCTTATAGAAAAATAAACCTTAGTACATTTTTTGAATTTGAGTTGAACAAAGAAAAAACTTTCTAGCAAAATTGAAGATTTGTGCTTAGTAATTACCGGATCACTAAAAATAAGGTTGCTGAACTAATTGGTATATCATATGGCTTATATAGAGCAATTTTGAGCAAGATTTTGCACCAGGATAACGCTCCGGCTCACATTTTTACCTCCCGCTACCCTTAATAAGGGAGGTAAGTATAGGGATCGTGCTAAAAATCGCATACAGAGATTATGGTAAATGACCACGTTTTAAGGTCCCTAGCATCCAATTTTAACATTTTCACGATGATGTATGTGTGTATGTATGTGTGTGTGGATCCTTTATTCTAACTCAAATACTATCATTCAGAAAATTTTGAAACCTTGTATTTCGAACTTTTTCTGTAATGGAAAGAGCCCATTAGATTTTGGTATAAATCGGATAACCGGAAATGCCACTTTACTGGAAGCTGAAAATAGTTTTTCTTTGAAAAATACCTTTAAATGTTATTTTTTCGAGATAAATGTTATTATAAAAATTAAAGATTATTAAATTTTCTACAGATCTGCATTAATACTTTTTCTATATATTTTATGGATAAATTTATAAAATTATCTATAAATTTAATCCCGGAGCCTACGCTTGAAACAAGCAAAATGTATGTAACTGACAGATAAATGTCACTGTCAAAGAATTAATCATTTCAAATTAATAACAATAACATAAAAAGAAAATAGTAAAAAGAACCCTAGTTATATGGAATGGATCTTAATACAGTTTCCGCAATAACTAAATATGTAAGTTTGTATATTTAAATCAATAAAAATTAAATAGCGGGAGGTTTGGTGTTAGCCACAACAGATATTTTTCATTAGTGACTTTTTGGCCAAAATCAGCATCATCGTGATTCCACAGGCACAATTTTCGGCTATGGATTGCAGTTTATCCAGAATAGTAGAAATTGCAATTTCTTTGTTGTAATGTCTTATTTTAGCTAAAATATAATAAGGAAACATAAAATTGAAGCGCGGAAACAGGTATTTATATATTTTTTTGGAATTTTTTTTTTTAATCCTGGCAAAAACAATACCTAACACACACCAGGCCCACACATTCGACATCGCTCGGCTTACTATTTTCATGTTAGTTTACAATAGTTTGACAGATGAACGCAAAATTATAAATTAAAAATGTTATAAAACGTAGGATAAGAAGGAAAATAAGACATAATTTTGCAAATATACATTAATTGAAACAGTATTATTCGTATGAAAGCGTAAGTACCTACTTAAACATGGAAATATATGTAGTTCATCTAACCTATAACTTTCCGCACCCAATTTTTAGCAATATTTAGTGTTTTTAATGGTTTACCAAGTATATATAACCATTCATATAAAATTCTTGAATTCTGGATAAACTGCAAATTAGCCAAATTTTCCCCAGATATGGTCCCCGGCGTCCTTCTCCTCTTCCTGAAAATGTAGACGACATTGAAAGAACGCTGTTTTGCTTCCATAACCATAGAGAATATGAAAGCAAAATCATTGAACGAATAAAGACACTACCACAAAATACATTCCATAAGTATTTTGTAGATATAGGGGAGAGTGGGGCAAGAGTGTACGCGAGGCAAGAGTAAACAATTCAAATATCTCGCTAATTTATACAGTTCGGCTTACCAACCTTAGCGGTAAAACATGGTACTATACTGTCATTTATACGTGAAATAGAAGAACATTGTCAAGTTTATGAAAACAAAATTACAGGTAAGTTTGTATATTGCATCATTTTGATACAAGATTAAAGTCAAAGTATTATTATATTGCACGTGAAATAAAAAAGAACCAATAAAATAGTGAATATTGCATTAAAGTGTGTACCATCCTCTACAAAGTTTGCCGACAGAAAGTTTAAACAGTGGCGTAGAACACGGGATAAAAACAATTTTTGTGATAATAATAAACGGGGCAAGAGTAAACATAGTGTTTACTCTTGCCTGAAATTATAACAATTTCCCCATATAAAAAAGAATTAGAGCAAATTTTAAAAGGAAAACGATTAAAGGAAGCAAACAAGATTAAAAGGAATCTATCGCAGGCATCTACTTCTGGATTACAGAAATAGTCAAGCAAAACAATAGTAATAACACGACAACTGTTAATGAAGACGACTGTATTTGTATTTGTTGTAAAGAAAAATACAGTACATCTGTTGAAGACCGAATTATTTGCGGAAAATGTCATCAGTGGGTACATGAAGGATACACTAACGTTAAACTAAATGCCGACAAATATATATATATATATATATATATATATATATATATATATATATATATATATATATATATATATGTGATTTTTGTCGTGCTTAGGCAACAATTTTGCAGTCGTTCACTTTTGCCTCGCCATGCGTGGCAAGAGTGAACACTTATTTTTTTAAATAAAAAAACATACAGTTTATTTACTATAACAGAAAAGAATTATTTTAATTTTTTTATACGTAAGCAAATGTATGAACTATATTTAGAGTTCAATAAAACTGCTGAAATATTTCATATATGAAATTTATTACATATTATCAAAAAACCGTTCACTCTTGCCCCACTCTCCCCTAAGTATAAAATAACTTTTTAATGAGACAACTTTTGTCTAATAAGCCGGTTTCACATTTTTTAAAAAGTATTATAAATGAAAGTTTATGCAATATTTTTCATAATATAAAAAATTATAATAATTTATTGTTATTTTCGTAAATAATTAAATAAAAAGATTGGTGCCAGAAATAGTCATGAAAAACAACCCCCCACTCCTGTGACGTCGGAGCACATATAGTACGTCATTCATAGCTAATAGGAAAACAGTTTACGTTATTCATATAAATAAAAGTAGGCGATAGTTTGTCACATGTTAAACTGTATGTGGTCTGACGTCACATTCTGTTTCAGATCATGTGACTTTTTAAAAATATTACACAAATTTCAATAATTAATTGTAAAATATGTCATGGATATTTCGTGAAATTTTCAAATTTGAGACTCTTTAAAGAACAATATCTTTTAAAATTTAGTAGGTACTTCGAAGTCATATCAAAACTCTTGCAACAGCCCTATTTGACCAACTTCGGGTCTATTTTCCGAGATTCTCATATTAATTGAAAATTGGGACACCTGTATACGAAAGCGACTGAACATTATGTTCATACATGAAAATAAATTGGTTACCGAAATTATTTCACTTGCGCTCAAAATCCATAGAAATTACACAAAAAATGAATTCATCGAAATTTTGAAACATCATGCCAGTTATTAATTATAAAAGGCGTTGAGCGAAATAAATTCATACCCTTTAATTTAAAAATATATTATTTCGTACATGACGATGCAGTAATAATCACCCCAGATGATTCTGCTAAATTTAATTTAATTATGTTCGTTTCCAAAGGTAAACTGAATTTTAGAAATTGCAAGCATGCGCCCAATGCGAAAGGGATTAGCAGGTAGTTTTTTCTTATTTATTTGCCGACTTTGTCTGCACCTGCTCAAAATTTTAGTCGAAATAACTCAATTTTTTACTGTTATGGAGGCAGCTGAATTTGCAAATATTCGTAGCATCGCTACAGATGTTTCGGATGAGATTTACGTAATTGCTCAATCTGTTCTGAATACTCCAAATATTTTTGAGAAAATATGTAATATTCCTGCGAGAAAATGATGGATAACAAAGAACAGAAAACTAAGTTGATTTTCCATTACATATTTCAAAGAAAATGCAATAATACACTCTTGAAAAAGATCTATTAATGTAAAACTCCTTTCAGAATCAATCGTTCAAATTTATACAATTTAATACTTATTAATATTAATCATTTACCATAACATTTTAGATATAAATTACTTATTTTTATAACAAGTATGGGATATTAGTGATTCTGGAACGCAAGAGAATTAGTATTTGCATATGATACAAACAATTGCCGAATGCCCGTTAGTATGAAAATCTGATTAACGGTGATTAGCGAGAATTTAACTAGCTTTGTTTTATCTCTATCAATCGTTCATAGATTATTTTAGAGAAAAAGTACTCACGACATTTATTTGTTGATCATTAGGTTTAGAAATTATTGTGTATACGTGCGTGACTTTGGATGCCCTAGCCTATGCACCCCGTACCCCTAAGATAATCCTGTCCTGAAGATAGCGTTTTGTTTTTAAAGAGAGTCGGTTTTAGTTAGCCATGGGATAAACATGGAAGAGTCGAGATTAGATCGTCGCGTCGTAGAGACATTTGCTGTTGACGAAACATGTAGTGTGTTTTAGTTTGGGGCGCGTGTTAAACGCCGCCCGCTGGGTTACAAAATGTAACATGTTAGGTTTAGTTTAATTGTAAATAAGGTTTAGTTAGTTAGTAAATCATCAAGTAGTGTCCATGTCCGTAAGTTCCCTGCCGTAATTCGTAATGTAAGTGTTCATCAGTGTAAAGTGTGTGTGCTCTTCCTTATCACCAGTCAGTAAGAGTCAGTGTATCATCGTTGGAGGAGTAAGAAGTATTAGCAGTCATCCAGATCCGCACCCTCCTAGAGTTACACCTCTAAAATAATCTATAAACGATTGACAGAGATAAAAAAAAATGCTAGTCAAATGGTCGCTAATCACACTTAATCACTATTAACACTAGCGGCCAATATTTCTGCAATCGTTCAAAAATAAGAATAATTACAAAATGTAGGTATTCTAATTTTTACCTTCAGTCATCTTTAGGTTTTAAGGTCCCTAGAATACGATTTTACTATTTTTACGATGATGTGTGTGTGTGTGTTGTGTGTGTGTATATATGTGTCGGTGTGTGTGTGTGTGTGTTCCAAAAATTATAATTCTTTTGTATTCCTCTTCATTGCATCCATACGAAGAGCTGATTAGATTTTGGTTATAATTGTTTAAACAGAAGTACCCTCATTTTTTTTGGGAGCTTCGTAGGTCCGTTGCTATGAATCGTGGAAAAAAACATTTCGTATCATATTTTTAGGAAATTTCATCCTCTACAAATCGGCAAATAACTTTTTTTTGCTAAAATTCACCAGATAGATGTTATAGGTGAAAAACTGAAAAAAGCGCCGATTTATGGTGGTTTTTACAAGATGGCGGAGGAAGCGGAGGAAGGGGATTTGTGGAAATTTGGATTTATCATTAACCAACCATTCTATACAACATATCAAAAATTCAGAACTACCCGACCTTTTGTAGGGTAAAATTATTCATTTACTGGACTAAAATTGTCTTCAAAGAAATGAATTTGAAATTAACTAAAAAAGATTCATTTCTCACCCTGGGCTTAAACCAGAGACCCCTAGATTCCTACTCCAACAATCTTCTACCTGAAGTCATAAATCTCAAATGAGAGATTAATTTCACTAAAGAGGTTCGCTGTAATAAAATAAAAATCTTGTAATTAAAAATGAAATATGGCTATGAGCGAACCAGCACAAAAAGTTATTAAGAATTATTTTGTAAGTTGTCAAAATATGACAGTTCTAAGGTCCGAAAGCATAATAAATTAGATGTACTCTGTGATTTGTCCATGACCTTAATTCATACACAAGTTTACGTACATTGTTGAATCTTAAAAATATGTTATTTTACAAATCAATATCCGCAATTTTACCAAAAATAACAAGTTATTAAATTACAATTTTATATGCAAATTATGGCCCTTACTTTCTGTAATAACATAAAATTTAATATTGAGAAATGAATACATACTTGAAAGTAATAACTTAATAATATCAAACCTATCTTTTACTGGAATGCGCGTGTGGTATCGTAATTCTTGTTGGTTGCCTTTGAGTAATAATTTAAAATTGAAATTTCTGGCTCCTCTCATTTTGCTTACGGTTTTTTGCTTTAGTTTATAAAACGCTATATGAATAAATTTTTAAAATATGTAAATTTTTATCAGTTATGAATTTAAAATTTCATTCACGTTTTCCTACTTTTTAAAACGATATTTTCCTTTTGCTCGGCTAGAAAATATCTATTAAATTTGATTATAGGTAAAATGCATTTCCACTGCAATCTAAATAGAATCTTCCATCAAATACAAGTGAAAACTTCTCGTTCGGTACTTGATGCCATAAAAGAAAATACAACATCGCATTGAGGCGTGTTCCAATCTGGGTTTTGAATGAAATAGATGTGATCTGATGGCATCTCGGCTTGTGAACATGTTTAGACAAGTTCACGAAGTGCAGCTTCTTATGGAAAGACACATACCGCAGTGCCAACTTCGTTTTGCTAAGATGCTCTAACTTGGTGCTATTTAATTTCCGGTGAAAAGGTAGTGCAACCACATAACTGAACTGCCAGGCACTGACGAGTTTTGCCTTCCCAAGCTACCTTATTACTTGCTGCTTGTTAATATCACTACCTCCAATTTCCTTGCTTATGCTTATCTACCGACGCGAAATTATTCAATGGGCTCCTAACGTTCCCGAAGTATTTTTGTAGTTTAATAACAAATTACAATTTATCTTCTGATTAGTTTCGTTTAATGAATATTCTATCTATTCAGTCGTAATGTTGTCTTTTGTAAGTGTTACAAATTAAATTAATAATTTCATTAATTGTGTCAGCTCCTACACGGTGAAACTTATTATCAAATAAAATAATTGTGAAACTAAAAACCAAGTATTTTCAATAATTAAAATTAAATTAAATTAATAACAGAATTTTCAAAACCATAGTTTTAAGTTTTGTGTGAAGGCGAACGTTATGTTGTCTTTTGGGCCCCACGACAAAAAAGCTTGAAACATGATGAATAAAGCACGTAACTTGAATGTTTGTCATATTGTTAACATAATTGTTCTGTTTATCATAGCATTCTGCAAGCAGTATTAATAAAAGAATTTAAAAAATATATTTAATAATGTCTTCATTTTCTGAAACCGAAAAACTATTGAACAAACCACGGATGTTATGATTCAGAACAAGCCTTAGATGTCTTAAAATCCGAGCTTAGAACGACATCTGCGGCAGTTATGATACTCACAACATTTCCAGGTATGTTATAGCTATTAACATACCTAGCATTGTTATGACACCAGAACTGCCGCAGATGTCGGTTTGAAATTCGAGCTCGTAGAGCGAGGATTTTAAGACATCTAAGGCTTGTAATGATTCATAACATCCGTGGTTTGTTCAATTGTTTATCGGTTTCAGAAAATTAAGACATTATTAATAAAGATTATTCTTTGAAATTTTCTCATTAATGTTACTTTCAGAATGCCCTGATAAACAGAACAATTATTTTAACATTTATGTCAATATGACAAATATCAAATTATGTGATTTATTCCTCGTGTTTATTATTTTAGAATAAAGTAAACTGTGTTAAGAACGATACACTAACGTTACCTGTATGTTTTAATGAAGAGCATTATAATTTCATTTGATTTTATTTTTATTTTGTAGACTGATGTTGACAAGTCAGTATGGTAATAATATTACCATACAGATACAGTTATTACTTAGTTACCACCTACTTTTGCATATGTAAACACGAGTTAAATAACCTGAAACCGGTAAACAACTATAATCATTGCACCAACCGTTTGTTTTTACTAAAAGGTGACATGTAATATATCCCTATACAATCAGCATCACAGTATTACAGTACAGAGAAGTATTTTGTACAGGAAGAAACAAATTCGAGTTCCTTATATGAAAACCTTTCTTATTATGGACGCTACAGAAAATTCACATATACGTCTTTACGGGGCCAACTTTTTGAGACAACTTTAATAGTCACCACTGAAATTTTCAATAGTCTTTTGTTTTTGAGCTACTGGCTAAAATTTGATTTTCGATTATTTTGAAACAAAGACGATTAAATTTTCTTGTGATGACAATTAACCCTCCATTAGACAACTGGAGTTTAAATGTTCCACGCATGCAGGGGATTCTCTCACATGTGCTTGTCGATGCGTTAGACAGATTTATTACTGAAAAACGAATTTGTTTCATCACTATTTTATTAATTGAGGTATTTAATAATAGCCGCAAAATATTTTTAAAAAACTTTATATTCAGGGAATTCATGAAAAATAAATAAAATGCAGTTATCGCAATATATTACACGATGTTCTTTGTGAAGAAATTGTTTACAATTTTACAATTACGACTGAATGTCTATTAGGAGTAAACTTCAGGAATAATAGACATTTCCCAAATTTTCAGCACCATCCAATAAACAACCCAATTTGCCATATAAAAAATAACGCCCCTTACTGAGTAGAAAATTTTAGGAAGGTAATGAAGTCCCCATGAAATTAAAATATGTTATGAGTATTTTATACAAGTTTTTATGGTTTCCGCGGGGAAAAACGCCGGTGCGTGTAACAGAGGGTTAAAATTGTCTCAAAAAGTTGGTTCATAAAAATCTAAGTCAATTAATTTTCTGTAGCATGTACGAATATAATAACAAAGTTTTTCAAATAGGGAACTCAAATTTGTTCCACTTTTACACTGTGTTCCAGACAACATGTCTAGCCGTCTAGTAATTTTAAAACGAAGACCCTCTGATCCAGACTATTCTAAGTCTCAGAGTTTTAATTTGTACTGCTATCCATTCCGACTTTTTGATTACGCCTTAGATAAATATCAAAATTTGTTTTCTGTTAGCAATTTAATACTTAATTGTTCTACAAATTTTTAGATCCCAACATCCTTCAAATCGGCTCTGTGCATAATTATGAAAAATTTCCGTGGCATTTTCAACCATATTTGAAATGGTATGAAAGAAATGAAGACTCCTTTTTGAAAAACTAAGATATCAGTTTAACATTTATATCACACCATGAGTCACACACAACGGTTTGGTAGAGAACACTTGACTACTTCTTATTTGATTTTCCTTACGATAAAAGAATGCAGCGATGAGCAAGCAAAATTATTTCCGTGGAAATTGAGCGCGGGTTAAAAGTCGGAATCACTTGACGTTTCCCGTTGATTGTTAGTGGAGCACGGAGACCGCATCTATTGCACAAAGCCACCAACGCGGATTGCAAATCGTGCAATCGACAATCACTCCATCGAATAAAAGTTATATTCAAATAAAGTTAGAGTTGCACAAAAGATACTTTTGGGAGGATGATATACACAGTACCGGCCAAAAATATGAATAGTACAACATCTCAAATTTTAATTGAGTGCTTTCTGAAAAAGAAAAATGTTAATAATTCATCTTTTTACCTCCCGCTACCCTTGGTAAGGGAGGTATAGGGATCGTGCTAAAAATCGCATATCGAGATTTTGGTAAATGACCACGTTTTAAGATCCCTAGAATCCAATTTTAACATTTTCACGATGATGTCTGTGCGTATGTGTGTATGTGTGTGTGGATGCTCTACTCTAACTCAAATACTATCATTCAGACAATTTTGAAACCTTGTATTTCGAACTTATTCTTTAATGGAAAGAGTCCATTAGATTTTAGTGAAAATCGGATAACCGGAAATGGCACTTTACTAGAAGCTCAATAGAGTTTTTCTTCGAAAAATACCTTTAATTGTTATTTTTTCTAGATTAATGTTATTATAAAAATTAAAGATTATTAAATGTTCTGTAGATCCCAGAGCCTACGCTTTAAACAAACAAAACGCAGTTATTCAAATGTAGGTAACTGACAGATAAATGTCACTATCAAAGAACTAATCATTTCAAAATAATATTAGTAACGTTTTAAAAAGAAAAAAGTAAATAGAACAATAAAAAAGGAATTCAATACAGTTTCCAGCATAAGTAAATATGTAGGTATGTATTTAGCTTAATTAATATTAACGATTCACAAAAATGTTTATGCTAATCCTCATTTTAGGATTAGTGAATTCTATTCTATCCCGGTATTTAAAATTTAATCTTCATTTTATTATAATTCCGGTGGCTCAATGGTTAGAGCAATGCCTCATGTCATGAGTGCCCTCGGGGCCCTGGGTTCGAATCGAACTAAGGCATGGATGTGTGTGAATCTGAACCCACTCTGTAATTCGGATTTAATCTTGTCGAGGGGTTTAAAAAAGGTAGATAGTATATTTTAAGAAATAAACTGTCAAAATTAGAGTAAAATTCGTTAATCCAAAAATAAGGATTAACTTAATCTTTTTTGTGACTCGGACTGTAAATGGCGGGATGTATTGTGTTGGTCACACCAGATTTTTTACACACGATTTTAGTCAAATCCTTTATCAAGAAACATAAACAAATGGCAACAAATCATAAATTCAGGATTATTTAATATTTGTCGCATACTCGCATAATTCAACTTGCGATAATTCTGTCTTGGAATCGCAGTCTATTAACTATTTCACTCATATCACACACGATATTAAAAAAGACAATTAATAGTAAAATTTATAAATTTATAAATTTTATTTATCAAATACTGTCAATAATACTGTACTCTATACATAAATTAATAAATACGAGTTGTAGTGAAAATATTGTTTAAACATTATTTATTCCGCAAACTACAAGCGATTGAAAGTTTTATATCCTAAACAATATGACTGGTTGCCCGAATTTATAAACTAGGCGCTCAACCATTTGTAAGGACATGTTACGTCGTACGCCAAATTCTGAACTAAAAGAATTATCTCGCTTTTTATTATGTAAAGCAACGATCACAAATACACTAGATATAACTTCAAAGCATTTTTTTTTGTTTTCGGCAGGACAGAAAGAGACAACTAAGGATAGAGATATGTTAAGTCTCCCTACGGAGTATTCGCTAGATGACACTGCTTATTCTATTAACATGAAATGTGCTATATTTGAAACATTTGAATTATTATTAACGAAAAGCAATTATAAAATGTATGAAACAATTGATTTTTAAACAATATTGTTTTTGTGTACATGCTTATTATTCTATATAGTTTTTTCTAAATTTATTTTTGTGGTGGATCCGGATTTTGAAATAAATGTCTAAAAATTAAATTGATCAATTGAATGCCATGATTATTTATTGGATCCCCAGGATATGGTTATGAATACAGTCTATAATGTTACTAAGTATACTGTTATTACACTAAAACCATTTAAAATACTCGTATTTTTATTTGTATTGTGTAACTGGTTGTAGTAATACGATATTATACTTTGCGGTACCATTTGAATTGGCGCCACTACGCGCAACAGGAACATGGCAGCTTCATTCAAGGTCACTCAGTTTGGTATCAAAAGTTCAAAGGTGCGGACACAGTTTCGCTACTGTATATGTTGTGTATAATTTTGACTACTTGACCCTTGAATTGAATAATGACCAGACATACGTTTCCCTGTTCATAGCTTACCCTGAGTTAGGATTTTTTCTGAATACACTGTTATCGTAAATATTCAACAAGTAGACTAAAACATTATTTTTTTTATTTTATTTATGCGAGTACACTACATTGTGTTTACATCATATCATATATTATTATGTATACATAATATATCATTTATACATAGTATTATATTAGACGTTTCTCGCATCCTCTCTTCCACTAGTCCTGGTCTTCCCAATCTCTGTCTTCTAGGTTTCTGTCTTTCATGGCTTGTTGAATACCTTTCATCCATGTTATACGTGGTCTCCCTCACTTTCTTCGATTTTTTGGTATCCAGTTTAATATTTTCTTTGGCCTAAAACTAGTAAACTAAATTTAAATGAGTATTTACGATGGGCATCTTGGTGTTATTGCTTTCGATCGCAGTTTACCGATGCTATGGCTATTCGGTGTTCATGTTGTCGACTTCACGACACGGATTTCTGTCGAGCAGATATTGAACCATCATCTTCAGTACCGCGCAAAAACTCCCTGTCACTTTGTGATTACGTTATCATCGCACTGGAAATATTTCCGTATTATAGTCCCAAAGTATGGAATTACTTCCGCTTTTCACTCATCAGTCATTCCCACAGAATGACAGAATAATTGCTATCATAATTACCAAACTATTGCGGCTCCTAAAGAACTATCAAAAAAGAAAACTCTGGCGAAGAATTAAAAATGAATTAAGCTAAATGCGTTCATGGTTCATTAACTAGCACTCTTTTAATGTTCTAATAAATTTATTAATTTTAAACAACGTAATTTTAATTTGTAATTTTCCTTTTTTTAGAATGATTACACAGACAGACAGACATAATGTCCTGCACACGAATGTCAAACACGTAAGAGTCTGTAAGGATTTATACTTGTGACGGATCGTATCTGGATCAATTATACACAAGTAGTAGTAGCAGTAGTAGTTCAATCAATTTTATTCGTGCCAAAACGGCTTTGAAAATATTCAACTTTTTCTTCTTTCCAATATTCTTCTCATCCATTCATCTGTTGTACCAGTATCATCCAATATCTCGTTCATGCTTCTTTTTTTATACTTTTGCCTCAAAAATGTAATGTGTTTCTATTACAAGAGTTTTTCCTTAAGCTCATCATTTTGCCCCACTCTCCCCTCAAGAAAAATGTTCGTAATTCACAAAAAAATGTTACTAGAAGTAAAGGTACAATAATTGGTATAGTACCATTTATGTTCATGAAATTGTTTAGAGTACTTAGCAATGACTTCTTTCTCACAATAATTTGATATCTGTCACTTTTTCGCTCTGTTATATGATAACCAGAGCAGGTTCCAGGCGGGTGCGAGAGGTACGGTGTACGGCGCACCCGGCCCCGCGCTTATACCGGCCCCGAACGTTCTTGGCTTGGGTTATTCTTGTTCTATAATATAATTTTATTTTTTTGCACAGTTTCATACTAGTAAAAAAAATATTCATTTTTATACCATATATAAATACTTAATATTTCATCAAATACACAGTAGTGCCATCTCTTAGGCGATAGGCGCAGACGACACAAAATCTATAAACCCGCCGTAATAAGTAACTTTGCAGCATCACAAGCACGAAAAGTTCATTTTTAATATGTACTAGTTTTCGTAGCACGTACGAAAGTAGCGAATGGTACTTGAGAACCAAGGTCTGCCGGTCGCAGAATTTATTTCGTTATCTAAACCAACGCTATTTTCATACATGAAATGAACAATAACAAAGTCTCTCCACTATTTATAATATACCTTTGTTTTATTTTAATTATATTATAATAAAAAAATGTCGATAATAAAACTGAGTTGCGAGGCTTCCCGTATATACTGGATTGTCCCCTATTTCAGCTAAAATTTGAGCATCCCGTAAAGTACTGTACTACATTTCAATTAAATGCAATGAATTCGCAAATTTTATTAGAAAAAATAAAGATGTAAATAAAAATTTATTGGCAGTGTTGTGACAGATCAGTTTATCAAGGATCTAGATCAAAATCAAGATCTTTATAATTAATATGTTCTAGATCAGATGATAGGTTAATTTCTGCGATCAGATCTTTTTTTCAGATCAGATCAGGAATTTGGGATGTTTTTATTAGATCATAAAAAAGATCAGTTACGATTATCAAATGCTTTTTTTTCTTATTAATATATATATATATATATATATATATATATATATATATATATATATATATATATATATATATATACAGGATATACCTAGTAGTATACCTTACACATGGGAAGAAAAATTATATGTATACATACCTAGTTTTATTAATACTGAATTAACGAATCAAGTAGAAACAGAAACAAAAATAATAATTTTAAACATTAGAATTGTTGAAAAATAGTATATTAAGACAGGCCATATCAATAGGCAGACAATCATGATATACCATTGATTTTTTAAGTGAGTTAAATAAATTACAACCTACTTGCATTTTTTTTCTTCTTGAATTTTCTGGTTTCAAATTTTTGTATTTATTTTCTCATTTGACATGGCTTACACTGTTTCCCTTATAATTTCGTATATTTGATTTTTTTAAGATCATAGATTATAGTTTTTAGATCTAGATCCAGATCAAGATCTGAATTCATAAAAGTACCTAAATCAGATCAAAAACCATATTAAATGAACTAGATAAGTGTTTTAGATCAAATGATCTAGATCAATCACAACACTGTTTAAAACTGACATGTTACTTTTGTTATAGAATTTTTCTTAATTTAATGTTCATATTTTATTTTACTGTATATTTATGTAACTGCTTATACTTACAATAAAATAAATTATTAGTTACTGACTTCTATCCGATTTTAATTTTTTAACAATTTGTAAAATTTGCTTCATTGTAAAAAAACTCTATATTATCTTATATTAAAACACATTTAACCTGCGGCGCATTTTTTTCTCACAAAGTTTGAATCTATCGATATATGACCCTTATTGTGAAATTATAAATCTGGTAACCCTAATAAAAATATTTTGTAATTATTTCTTCATATTTTAAAGTGGCCCCGCAAAAAGATTTTGCACCCGGCCTCACACGATCTAAGACCGGACTTCTTTTATTTATGTTGAATCTGAACAAAACTTATTTCATTCCATTCACGTCTAGTGTGAAAACACCATCATTTTTTTAATTAAATATGAATAGGTATTTTCTAATTTCGTTTCAAAGTGTCAACTTTTGATTGTAATTTTGAATGTGAAAATGACATTCTTTTTCATACTAATATGCTGTAACTTTTTTGATAACCTCTGACATTCATTCATTTTTTTGCTAATTTGTAATATGGTATTAGAAAAAATCTGGAATTTATAACCTCATATTCTTGCGCCCGCACGGTGCAAATATTTCATCATTACCGCATCTGTGTACAAAGCAGATTGGCACACCCAGCAATGAGTAATAAGCCGTGATGATATATTTATTTATTTATTTATTTATTTATTTATTTATTTATTTATTTATTTATTTATTTATTTATTTATTTATTTATTTATTTATTTATTTATTTATTTATTTATTTATTTATTTATTTATTTATTTATTTATTTATTTATTTATTTATTTATTTATTTATTTATTTATTTATTTATTTATTTATTTATTTATTTATTTATTTATTTATTTATTTATTTATTTATTTATTTATTTATTTATTTATTTATTTATTTATTTATTTATTTATTTATTTATTTATTTATTTATTTATTTATTTATTTATTTATTTATTTATTTATTTATTTATTTATTTATTTATTTATTTATTTATTTATTTATTTATTTATTTATTTATTTATTTATTTATTTATTTATTTATTTATTTATTTATTTATTTATTTATTTATTTATTTATTTATTTATTTATTTATTTATTTATTTATTTATTTATTTATTTATTTATTTATTTATTTATTTATTTATTTATTTATTTATTTATTTATTTATTTATTTATTTATTTATTTATTTATTTATTTATTTATTTATTTATTTATTTATTTATTTATTTATTTATTTATTTATGTATTTATTTATTTATTTATTTATTTATTTATTTATTTATTTATTTATTTATTTATTTATTTATGTATTTATTTATTTATTTATTTATTTATTTATTTATTTATTTATTTATTTATTTATTTATTTATTTATTTATTTATTTATTTATTTATTTATTTATTTATTTATTTATTTATTTATTTATTTATTTATTTATTTATTTATTTATTTATTTATTTATTTATTTATTTATTTATATTCTTGTATATTATTCTCCATCATTTTGTATAACTTGTTTAACAACACTAGAACACATCAATTACAGCCTCACCTAATTCGTGGCTTGTATTAATAAATTTCGTTACCCACATCCGCATTAAAGCATAACCTGATTCTCAACCCTTCCCATATAAATTTAAGTCAAAACAATCTCATTAGCAGCCAATCCCAGCATCCAACATTTCAATCCGTTCGAGCTGCGTTGCGGTGTCGGTGAAATGTGAGCCGGGGTAATATACGGCGGGTGTTAAGATTGTAAAGGTAAGCCCGATGAGCTTGTGCCATCCGCAGCGCCATGAAGGTCCCCATCAGCATCAGCTCTGATGCGAGATGATGCGGCCCGATGTGTGAAGAGATTGGCTCTGTAAAACAGTCAAATAAAAAATCAAGTTTATGACAGACAGGCAGGTAGAAGGCGGGAGATTTCGGCCTGGGATGGTTTGGGCTCAGATTCAGGTGAGGGAAAAGATTTGAGGAGTGTGTTATAATCTTCTACACAACTCAGGATTTTGTTGGTATGTAACGTGTGAGCACCACCGCTGCGCTGAATAAGCGTGTAAGTATAGTGATGACGTAATCGCGCTAGCAGCAGTGCGACGTAAACAAACGAGTCGCGATGTATTTAATTCCTTCCGGTCGCCTGAACCTTTTGTGTTCGTTGTTGTTATAGGGTCGAGTATTCTAGAGCTCTCCAGAAGGTAATGGCAACTATATAAAAGGGACACAGTTATGCCCGAGAGTTAGTTACATAGTGAAACAGTTACATAGTCAGCTGAGTTGAGTTGAGTTGAGTTGACGAGCAGTTACGTAGATAGTAATTTTAGTAGAATAGCAGTATCGTGGTGAGCATATGCAGTATAATGTCGAGTGGAGTAAGTACTCGGGAAGTTACTGGTATACTGAGATAGCTGTGGATGTGAATACTCGGTAGTGTTGATGAATATTAGGAAGCGAGGGTATACGAGGATAGTGACAGCGAGTGGAGGTGGATACTCGGCATTGGTGTTGAAGAGTAGCAGCATGCGGACAGTTGGTGATACTGGATCGGACAGTTGAATGTGATTAAAATATATAATGAAATAAATATCGACATAAATATATTGATATAAATATGATATAAATAAATAATCTTAGTGTTTAAATAATTAATTATATTCTTAGTCTTAAATTAGTATGTCATTTTTATTATTTTTACCTTCCGTCACCTTTAGGAAAGGAAGGTATTATCTCTGATCAAAAAATTCAGCGGTGAATTTTTTATGAATAAGCACATTTTAGGGTTCCTAGAATACGATTTTACTATATTTACGATTATGTCTGTGTGTGTGTGTGTGTGTGTGTGTGTGTGTGTGTTCAATACTACAATTCAAAAAAATATAATTCTTTCGTATTCTCCTTTTGTACGTCCATATGAAGAGCTGATTAGATTTTGGTTATAATTGGTCAACCGGAAGTACCCTTATTTGAAGATTTTAACAGTTAACCTTGTTAAATATTATTTTATCACATTTAATGTTATTATAAATATTAAAGAATATTTTATTCTCTATACGATTTGAATGCATTTTATACTTCATATTAAATGGAGAGTTAAAAAATTGTAAAGATATTAAATATCATATATAAAACAACTGCTATATTAAGAAAATACTGATTAAAAGGTGTCAGTGTCAAGTGCAGTTGACAGTATGTTTTTTTTTATAATTTTACTGGAAATATAGGATTTTTTGCTAAAAACTTTCTGTATGGAATTTGTATAAAATACATACAACTGCCTTAAGGTAATGTACAAGATATAGAATCTTTTGCAAGGAACTTTCTGTATGACATTTATACAAAATACATACAACTTACGGAATGTAATGTGCTGGCCACATCAGATTTTTTAAATATTTGTTTATCGTTTAATAAACATATTTTAATTGGTAATAATTCTTTGAATTTTACACTTCACGCAAATAAATAAAAACGTTATACTATTTTTGTCAATGAGTTACGTTAATTAATAGTTATACATTAAAGATCTGAACTATATAACCAAGAAATTGTTTACTTTTAAAACATATGCTGCGAGACTTGTATAATAGATTCTTGTTTTATAAATTTATCTATAAAATATTTGTCAAAAAATTATAAATTCATATCTGTAGAATACTTAATAATAATCGTTTAAAAAATAGTATGTAAGTACCTAAGAGTATTTTTCTACGAAAAACTATTTAGAGTTTCAAATAGGGCCACTTCTGGTTACCTTATTGACACCAAAATCTAATGACTTCTATCTATATTAGTATATTTCAATTTTTTCTGAAGTATGTGAACTAGAAGAGTGACAGGATACAGACCTACACGACATACATACACCCACAGTTATCGCGAAAATCATAAAATTGGATTGTATAGACCATACCAAAATCTGATTATGAAATTTTTGGCACGATCCCTATACATTTTTACCTTCGATGGCGAGAGTATTTTTTTTTTTTACAAGATCTCATTTCAATTAATTTTTACTTCATCACAGATATGATGTTTTGACCAGTCCGAATTATACCAGGCAGAAAAGAATGCTTAACGCATCTCGGCCGTAAACAAGAGCGCTAATAATGCAGCGCTTATTAATGAAGTTGAAAGCTCCTTGGAACAAATTTAGTCTGGAGTCGTTGGGCACCGGTTCTGGTACTGGCACGCTAGCTGGAGCCGCAAGGCTCGACCAAGCAGCACCCAGTTCCCGCCTTTGCCTTGCTTTACCACTTGATTGAGAAATATTTAGCCGACTATTGCCCGTTCAACAGGATACTGGAAACCCCAAATTTGATTACCTACTAACTAAAATTAAAATTCATGAAGTTGTTCTGTGGTAATATGTTGTAATAAATTGTACAAAATTGTTTTTGTGGGTAGGTTGAATCGTTGAATGTTGATGGAATTCATAAATTAGCTCAGATTTCATTGCCTCGCACCAGCACCAACTTCTAAAGAAATAAGTTTGGAAAACTTGATAAGCAGAAATTTTCTCGTCTGTCGTAAAATACATTTGTACGTAACTTTATTATTATAAAATATTCTTTCGACATAATATAAATTTCAAATAATAATTACAATTTATATGACAAATAAATAATTATACATATATGAGATAGGTACTTAATTTCTTTCGAAGAATACAGTGATCATCATTATAATTTTTACCTATAAGCAAATATAAATATATCACGGGCACACACGTGACCTTTAGTTTGTAGCCAATCCACGTTTGGTGTTAGATTGTCACTTTGCGTTGGCGGCAATTTGAATGTTGGGTGTAACCATCAAATTGACGTTTAAAAAGTGAGGTAATTTATTGTAATATTAATAAATGTTTATAATTTAATGTATTTTGTATAAATTTTATATGGAAGTTGTTTAGAAATTAGGTATCAATATTTACAATTTCATTTGTAAAAATCTAAACTTTTGAGAATAGGGGATTCCACCATTTTTTTAAATATAATTTCATCTGAACGTATAAGTAAAATTCAGACTTTCGGTTAAAATCCGGTGAAAAAATTCGTATTAATAAGCGAGTTATAGTCCCCCGAAGTTTGAAAATATAGATGTGACGTCACGAATATAAGTTTTTATATCAAACTATTTTCTTCGTGGACCTAAATGTTCTTGAAATACATATATGCTATGTCTAAATTATATTTATAAAAAATAAATTAATATTATTATACTGTACAAGTCTACATGATTTATAAATGGAAGTATATTTAAATTATTAAGTTTAATGCAAAACATTTATGTTCAAATAAAAACTGTTTGAGAATTGCAGTACTGGACTCCGCTATTTGAATTTCTCTACTTCCATTGGTAGTATAAGCTCCTCCCCCTAACTGGGTATTCGTTATATATTTATAAGCCGTCTTTGAGTCACCAATCAGAATAATATATATGAAATTCATATGAGTGACGATCTGCTAAAACAAAAACCCCCTTATTTTCGAAGTATTTCAATTATATCATTTTATTTCTTTATTAATATTCAATATTAAGCGTCTACTTTCATTATTTTTTATTAACTTCTCTTAATTCGATTGAACTGTAATCCCCTATTATCGGCAATTGACAATGTAGCTGTCAGAAATTATTTAAATAATAAATAAAATATATTTTAGAGGTAAAATGTATTCTAAGCTAATTACAGTATAATTAGATATAATGGCCGCTAGTATGAACGGTGATTAAGGATGATTAGCGAGCATTTGACTGGCATTGTTTTATCTCTGTCAATCGTTTAGACATTATTTTAGAGAAAATTCTTCAAATAAAAGATGCGGGCAATTAATTTTTCTATAACTATTATTTGAAGTATTTTCCTCTTAAAGGATCCATAAACGAATGACAGAGATAAAACAATGCTAATCAAATGCTCGATAATCACCCTTAATCAGTTGTTCATACTAACGGTCATTATGTTTATTTATTACATTTATAGAGTAAAACTTAACCTTTCTAAATCTGAACTGTCAGGGGTGTCTTCTGTCATCATCCATAGAAGGTTGGGTTTCGAAATTGGTTTTACACTGATAAATTCCAACGACTAGTTTATAACCAATCATGATGCAAAACATTTGAGAATTCAACCAATAAGAACAGTATATTATACCGATAAAACTCAGTTATCCCGATAAATTTCCGCTACCAGGTAAATAAGCAGTTGTTATTGCTTATAACTATCAGTGTGACAGTTAATTAATATTTCAAGTTTAAAAATAAAATAATAATTAAATTGTTATATTTTGCGTTGTCTTTGAAAATTATCTCACCAAATACCACACGACATCTCCGATTTTCTCAGATAAACTTTTATTTTTAAGCATCAATTCTTTTTGCTTTTAAGCAAAATCACTCAAGCAAACTGACATTAGGTAAAACCCCTCCTCCTTCGGAATTGTGATTTACCACGCAGTTTGCTTTCGTGTTTGTTGCTTACCAAAAAAATTCGCGCACAAGTACAAAGCAATGACAAGATGTTAATGACTAATATAAGAGGTCAACGAACTAATGACAGCTACTTTCAAATTGCCGCCAACGCAAAGTGACAGTCTCACACCAAACGTGGATTGGCTACAGACTAATGTTCACATGTGTACCTGTGTTATATTGTAACCCGCAGAAAAGCATTTGTGGTTGTGGGCAAAATTAAGAATGATATTTAACAATTGAAAAGCAAAGAAAAAAAGAATGTCACAAAATTTATTATACCCACAGTTGGGTCAAGTGTCAACTTATGGGGGCCCTAATAGAATTTTACCAGTCTGACTACCGAATATATTAAGCACAAATGCTTGGACCATTATTTATTTTAGCGCTTGTATTGCAATTTCTAAGGCATGTATCTTCAAACTATTACTGTTTCTGTCTTCTTCAAATATGCCATTTCAAAGTTCCACCTTCAATCTATTAGTAGGACCAATCCAATCATCTCATTTTGCTAGACATTCAATTTTTTTTCTCTTTGATCTTCAATTATCAATACAAATTTTGTTCGTTGTTATTGATATAATGTATTTACTTCTCTAGTGATTAAAGAAATTTTTATCCATCCTCATGATTAATATGTTATAATTCTTTTCTAATTAGTTTCAGTAAATAAAGTGCCAGTCTGTATATTAGTGTCGCTTTTTACCTCCCGTCATACCGTAAGGGAGGTAATGTTATCGGTCCAAAAATTCGATGGTGAGTTTTCAGTGAATAAACACGAATTAGGGTTCCCACAACACATTTTTACTATTTTTGCGATGATGTCTGTATATCTGTGTGTATGTGTGTGTGTGACGATTTTTTCTCCGTCGATAACTCCAACACTACAATTCTAAAAATTATAATTCTTTCGTATTCCTCTTCGTTACATCCATATGAAGAGCTGATTAGATTTTAGTTATAATTTGTCGACCGGAAGTACCTTCATTTGACGATTTTAATAGTTTTTCTTGAAAAAATGCTGTTAAATATCAATTTTTTAACATTTAATATTATTATAAATATTTTATTCTCTATACAATTTAATTACATTTTATAGGTAGGTCCTTCATATTCAATGGATATTGAGTTAAAAAATTATATTTCATAATGCAGCCAGCTACGCAATAACGCTTCAAACAGCTAAGGCGTTTTTTATTCAGACCGGTTACCTCCGGTTACATGGTAACCGCATTTTATTCAGCATACGGGTTACTTGCGGTTACGTCAAACGCGTAACCGCGGTATGTAGTACGGTTACGTGTCAGATTACTATTGCTGTTCTTTTCTAGCTGTCAAAACGCTGACATTTTTGCAGTTTCGCAGTTTTCAATACAAGTAAAAATGGAATATGTGACATTTTTTTGTCAATGTATTTTGTATTATACACTTTAAATTAAATTTATCACAATATGAACAAGATAAATATTTGACAAATGTCAAATAATTAATTTGACAGAAACATCTGTAGTAACCGGGCATATTTTATTCACAACTTCCAAATATTTTTATTTTTCGTATTTAAGCTTTCTGCATTCATATAAAGAATTGATTAGATTTTGGGTTAAATTGGATAACCGGAAGTGATACTTTACATGAAGCCCATAACAGTTATTAATGAAAAACTATATTAAAATATAATCCAAAACTTTTGAATTTTAGTATTTAAGACTTTTATATCAAGGGAAATAACATATATTCGAGGAATAAGGTAATAAAATATAATCCAAAATTTCGTATTACAGACTTTTCTATTTATTGGAACAACAAATTAGATTTTGTTTACAAACGATCAACCGGAAGTGATACTTTACTTAAAGCTCATTCCTATTTCAAACGGGAGGTCATCTGTTGGCCACATCAGATTTTTTTTAATATTCTACCTTTTACAAAACCAATTCAGAGAGAATTTTCTAAATTAACTTCATCATTGAAGCAATAAACGTAACAAATCCCCTTACAATAACCCATCAACATCTAATTCCCACATTATATGAACCCATTCATTACAAAAACCATGAAAATCTAACACAATCACCAGTGCCACACTTTAATCAAACAAACTACAGAACAATTACCACCGGTAAAAAAGGAAATGACAGTGTCGGTAACTCGTGACAGGAGGTACCCGGCTAATTACCCTTCGATGCAGCCCAGTGACGGCGACATCGCCGGGCGAAGGGGGGCACCACATACTCACTGCATCATGGGAGACAAACAAAGCGATATAATTGGCTGAATACACCGGAAACACGCGCCGGAAACTATTAAAGCGGCGTGGTCTCAACGCCAACCAGGTGGAAACATGGCACGCCCAGTTTTTGGAAACTCACGCGGAAAGAAAGAGTGGTGATAGCATCAACATCAATGTGTTATTATGAGAATTAATGACTTTATTAAAAAATAGGGGTGATAATCTATTTCGAATTGCATGTTATTCATAGAAAACTGTTGATAATTTTACAAAAAAATATAGGGTGGGTTTTGTACTGACCCACATCTGTAACAGATAGTTGGGGTGATATTTATTTCGAAAGAAACGTTCTAATTCATATAATTAAAATATAATAAAGTATTCAGTATCAGTCATCAGTATTTATAAAAAAAATATTGCAAATAAGTTTTCTAATTTAATAATATCATTAACTGTTACTTCATACCACTGACTATTCAAAGAAATATCGAACAAATGCAAATTTAAAAATTGTATTACTTAAAACAAAAGAAAAATGAGAATACCTCTCTTCATAAGAGATTATCTTTGACATTCTCTGAATATTAAAATAATAATAATATGGCTGGAGATTTCTATACTGTTGTCAATAGGGGATTACAGCTCAATCGAATTAAGAAAAATTAGTAAAAAATAGTGAAAGTATATTCGTAATAATGAATATTAATAAAGAAATAAAAATATATAATTGAAATACTTCGGAAATAAGGGGTTTTTTGTTTTAGCAGCTCGTCACTCTTATGAAATCCATATATATTATTTTGATTGGCGACTCAAAGACCACCTATAAATATATAACGAATACCGAGCTAGGGGCGGAGCCTATAACCAATGGAAGTAGAGAAATTCAAATAGCGGAAGCGTAGCTATCAGTCCAGTAGTGCAATTCTCAAACAGTTTTTATTTGAATATAAATATTTTGCATTCAACTTAATAATTTAAATACGTTTCCAATTATAAATCATGTCGTCTTGTACAGTATAATAATATTCATTTATTTTTTATAAATATAATTTAGAAATAGCATATATTTCAAGAACATTTAGGTTCACGAAGAAAATACTTTGATATAAAAACTTATATACGTGACGTCACATCTATATTTTCAAATTACGGAAGACTATAATTCGCTTATTAATAGGAATTTTTCACCGGATTTTCACCGGCAGACTTAGTTTTACTTATACATTCAGATAAAATTACAAAAAAAAAAAATGGTAAGCGCCCGCATGGTGCAAATACTTCATCATTACCGATATCTGTGTACCAACAGATTGGCACACCCAGCAATGGGCAATAAGCCGTGATGATATATTTATTTATTTATTTGTCAATTAATGGGCAATGTTGAAAATGCTTTGAAGAAGCGGCAACACCGCAGGGCAGGATCAGGGTGCGGAGAGGGAAAAAGTTGAGCATCAGTCTATACTTATTTGACTATACCAAAACTAATGTAGGTAAATACTTTTTTTCGTCAAGCATATTATAGTATGCATATTATGCTACTGTACACACGCTATAGAAGATATTCATTGTCTTACTAGCACAAAAATGTTGTTATTGTTGTACTAGTAAAAAAATATTAGCTTCTTAGTTCACCGCTGGCGGCGGTAGTCGCCACAACAACACAGATCATATTGAAAATTGTTATTTGGCAGTGTATCCTTTGTGTTTTGTAGTGTACACAGCCAGTTTTGACTGAAATTGCTTATAACATTTTTTTTGTATCACATTTTTTTTGTATCACATCATTAGAAAATAAGAAAACCAAAGCGGTTTTAAATGGAAAGTGACCAGATCTCTTTGAAGTCAATGCTGGACACTCTGGACATTAAGACGAAAAAAATACCACGTACCATAAACCATAAACAAATGTTTTCCTATTTTATTGAGGTATCGTTATTTAAGAAAAATGAATAGATCGGATATAGGCGAAAATGTAAATATTGTAGTTTTTTTTTTATTTTTGCGAATAGCTTCCAAATTTGAAATAATACTGCATTTTGGTTCGCATCTCTTTAGGACACTTTTTTATTTTCGTTCGAAAGGCGATGCCCAAGTTTTTTTTTTCACTGTTGAATTTTCGAGTATAACGTATAACGCTATACCAGGTATAAAATTGGAAATTGTATTTTACAAACCTCGGATAAACCTCACATAGAATAAACACCTGTATTTCTTATCCCATGGAAATCGGTCGTATAAACCTTTGATAACTTTATCCCTTGTTCTTATGGATACCACGTAAACACAAACGATGTTTTATTATTCATACGTTTGACAGATGTCAATCCAGTATTTCATCATCACTGTCAAAATCAAAAATAATATTTATATCATCTAACATCGTGAAAAATGCAAATTAGAAGGCAAAAATAATAACAATATTGAAGACAAATAGTCTAACAAGAAGATAAATTTATTGTGCCAATACCAACCTAAAGTGATTTAACGTAATTCCTGGTATAACTATCTGACAGATAAAATAGCATTGTAAGGGCCGGTTTATCAATGCAAGGATAATAGTACCAGATAACAATCTAACAGTTAACGTTAACTGTCAGATAACTTTACACGATTGTTTATCAATACAAAGTTATCTACCAGTTAACAAACTTACATTTAATCATATATTGGTAACACTGAAATTGTAAAACCTTTAATGATTGGCTTGGGACTCATGTGTCAAATTTCAAAATATTTTGACAGATCAAGAATACAGACCAGACAGATCTTTATAGGATAGATTTTACTGTTAATTATTTGAGAATAATGAGGTACTTTGGATATTATTGTATGAATTGTACATCAGAATACAGAATTGTTATATTTTTTAACTGATAGGTAAATATATTAAAAATATTTATATAGATAAAATGACTATATATTCTAGGAACCACAATATGCATTCAAAAAGATATCAACACTAATGGAAAATTTAAGAACGAAGGCGCATCAAATTATTTATATCTGTATATTCAACATTCCTCATTGTTGTACTTGCCCAAATTTTATAATTATGAATCAATGTTGCAATCATTCTTACTGATTATTTCATTTTATAATGTATATTAATTTATTGCTTCCAACAAATATTATTATTGTTGTAATCGATATGTTTCATTTGACTTGAACGTTGCATTATACAACAATTTTATTCACTATTGTAATGATTTATATGATTATAATACGTTTTTATTTTTGTATGTAACATCTTTATTCATTTTATCAATATGTTTAACCGTTATCCAGTGCTTATGAATGGGGAAATAGAAACTTCCAACTATCCAACTGGTTGATTATATCTTCTTCACTGAACTCAACGTTTTCCTTCTTTGAAATTCTGGAAATCTATATCTTTCTGGACTCTCTTTCTTGTATAATGTCCGTAGTTAAAACTATAATAGGTAATACAAGGGTTAAAGCATTTTACATAAGGGATATAGAATCGATTAAAAAAATTCTGCAACTATATTTTAGGTTATAAAAATTGTAATATTTGAATGGAATTAATACAAAATATCAATATAATATACTTACCATATTTTAATTAATTAATTGTCTATTGTATTTATTAATTTTTGAGGGTAAAATTTTTTACTTATATTTTAACTGCCAGATAATAGATTTATCTGCCAGTGGAAGTGACGGATAAATTTTGGCCGATTTTATCTGACAGTTTACGTTAACTTTTGTTTGATAAACGCTTTCTATGTTTTATCTGGCAGTTAAAAAGTTATCTGCCAGTTAAATTATTTATCCTTGCATTGATAAACCGGCCCTAAAAGACAATCTTGTTTATCGAAAGTATAATTGCTAGGATAAAGTTATACCTCCGATAGCTATATCATACTTTATCCATCAATTTGAAAAGTGGGCCTAAGACGTCCATATAAAAATATTACAATAAATTAAAATATACAAAGCTACACAATTTTGAGAAATAATTTAGGAAAGTAGTAATGAAGAACCTTGAAACCGAGTGAAACTCTTAAAAATAGGCAGATATGCCAACTAATTTTCTAAAACATTATTTTGTTCTTTTAAAAAACGAAAAAATAAGTTAAGGGTGGACAAAATAACGAGCACATATCAATGCTGGACAAAATGACGGACACTTATGCAAATGCTGGACAGTCCAGCCTAATGTTGGACGGATGGTCACTTTATTTTAAATGAAAACAAAGAATAAGCAGGAATGGTGTAGTGGTAAAAAATTGTAGGAATCGGAACACTATGCCCCCTCCCCTTCAGTAATTTTTATTTTTTCAATTGAAAATAAGACATTTTTACCTTCCGTCACCTTTAGGTAAGGAAGGTATTGTCTTTGGTCAAAAAATTCGGTGGTGAGTTTTTAATGAATAAGCACGTTTTAAGGTCCCTAGAATACGATTTTACTATTTTTACGATGATGTCTGTATGTGTGTGTGTGTGTATGTGTGTCCGTGTGTGTATGTAACAAAATTTTCGTCTGCGATAACTCTAATACTACAATTTCAAAATTATAATTCTTCGTTGCATCCATATGAAGAGCTGATTAGATTTTGGTTATAATTGGTCAACCGGAAGTACCTTCCTTTGAAGATTTTAACAGTTTTTCTTGAAAAAACGATGTTAAATATCATTTTTCACATTTAATGTTATTATAAATATTAAAGAACATTTTATTCTCTATACGATTTGACTGCATTTTATACTTCATATTAAATAGATATAGAGTTATAAAGTTATAAAGAAACTAAATTTCATAAATTAGCTAGCTATGCTAGAAACAGCTACTGTATTAAGAAAATTCTGATTGAAAAATGTCAGTGTCAAGTGCAGTTGACATATTCGTAGTATTATGTGTTATAATTTTACTCGAAATATAGGATCTTTTTGCTCGATACTTTCTGTATGGAATTTGTATAAAATACATACAAATGTCGAAAGGCAATGTACATACAAGAAATTTAGAATCTTTTGCATGGAACTTTCTGTATGGATTTTATAGAAAATACATAGGCATTTACGAAAATTCTACCGGTAGATACCGCATCTGCCGACTGTGTTCGAAAACACGAGTGGTAAAAGTTACCGTGTTCGAAAATTCTTCAATATCTACCCGATCCATCTACCGGATTTATGAAGAACCAAATCTCAAAAAAGGTAGTGATGCAAAGCGAAGTGCGCGCGTTAAAAGTGGAAATGTGTTCAAAGTAGGACTCTGCTCAGTCTGTTAACTACGTCAAATTTCTAACCTGTTTTAAATTTTCAATTTTTTTCATAGGTTATGGATCTACTCTGTTTACCACTTGCGTTCTTAAAATATCGATTCCGGTAGCTATAACCTAATAAAAAGCTGTTTACCGGTAACAGTTCACCGCTATAATTTTCATAAATACCTCATAACTGACGGAAGGTAATGTGCTGGCCACATCAGATTTTTTATGTTTTATTTTAAATTTGAACATGAAATTTATAGATAATTAAACTAATATGTAGGTATGTAATTATTCAATTAAACTCGAAGATAAAAACAATTTTTACCGTTCCGGAACAAATTTTCTTTTGCCTAATGATAACCAACCTTTATAATTCTCGTGTTTCTATGTACAGCATATAAAAAAAAATCCGTTAAAAAATTTAAATATTTTCCACTTCACCCCCAAATAAAAATCATCCAGGCATCAAAACATGGCGTGTAGGTAAGCAGGTGAAGGATTAAATCGAGTACGCGCTAATAATAATAAAGAAAAACGAATCAGCAAGACGTTGCCAACTGGATCCCGTATCCCATTGTCTCTTCCGTGGTTATATCCCCCACCCTTAGTAATGGGCTTCAGGTCGCTCACGATTGGTCACGGCCGGTAAAACGGTCCTCTGTTCGTACCAGAACACCTGCCAACTAGATTTGCATCGAGTGTTCATTTGTTTTTGCAGGCCATGCTAGATTGATAATTGGCAAATAAGTGAAAGGAAGTTCATTTTTAATATGTAAAGTGGAATTATGGTTAATTCATGGAATTATCACGTTAATTATAAATTAGAAAATTGTTGGCTTGTAAGGTTGAGTTTGTATGTTATTTCCGTGCAGATATTTTTAAGAAATAAGTAGCTTAATTTGATATACATTCCTTTCCACTAGCTGATATAAAATTGTTCGTGGAATGATGATGAAGCAACAAAAGTTATTTATTTAATATCAGAGAACTAATTCATTTCATAAGTAAACTTTGCAAGTTTATATTGATTACTAGCTTTTTTGAAAAATAAACTTTATTTCTTTCCATACAAAGAAAACAATACAAGAACAGTAGATATTAAAAAAAGATGATACAATTGCTCAAATGAAAAGCTGATTAATTATTAATATTCAGTAATTGTTCAACTATAAGAATAGATTTAACTGTCAGAGTCACCCTAACATAAAATTACTCAATAAGGAAAAATAGTTGTGAATATATACATAATTTACAACGCCACGCTATTAAAATTGTAAATATTACTAAACTTACACAATTTCCCTAAATGTTAATAAACAATTTAATTGAATAAAAAGTAGTTATTGATGGCATAAAAATCGCATTGGTACGCTTGCTGTTTGCATGAGTAAGGTCTGGTACATCCCCCTTTGAACGTACCAAAAATGTGTACCAATTGCGTACCAAAGGTTTGGTACATAGTGTTTACACCAGTCGTCGCCAACTTGTTACGTACTTGGTATGCGGACTAAATGTTTAGTACGTACAATATAAACGTACTCACTATTACAAAAAGTAACAATGGACAATAATAATTATTAAATAAAGAAGTGCAAATCAAAATCTAGAATTATATCATGTTTTGCAAAAACAAAAAACTGCAAAATTTACATATTTATCTGTATCTATAGTTCATTTTTTTAAAGAATGCAGTAACTAGAAACCTGATTTACACAATGACAAATGGTCAATCTAGTTATAAAATTTGGCGCTAAATTCAAATATAGTTACTTGAAATAATAACAGTTATGTAATTACATTCGAATATAAAATTTAATAATGGTAATTTTTAAAATATTACAGGAAAATGAAGAAAAATGTCAAATTTACATTAGTAATTTAAAATGAGAAGTTGAATAAGTTATAAATACTTAAAAACATAATGAAAACACATATATTTAAATTTATTACATAAAACTGCATTTAAAAAGTAATAGTTTTACAAAGATGGTAATAATAAAAGAATTATACAATTAAAATGGATTTATTTAAAATTTCAAGAAATTAAAAGTTTGTAAATCTGTTATTTTAAATAATTTACAATTATCGTGATAACAGTAGAGAATGTAAAAAATCAAAGCTTAAAACAACACAGTAAATCGTTTGTCAAGAGTTTTTAACAATTTGTTATATGAAAATCATCCTTGTGGCACAATCTCCATAATAATATTCCGATAATTTTGAAAACAAATATTCGCGTATTCTTTCCATCTTTGGTGATGAAACTTGTCCTGTTTTATCCATTTCCGCAACAATTTTATACATAGATCTTTCAGAGATTCCAACAGCTGCTGCAGTTTGTGCCACAGCTTTAGTTTTTGTTGCACCCTTACTTTTATCGGCCAAATAACTGTTGTAGGCCATTTCCTTTTGTCCACTTTTTAAAAGTTTTCCCTTCGGATTTTTCTTTATACGACGGTGTACACTTTCTTCAAAGAGATAAAACAATAAAAGCAGAAATAACGAATACTACTATTGTTTGTATTGAAAAATAGATATATTTAGAAATTATTCGTAGTATTATATTCATTTAATTACATATCAACAAATTCTACGCTAATGACTACAAATGTATGTGAAAAAAGAGATGAGTAGAGAAACGGTTGAGATGGAGAAATAAATATCGTAGGTGTAAACTTCTCCTCGATTTAAACCAATCAGAGAACAAGATCAAATAAGACCTATCTTCCCTGTACTGCATTCTTTAAAAAAATGAACTATAGTGACCTATGCATTTCTTCTGAATAAACAATTTATTGTTTACATGGGATCCTAATTAGGATAACTTTTGTCTAATTAACAGACTTCGTAACTCTTATAGTTCTGGAGATAATTAAAAAAAAATTAAAAATAACAGCCCGTTTTTTTTTTCACCTGGGAGTATTAATATTCAAAGTCAACCCCATGTATAAAAATTTAAGATAATGACGCCTAAATGAAAAGTAACAAGTATTCCTCTTTTGTTTCGGAGGCTGAAATTCTTTGTCTTCCATGAAACCGAAAAGGTGCATGCTGAGAACGGATTTCAAACCATCAGAATCAGCGTGAAGTGATGAAGGTGCTATGAGCACTATGAGCAGACTGAGAAATTTCTTAATTCTTTGTGTCAAAGTCATGCAAGAATGTTTCATTTTAATTAAAATTTCAACAAGAGAACAAAGTATTATTGTTCTTCGTGAGAATAGTTGGCGTATTATTTCGACCAGATATCATGGACACAGACTACTCTCGTGAGATTAGAAATTGCAATAAGAAAATGGAATCATTATGGAGTTTGAAACGTATTTTATAACGTGGATATACTTTTTGAATACATAAAATTACACAAAACAAAAATGAAAATATTATTATTCTTTCGATATGTATTACGTATCATTTAAGTTATAGTAATTTCACTTATTGAATAATAAAAATGTATTCTAATTTATTTCCAGGTAAATATTATAATATGGATATATTCATTTATACTACCTATGTACTATCATCATGACTTACTACCTATTTCTGGGTGTATCAATCTGCTTCTATTTACAGATTTCGGTAATGACTACAAACTGGGTGCCCCACGAAAGAATGTCAATCACTTAATAATTTAAAGTAAAAATAAAATCAGATAAATATATGCCCGATCTCCTCATCCACAGAAATACCAACCCCTTACAGATGACCAAGAGGTGTTATACTTTTGTCTCTACTTTGAAATCGGTTATAGATTTGTACCCCAAAGGACAAGTGTGTTACCCAGTAAGTCCAATTTTGACGAAAATGAGCTCATGTTGTAAGTCACATATTTTGCAATAAATTATTTAATGGTAAAACACAGTCTCACTCGCTTTGGACTTACATTTTGCCTCTGGCTACAGAGTTAGAATTATGAAACTAGATATATTTTTGATACATCAAAACCATATCATTATGTAGTAAGAGAAAATGTACCTATAGAATTGTTTTTGTAAGATATCCGATCAAGGTCATTTGTATCACGAACGAATTAACAAATTAGCATATATTTATCTCTATCACAAGGAACGTCTTTCAAAAATTAATATTGTTTCGACTAAGGACATTTCATATTAATACTCGTTGATGACAATACTTTCGCTGTAATGTAAGTTTATTTATTAATTCAGATATATTACCAGATCCGTGTTCCTTCGGGCTGTGATTCGTGATGATAAAAGTGATAATGATTAGGAAGAATAATGTTTTTTCGTTTCCTATTTGTTATCCCCACTTTCTCATTTTGTGATCACTAGACAAAATTCCCCCTTCCCTTCAGAATCAACCTTTTTAAGTGATTCACATGGATTCAGTTCAGAACAAATTGAAAATATATTATTTCGAGCGTAGAAATTTACGAATGTCGGGTTTGTGGCATCAAGGGAAATAAGATTTTTCTACAAAAGCGTGTAATGAACCACATAAAGATTTGTTTGAAATAAACATACTTCATATTCCTTACCAAGAACATTATTTTTTACTTCAATATAACCCATTTTTAATTCTGTATATAACACTAGACAGTTGATTATTTATAAAATAAAGCAGGATAGTTTGCATTAGTCTGCATATGACATTGACATTTGACACTAGATTGTGTTGTTTTCTTGCTATAATTTTTAAATCCTGTTTCAAAAGGATCACGATTAAATTAGTCAGGATTCACAAGATCACAATCACAACCCGAAGGAACACGGCTCTTGATTAATAGCCGTACGAATAACGTTATTCTCTGTCAGTGTCACTGACACTGGTTTAGTATCTTAATTTTCACATATTTGGTTTTACATAAATATACCAATTCACTTAGTTTTGAATTTTGAATGCTTTTACTGTAATATATATTTTTATAATAATATATATTTTTATAATAATAAAATAACAAAAGTATGCACCCTCATAAAAACTCAATAAACGACACTACTGAATTTGACAGAACAAAATCTTAATTCATATAATTCGTAGATAACCTTGATCGGAGATCTTACAAAAATTTTACTGTACTCTTATTCTTTATTTTTTGTGTCACCTTAGAATACTTCAAGCAAATCAGATTTTTTTAAAATTTAAAATTAATTTTTATTATAATCACAAGTTTCAGAAAAAAAATAATACATACCTCGTCAGTAAAATGCCTGTCTCGAAGCCGTAAAAAATGGATCCTCTTCAGTAATATACCATTTTCCTGACTCGTATGTAAATAACTATTATCATTAAAATAAATTTTAGTGAGATAATTGAATAAAATTAATATTTGAATAAAACGAATTTGCTTGTCTCTTTGTGAATGATAATTGTTTATATATAGAGTTTTTTCTTAATAAATTATGAATACATTTCTGTAGATTGTTTACATTATTTATGTAAGTATATAAACAAAATTATTATTGATTTAAAAATATCCAACAGAGGAGTAACTTAAACTCTTCAAAACTAGAAAATTATTCATTAGGTAAGTACTAGCAATAAATATTTACCATTGTTTTTAATTGCACTACATGTCATTGAACAATAACGGAGTGTTGTGAAAAATCTGAAAATTATACAAAATAAAATTCATTCATAAATTTATGTTTACATTTTGATGGTCCCTTAATCAAGTTTGTGGACAACAATTACTCCTTATACGCCGCAACTTATATAACGTTGCTGTAAACAGCTGCATTCGTATATTTACATAATATTCAACATTCTATTTCTTCTTTTTTATTAATATTATTGATATAGAATAATTGTCCTCAATATCATTTACAATATTACCCTTCGTTTACTCCTTCAGATGACAATAGACTTTTATATTGTTTTATTATAATTTGTACATGTATAAAATCGTTCAATCATCAATTATCCGCATTCTAGACTAATATATTTATACACATTTAATGAAAAGAAACATTGAAGAAAATAAAACATTGTAAACAAATATGAAAAATAAAATAGAAGATTTTTGGGTCATAAGAAAATCTAATATGTAATAAGTAAAATAATGTAAGACTTCAAATTTTATGAGTCAACAAATCGAATGAGTTTTTTATGCCACATATCAAAAAGTTATGAAGATATAATTACATTTTCCCTAAATTTTATAGAGGTGCGTTTATTAAGCGAATATCGATTTCCGTTAATAATTTATTACGCGGGATATAAACCGAACACTTCCGAAACTAGGGCAGATATATATGTGGACGGTGTTCCTAACATCTTGATCTTGATATTGATTAAAAAAGGAAAAAAATATTGGTTGAAATTTCAGAATAAAACAATTATTACAGATTTGAAATTATTTAATACTTTAAAAACTATTCTGTAATTTCATTGTACGAAGATAGATTGAAAAGTTCTTGGCCTAACACAGAGAGGGCAGCACTAGAGGTATCATTTTTTGAGATTATGTGAACCAGGCACCGGATAGCTAAATGAATGTGCCAAAACACTATCATAGTTCCAGGAAGCAAACTGTAGAGGCGCGGCAGTGCTTAAATTTTAAGAAAATAGATTAAGTCGCCTTTGAGTTCAAAACATTTTGCAATATTTTGAATTGTAAAGTCACATAAGTCATCACAGATGTCATTGAACATACGCTTTAACATCTTTAATTATTTGGTAATTCAATTTGTAATAGTTTATTGTTTTAGCTATAGTGCCAGTAGTGATTTATTTCGTGATATATCCAGTTTTAAAGTGTATTAACTGTGTTTAGTTTTTGACGTAATATGGAATTGAAATTCAATAAGCTGATGAACATTCGTTGTGCAGTTTGATATAAAGTGCAGTGCACAGAAGCAAATAGACGTTTACTTTTATATTTAATGATGAAATGTCGTACCATTTCCAATATCATTTTATCTTACATATAAACAAATATTAAAATAGAAATGTATGTCTATCTGACAAGTAATTTTAAATTTATTTAGAAATGAATTTATAGCTATTGTATTGTGATTATTTAAAATATATGTATGTACTTATATTTAATTTTCTTATTGTCTTTTATTTTAAAAATTCAAAATTTCAATATATCTATATATGACATGTCTCCTATGTCACAAACTACCAAGCCGACCAAGCCATCAGAGTGTACGTTAATTCATGGAAGCAATCTGTAGATGTCACTATTTTGTATTTCGAAAAATACATTAACTGTCCTATCTGTAGTTGAGGTGATCCGTGATGTGAACTACTGCCAATAGAATTTGTTTAAATTAACGTGTGCATTGATTTAAAAAAATCTGATGTGGCCAGTACATTACCTTCCGTCAGTTCTATGTATTTTGTACAAATTTCATACAGAAAGTTCCTTGCCAAATTAAATATTCTATTTCTTGTACATTACCTTCCGGCAGTTGCATGTATTTTATGCAAATTTCATACAAAAAATTATTATTTTGTGACGTTTTCTATATACAGTGTAATGTATCTGCAGAAATAAAAGATTTATTATTATTATTTCTTGTACATTACCTTAAAGCAGTTGTATGTATTTTATACAAATTTCATACAGAAAGCAAAATATCCTATATTTCCCGTAAAATTATTAGACAAACACACTATCTCAATTTCACTTGACACTGACAACTTTCAATCAGAATTTTCTTAATATAGTAGCTGTTTCCATAGCTATGGCTACTTTATGAAATTTAATTTCTTTATAATTTTTACCTTCCTTACCTAAGGTCAAAAAAATCGGTGGTGAGATTTTGATGAATAAGCACGTTTTAGGGTCCCTAGAATACGATTTTTCTATTTTTACGATGATGTCTGTATGTGTGTGTGTGTGTATGTATGTGTGTGTGTGTGTGTGTGTGTGTGTGTGTGTGTGTGTGTGTGTGTGACAAAATTTTCTAATGCGATAACTCTAATACCACAATTCCAAAAATTATAATACTTTCGTATTCCTCTTCGTTACATCCATGTGAAGAGCTGATTAGATTTTGGTTATAATTGGTCAACCGGAAGTACCCTCATTTGAAGATTTTAACAGTTTTTCTTGAAAAAACGATGTTAAATATAATTTTTTCACATTTAATGTTATTATAAATATTAAAGAATTATTTATTCTCTATACGATTTGAATGCATTTTATACTTCATATTAAATAGTCATAGAGTTAAAAAATTATAAAGAAATTAAATACCATATATATTAGTCTGCTTTGCTATAACTCTGGAAACAGCTGCTACATTAAGAAAATTCTTATTGAAAGGTGTCAGTGTCAAGTGCAGTTGACAGTATGTTTATGTTATAATTTTACTGGAAATATAGGACCTTTTGTTAGAAACTTTCTGTATGGAATTTGTATAAAATACATACAACCGCCTTAAGGTAATGTACAAGAAATATAATCTTTTGCAAGGAACTTTCTGTATGACATTTATACAAAATACATAGAACTGACGGAAGGTAATGTGCTGGCCACATCAGATTTTTTAACTCTATATCCATTTAATATTAAGTATAAAATGCAGTCAAATCGTAGAGAGAATAAAATATTCTTTAATATTTATAATAACATCAATGTGAAAAAATTATATTTAACATAGTTTTTTCAAGAAAAACTGTTAAAATCTTCAAATAATGGTACTTCCGGTTGACCAATTGTAACCAAAATATAATCAGCTCTTCATATGGATGTAACGAAGAAGTATACGAAAAAATTATAATTTTTGTAACTGTAGTATTAGAGTTATCGCAGACGAAAATTTTGTAACACACACACACACACACACACATCCACACACACACACATACAGACATCATCGTAAAAATAGTAAATTCGTATTCTAGGGACCCTAAAACGTGCTTATTGATTAAAAACTCATCATCGAATTTTTTGACCAAAGACAATACCTTCCTTACCTAAAGATGACGGAAGGTAAAAATGTGAGCAGTAATCTAATAACCTGCATACAAATTGCTTAACACCAATGCAATTCATGAAGGCATGGGAATTACTTTAGCATCTTGTTCTTCATACACAATGGTAAAAAAGTGGGCAGCTGAATTTTAATGTAGGGAAGAAAGCACTGAAAATTTGGTTCACGATATGATATGGTCATGGCAGATCGGCGAATCAAGGTTCGATTAATGGTAAAGGCTGTGGGCATCTCCTATGAACAGGTTCAAAACATTCTGACCAAATGTATAAGACTGATAAAAAAATTCTGCGACGCAGTTCTCCCAACTTCTGACGGTTACTCAAAATCAAAAACGTGTTCAATATGAAATTGATCACTATATGTCCATAGAAAAATTTGTTACAACCGTTGAGGAAGGTTTAGCATTTTCAGGCAAAATCAAAGCAACAGAAAAAATATTAAATTAAAGCAACCTTTTAGTTTAACTTGTCTTTGAATTTGTAAGGTAATGATCCGTTTGCAAATGAAACTGATTTCTGAACTTCCATTGTCTTTATTGTTATAACATACTAGACATCCAATAAAGAAAATGGAAGTCTTGAAATCAGTTTCTTTTAATAACTTTTAGTTTAAGTTCCGTTTATATTAATCCAGACCAACGTTTCGGTAGCATGCACTACTGCCTGACCTGGTGCCTTCTTCTGAAGTAGGCTACAGAACTTAATGATAGTGTACATAACTCCACAAAATATAATTATGCGTTTAGTTCTACCTTCTTTGTCATAGGCCGAAAACTATTCAAGTCACCCTAGTGTGCGTTGCCAGTTAATGAGCATATGAGGAGTCAAAGAATGAGCCTACCCTATGAAAGTAAAGTATTTTATTGTCGGATATGTTATATTGCAATATTCATGATAGAAATCATAAATTCTCAAAAATAAATCAATATCATTTTTACCTTCCGTCACCTTTAGGTAAGGAAGGTATTGTCTTAATGAATAAGCACGTTTTAAGGTCCCTAGAATACAATTTTACTATTTTTACGATGATGTCTGTATGTGTGGGTGTGTATGTGTGTGTGTGTGCGTGTGTGTGTGTGTGTGTGTGTGTGTGTGTGTGTGTGTGTGTGTGTGTAACAAAATTTTCGTCCACGATAACTCTAATACTACAATTCCAAAAATTATAATTTCGTATTCCTCTTCGTTGCATCCGTATGAAGAGCTGATTAGATTTTGGTTATAATTGGTCAACCGGAAGTACCCTCATTTGAAGATTTTAACAGTTTTTCTTGAAAAACCGATGTTAAATATCATTTTTTCATATTTATTGTTATTATAAATATTAAAGAACATTGTATTCTCTATACGATTTGACTGCATTTTGTACTTAATATTAAATGGATATAGAGTTATAAAATTATAAAAAAATTAAATTTCATAAATTAGCCAGCTATGCTAGAAACAGCTACTAAATTAAGAAAATTCTGATTGAAAGATGTCAGTGTCAAGTGCAATTGACATATTCGTAGTATATTTGTTATAATTTTACTCGAAATATAGGATATTTTTGCTCGAAACTATCTGTATGGAATTTGTATAAAATACATACAACTGTCGAAAGGTAATGTACATACAAGAAATTTAGAATCTTTTGTATGGATTTAATAGAAAATACATACGCATTTACGAAAATTCTTCCGGTAGATACCGCATCTACCGACTGTGTTCGAAAATACGAGTAGTAAAAAGTTACTGTGTTCGAAAATTGTACAATATCTACCAGATTCATCTACTGGATTCATGAAGAATCTAATCTCAAAAAAAGGTAGTGATGCAAAGCGAAGCACGCGCGTTAAAAGTGGAAATGTGTTCAACGTAGGACTCTGCTCAGTTTGTTAACTACGTCAAATTTCTAACCAATTTTAAATTTTCAAATTTTTTCATAGGTTATGGATCTACCCTGTTTACTACTTGCGTTCTTAAATTATCGATTCCGGTAGCTATAACCTGATAAAAAGCTGTTTACCGGTAACAATTCACCGGTAGAATTTTCATAAATACCTCATATAACTGACGGAAGGTAATGTGCTGGCCACATCAGATTTCTTTAGGATGACCCCATTTCGTAGTAAATTCGTACACTAATATTACTTGCATTTCCTTAGAGAAGTCGGTATACAAAAATAAAAGAAACATCTGCAAAAAACATATCAGCCTAATATATCATATTTTGAGGAAAAAATATATTAAAAAACTCAATAAATATAAGCTGAACGGCAAAAGAAAATATAAAAAATAAGATTCGAGATTACAGGAGCGTGTCTCCATTTTGATTTATATTTCATTGTTTCCACACAAATACGAAAACAGTTGCGAGCTGCGAGCATCAAGTCATGGCAACCGCGCTGAAGAAAGAAAGCGTAGGACGAGAACAAATGAATGTGAAAAGCAAGGAAGAAACCGCAGGAGTGCATGACGGCGCGGCACAGCAGGATCTGTTTCCAAGAAGAAAACTTTGCTATTTATTGTGCCTTCCACTTTGACAATTGAAATTCTCGGGAATGTGCTCTTCTACATAATTACTCAAGTCACTGATTTGTAACATGTTCTTTGGAATAAAAGCTAAAGTTATTTTTATATTTTGCGTTCATAATGTAGTCATTACGATACGCAATTGCGTATCGTAATGACCTTCATTTCGATACGCAATTTTTTGTTTTAGACGGTTGGTACTAGATGACGTTTCTTTAACCCATTTTTACCTAATTTATTTTTAGTTAATTGACAATTCATTTTAATAATATAATGTCGATATTATTATTATTTTTTTATTTAGGGAAGATTATTTACATGAAAATGTACAAATATAATCACAAATTGAGTAAGTAAATGTTAATATAATGTTCGAATTAGTCCACATAGATGGACCTAGTAGTACTAAAAATTTGTAGATTGAACCTTTGAACGATAGAAAATTATTTTTAATTAATTTCAAAGCAAGTTTTAATTCAAATATAAAAAAAATTAAAATTTCCTGTACACTGAGGCTGAAAGGGTTAAATTGTCAAACGTCAAAGCTGGAAGATAAGAAATTTCAATATAACCTCAAAATTTCTTTTACTTAATTAATCTCTTTATTTAATGAATATAATAATAATACATATTTTCGTCTTACTTTGCATTTCAAAATAAGCAATCAAAACATTCTCTGTTACGCCTTTGACATTATTTTCTTTACACCATGTGTCAAAATTTGCAAATTCTTTCTCATAAATCTCGCGCGATTTTTTAGGAAGTAGATTATTTCCTGTAGTCTGAGCTATATTACGTAGCTCAGGCGGAGTGCAACTGATTTCATCTTCCATGATTACACTAAATTCACTTAAATTTGTTCGTAAATATTGAAATGACATGAACTTCCAAATAATAATTGAATGTGGTCAATTCAATGTTACCAACTACAACATTTCACTTACAAATTTCCCTAAATCAACTCGGTTTAATATTAACAGTTTTTTTAAAATATTTTAGTTTGTAGAAGGTGCAAAATATAAAAAATAGTATAAAGAACTCATTTTATAAGACTTTTTTTCGCACTTGTCAATTAGAAAACTCGCTGACGCTCGTTTTCTAAATTTTGACGCGTGCGAAAAAAACATGTCTTATAAAACACGTTCTTTAATATACTATTTTACAATTTGTATATTTTTAGAAATTGATATTTACTTTTAATATTAATTTTACATATAGAAACTAATATTAACAATGAGTTAACAGTTTGTATATTTGAAATAAATTGTGAAAAATTGTCAGCCACCGGGATTCGAACCCGAGACCCCTATCTTGCCGGGACAGTGCTCTTACCAACTAAGCTATTGGCTGCTCTCCTCTCGATGGCTGAACAATCTTTCACTTTTAAAGTCGTATTACTGTTGAGGATATTATTAATCGTCACATGATTAGATGTGGGGTTGCCAAGCTACCACTGCATTTAAACATCTAGTGAACGATGTCATAATTTACTCAAGGCCCTACCAGACCAAATTCTAATATTAACAATGAGTTAACAGTTTGTATATTTGAAATAAATTGTGAAAAATTGTCAGCCACCGGGATTCGAACCCGAGACCCCTATCTTGCCGGGACAGTGCTCTTACCAACTAAGCTATTGGCTGCTCTCCTCTCGATGGCTGAACAATCTTTCACTTTTAACGACGATTAATAATATCCTCAACAGTAATACGACTTTAAAAGTGAAAGATTGTTCAGCCATCGAGAGGAGAGCAGCCAATAGCTTAGTTGGTAAGAGCACTGTCCCGGCAAGATAGGGGTCTCGGGTTCGAATCCCGGTGGCTGACAATTTTTCACAATTTATTTCAAATATACAAACTGTTAACTCATTGTTAATATTAGAATTTGGTCTGGTAGGGCCTTGAGTAAATTATGACATCGTTCACTAGATGTTTAAATGCAGTGGTAGCTTGGCAACCCCACATCTAATCATGTGACGATTAATAATATCCTCAACAGTAATACGACTTTAAAAGTGAAAGATTGTTCAGCCATCGAGAGGAGAGCAGCCAATAGCTTAGTTGGTAAGAGCACTGTCCCGGCAAGATAGGGGTCTCGGGTTCGAATCCCGGTGGCTGACAATTTTTCACAATTTATTTCAAATATACAAACTGTTAACTCATTGTTAATATTAGAATTTGGTCTGGTAGGGCCTTGAGTAAATTATGACATCGTTCACTAGATGTTTAAATGCAGTGGTAGCTTGGCAACCCCACATCTAATCATGTGACGATTAATAATATCCTCAACAGTAATACGACTTTAAAAGTGAAAGATTGTTCAGCCATCGAGAGGAGAGCAGCCAATAGCTTAGTTGGTAAGAGCACTGTCCCGGCAAGATAGGGGTCTCGGGTTCGAATCCCGGTGGCTGACAATTTTTCACAATTTATTTCAAATATAGAAACTAACTCGGAATCCTAGGTTTTATATTAAATATATTGGATTTTATAGCTAACTTTTAATACTCAAAACTGTAAACATTTGAAAATAATTAATAGGATTTTGTATTGAAAATAAAATTAGAAGCAACTTTTATTTAGAATGTTACTGCTACGACTTTTCAGAAGAAAATTAACAAACAATTATATTATTTCCGCCATACTGCTGTGTATATTAGTTTGCCTATATTACTGATATTTAATTTACAAATAGTGCTTTAAGTGATAATTTTTACCTCCCGCTACCCTTGGTAAGGGAGATATAGGGATCGTGCTAAAATCGCATTTCGATATTTTGATAAATGACCACGTTTTAAGGTCCCAAGAATCAAATTTTAACATTTTCACGATGATGTCTGTGTGTATGTGTGTGGATCCTCCAGTCTAACTCAAATACTATCATTCAGAAAATTATGAAACCTTGTATTTCGAAAGAGCCCATTAGATTTTGGTGAAAATCGGATAACCGGAAATGGCACTTTACTCGAATCTCAAAATAGTTTTTCTTCGAAAAATACCTTTAAATGTTATTTTATCGAGATTAATGTTATTATAAAAATTAAAGATTATCTATTAAATTTTCTATAGATTTGCATTAATACTTTTTCTATATATTTTATGGATAAATTTATAAAATTATCTTTAATTTAAATCCCAGAGCCTCCGCTTTGAACAAACAAAACGCAGTTATTCAAATGTATGTAACTGACAGATAATTGTCACTATCAAAGAACCAATCATTTCAAAATAATATTTTATAAACGTTTTAAAAAGAAGAAAGTAAATAGAACAATAGAAAAGGAATTCAATACAGTTTCCAGCATAAGTAAATATGTAGATATGAATTTAGATTAATAAAAATTAACGATTCACAAAAATGTTTAAGCTAATTCTCATTTTTGGATTAGTGAATTCTATTCTATCTCGGTATTTAAAATTTAATCTTCATTTTATTATAGCTCCGGTGGCTTAATGGTTAGAGCAACGCCTCAAGTCATGAGTGCTCTCGGGGCTCTGGGTTCGAATCCCACTAAGGAATGGATGTGGGTGAATGTGAACCCACTCTGTAATTGGGATTTAATCCTGTTGAGAGGTTTTAAAAAAGGTGGTTACTTGGATTAGATTAGACTATATTTTAAGAAATATACTGTCAAAATTAGAGTAAAATTCGCTAATCCAAAAATAAGGATTAACTTAATCTTTTTTGTGTCTCGGGCTGTAAATGGCGGGAGGTATTGTGTTGACCACACCAGATTTTTTTCTAATGGCATGGTTTGACGAAAAATCATCACAATGTAACCAAAACTTTCAGGAACCACATTCCGAAATGGAATCTCGATCCTGAAAAATGATGTGTTTGATACATTATCATGTAAAATAGAACCACATATAAATATATGGATTTTATTTTCACAAGTTTTGAATAATATAAAATTATATTCTTTTCGCTTGGTAGACTGTAACAAAATTGAAGTTGTAACGTCATATCATTATAGCGCTAATAGTTTTCTATACTATGTTATTGTAAAAAATATTGTGTTTTTTAATCAGCTGATGATGGGCGGATTCACGTCCGAAACGTCCGATGTAATGATGTAAACTACTTATATTAGTAAACGAATAGGAACCTTAAGGCCGTTACTTTTACCCAATGAAATCCACATAAAGGTTCCTAACAAACATTCATTGCAATAATTAGTAATATTATATTAAATTACATTACAAATTAAATGCAATCAAAAAATAGATTTCTTTCCCAATTTGAATGTGGTATGTTGCCCTAATTGGACATAGGCTTCCTCCAGAATGAGCCACATTTCTTTGGCTCTTGCTTTTCTTAGCCACAGTGGCCCTGCTGCTGATCTGATATAAATAAAGAAATATGTCATACTGGTTTCTAAAGCAACGATTTTTAAACGATTAAAAGAACCAAAAGGGAAACTTAAAAATCCTAGATATTTTAAACTGTAACTTCATATTGTATATTCATCCAAAATATCTCGAGGAATGTATTTTTCATCCGTTATAGCGAATAAGAATACAAACGAAACTAAAATAATTCAAATTCAATCTGTCAATGTCAATCTGATAATTTCTGAACTACCTATAAACGGAAAATTATTTCTACTATCTATTTCACTTATTGTTAATACTTAGGTATATAACCAACTTACAATTATACATTGTCATTTTTACCTCCCGCTACCCTTGGTAAGGGAGGTAGGTATAGGGATCGTGCTAAAAATCGCATATCGAGATTTTGGTAAATGACCACGTTTTAAGGTCCCTAGAATCCATTTTTAACATTTTCACGATGATGTCTATATGTGTGGATCCTCCACTCTAACTCAAATACTATCATTCAGAAAATTATGAAACATTGTATTTAGAACTTTTTCTGTAATGAAAAGAGCCCATTAGATTTTGGTGTAAACTGGATAACCGGAAATGGCACTTTACTAGAAGCTCAAAATAGGTTTTCTTCGAAAATACCTTTAAATGTTATTTTTTCGAGATGTTATAAAAATTAAAGATTATGAAATTTTCTATAGATTTGCATTAATACTTTTTCTGTATATATTTTATGGATAAATTTATAAAATCTATAATTTAAATCCCGGAGCCTACGCTTTAAACAAACAAAACTCCTTGGTTGCGCAGTTATTCAAATGTATGTAACGGACAGATAAATGTCACTTTCAAAGAACTAATCATTTCAAATTAATAACAGTAACGTATGTAAAAGAAAAAAGTAAATAGAACAATAGGAAAGGATAACAATACAGTTTCCAGCATATGTAAATATGTAGGTATGTATTTAGATTAATAAAAATTAACGATTCGCAAAAAAGTTTAAGCTAATTCTAATTTTTGGATTAGTGAATTCTATTCTACGCCGGTATTTAAAATTTAATCTTCATTTTATTATCGAAAAAGGTAGTTGGATTAGATTAGACTATATTTTAAGAAATAAACTGCCAAAATTAGAGTAAAATTCGCTAATCCAAAAATAGGGATTAGCTTAATATTTTTTGTGACTCGGGCAGTAATGGCGGGAGGTATTGTGTTGGCCACACCAGATTTTTATAATAGTAATCTTGACATTTAGCCTTATTATAAAGATGAAAAACATAATTTACCAGAGTGCATTTTATTGCGATACATTAATTTTTTAAAAATCGTTAAATATATAAACAGAAAATACTATTTCTTAAGTGATTTCCTTATTTTTATTTCATTTCTAAAGAAGTCATTTATTATTCAAAGTAGTTAGTGGAATCTATTTATGTTTATAGTTCTTTGTAAATAAATGAGATGTAAAATGAAATGCAAATATTAGCGCTTCTTGTAAAAATGTTAATTTATTTTAACGAAAACATAAATTGAAACTAATTCGTAGAATTGAATGATACTAAAAAACGTTTTTCACTATAGTGTTGTCTATTTTTTAATTAAAGATAATGTATACATTACATATTTGTTTGTTTGTTTTTTGTTTGATTAGACTTTGCAATTATTATTAATAGCTTATGGTATTACATACATACGCAAAGAATTACAACATATAAATACATAATAATAAAATTGAAACATGAATATTCACTACAAGTGAAGGTTATCCAACAATTCTATTGCTTGTGTAGTAACTTGAAAGAAGTTTTCCATTGTTGCCTGGAATGCTCGAATTGGTCATTCATTTACAATGTGGTTGATTGTTCATCAGTGCCTCAATCACATTTTGGATCTGACCGCAAACTTCATTTGTAAAATGAAGATCCACACCTACCATGCCCAGTTCTAACCCTGTTTAATGAAACCCAAATTTTTCGTGTAACATTAAACCATCCGGACGAATCTGTGTATTTAAAATTGAGTACCAATTGAATTCAATACTTTGAAATTATGCTGACAAATATAGGATGTCTTTCATAAAAGGGCATCATTTTATTTTCTATTTTCCTGTACTTGTAGAGTTTTGGGTTTTGATGGAAAGTTTTGATTTAAATGTCCTGTATATTCCTAAGACTCTGACAATTTACTATGGTGAGTTTGGACACGCCTTCAAAAAAGAGTTTTCGTGATAAAAACAATTTATGACATTGGGGTTATTTGAAAAATATCCAACGCTGTATATACGGTAAAATAGGCCAAAGCCTAACATGGTGAATTCTTATTTTATCTCTGAACTGAAGATAATATTTATAATAAATATGGACATGTTACTTCAGTCATTCACAATAAAAATGTTTAAAGTAAATATCGCCTCAAATGACATCCGCATATTACAAATCTGCCTAGCTAAACAATATATTTTATTTATCTTTGTTGAATACTAGAATTAAACATTTATAGATACAGAATAAGAACTTTAAATGGAAACTAATGTTTAATAGTCCTCCTTTTTGTTTTATTCTATTCTAGGATTGAACATCTAAATACCCAATGCTGAAAGTAAAAATGTTTCCGCTCGGGATCGAACCGGGGACCTTGTGCGTGTGAAGCACAAGTGATAACCACAACACTACGGAAACTGATATTCAGAGCCTTACTTTCTATTTATTTCTATTCTAGGATTGAAGATCTAGATACCCAATAAAGAAAGTAAAATTGTTTCCGCCCAGGATCGAACCGGGGGCCTTGTGCGTGTCAAGCACACGTGATAACCACTACACTACGGAAACTGATATTCAGAGACTTACTTTCTATTTTATTCTATTCTAGAATTGAAGATCTAGATACCCAATAAAGAAAGTAAAATTGTTTCCGCCCGGGATCGAACCGGGGACCTTGTGCGTGTGAAGCACACGTGATAACCACTACACTACGGAAACTGATGTTCATAGTCATACTTTCTATTTTATTATATTATAAGAATGAAGATCTAGATACCTAATGAAGAAAGTAAAATTGTTTCCGCCCGTTATCGAACCGGGGACCTTGTGCGTGTAAAGCACACGTGATAACCACTACCCTACGGAAACTGATATTCAGAGCCTTACTTTCTATTTTATTCTATTCTAGGATTGAAGATCTAGATACCCAATAAAGAGAGTAAAATTGTTTCCGCTCGGGATCGAACCGGGGACCTTGTGCGTGTGAAGCACACGTGATAACCACTACACTACGGAAACTGATATTCAGAGTCATACTTTCTATTTTATTCTATTCTAGGAATGCAGATCTAGATACCCAATGAAGAAAGTAAAATTGTTTCCGCCCGGGTTCGAACCGGGGACCTTGTGCGTGTGAAGCACACGTGATAACCACTACACTACGGAAACTGATGTTCAGAGTCATACTTTCTATTTTATTCTATTCTAGAATTAAAGATCTTAGATACCCACTAAAGAAAGTAAAATTGTTTCCGCCCGGGATCGAACCGGGGACCTTGTGCGTGTAAAGCACACGTAATAACCACTACACTACGGAAACTGATGTTCAGAGCCTTACTTTCTATTTCATTCTATTCTAGAATTGAAGATCTAGATACCCAATAAAGAGAGTAAAATTGTTTCCGCCCGGGATCGAACCGGGGACCTTGTGCGTGTAAAGCACACGTAATAACCACTACACTACGGAAACTGATGTTCAGAGCCTTACTTTCTATTTCATTCTATTCTAGAATTGAAGATCTAGATACCCAATAAAGAAAGTAAAATTGTTTCCGCCCGGGATCGAACCTGGGACCTTGTGCGTGTGAAACACACGTGATAACCACTACACTACGGAAACTGATATTCAGAGTCATACTTTCTATTTTATTCTATTCTAGGAATGCAGATCTAGATACCCAATGAAGAAAGTAAAATTGTTTCCGCCCGGGTTCGAACCGGGGACCTTGTGCGTGTGAAGCACACGTGATAACCACTACACTACGGAAACTGATATTCAGAGTCATAATTTCTATTTTATTCTATTCTAGAATTGAAGATCTTAGATACCCACTAAAGAAAGTAAAACTGTTTCCGCCCGGGGTCGAACCGGGGACCTTGTGCGTGTAAAGCACACGTAATAACCACTACACTACGGAAACTGATGTTCAGAGCCTTACTTTCTATTTCATTCTATTCTAGAATTGAAGATCTAGATACCCAATAAAGAGAGTAAAATTGTTTCCGCCCGGGATCGAACCTGGGACCTTGTGCGTGTGAAGCACACGTGATAACCACTACACTACGGAAACTGATGTTCAGAGTCATACTTTCTATTTTATTCTATTCTAGAATTGAAGATCTTAGATACCCACTAAAGAAAGTAAAATTGTTTCCGCCCGGGATCGAACCGGGGACCTTGTGCGTGTAAAGCACACGTAATAACCACTACACTACGGAAACTGATGTTCAGAGCCTTACTTTCTATTTCATTCTATTCTAGAATTGAAGATCTAGATACCCAATAAAGAAAGTAAAATGGTTTCCGCCCGGGATCGAACCTGGGACCTTGTGCGTGTGAAGCACACGTGATAACCACTACACTACGGAAACTGATATTCAGAGTCATACTTTCTATTTTATTCTATTCTAGGAATGCAGATCTAGATACCCAATGAAGAAAGTAAAATTGTTTCCGCCCGGGTTCGAACCGGGGACCTTGTGCGTGTGAAGCACACGTGATAACCACTACACTACGGAAACTGATATTCAGAGTCATAATTTCTATTTTATTCTATTCTAGAATTGAAGATCTTAGATACCCACTAAAGAAAGTAAAATTGTTTCCGCCCGGGATCGAACCGGGGACCTTGTGCGTGTAAAGCACACGTAATAACCACTACACTACGGAAACTGATGTTCAGAGCCTTACTTTCTATTTCATTCTATTCTAGAATTAAAGATCTAGACCCAATAAAGAAAGTAAAATTGTTTCCGCCCGGGATAGAACCTGGGACCTTGTGCGTGTGAAGCACACGTGACAACCACTACACTACGGAAACTGATATTCAGAGTCATACTTCCTATTTTATTCTATTCTAGGAATGCAGATCTAGATACCCAATGAAGAAAGTAAAATTGTTTCCGCCCGGGTTCGAACCGGGGACCTTGTGCGTGTGAAGCACGCGTGATAACCACTACACTACGGAAACTGATATTCAGAGTCATAATTTCTATTTTATTCTATTCTAGAATTGAAGATCTTAGATACCCACTAAAGAAAGTAAAATTGTTTCCGCCCGGGATCGAACCGGGGACCTTGTGCGTGTAAAGCACACGTAATAACCACTACACTACGGAAACTGATGTTCAGAGCCTTACTTTCTATTTCATTCTATTCTAGAATTGAAGATCTAGATACCCAATAAAGAAAGTAAAATTGTTTCCGCCCGGGATCGAACCTGGGACCTTGTGCGTGTGAAGCACACGTGATAACCACTACACTACGGAAACTGATATTCAGAGTCATACTTTCTATTTTATTCTATTCTAGGAATGCAGATCTAGATACCCAATGAAGAAAGTAAAATTGTTTCCGCCCGGGTTCGAACCGGGGACCTTGTGCGTGTGAAGCACACGTGATAACCACTACACTACGGAAACTGATATTCAGAGTCATAATTTCTATTTTATTCTATTCTAGAATTGCAGATCTTAGATACCCACTAAAGAAAGTAAAATTGTTTCCGCCCGGGATCGAACCTGGGACCTTGTGCGTGTGAAGCACACGTGATAACCACTACACTACGGAAACTGATATTCAGAGTCATACTTTCTATTTTATTCTATTCTAGGAATGCAGATCTAGATACCCAATGAAGAAAGTAAAATTGTTTCCGCCCGGGTTCGAACCGGGGACCTTGTGCGTGTGAAGCACACGTGATAACCACTACACTACGGAAACTGATATTCAGAGTCATACTTTCTATATTATTCTATTCTAGGAATGCAGATCTAGATACCCAATGAAGAAAGTAAAATTGTTTCCGCCCGGGATCGAACCGGGGACCTTGTGCGTGTGAAGCACACGTGATAACCACTACACTACGGAAACTGATGTTCAGAGTCATTCTTTCTATTTTATTATATTATAAGAATGAAGATCTAGATACCTAATGAAGAAAGTAAAATTGTTTCCGCCCGGGATCGAACCGGGGGCCTTGTGCGTGTAAAGCACACGTGATAACCACTACACTACGGAAACTGATATTCAGGGTCATACTTTCTATTTTATTCTATTCTAGGAATGCAGATCTAGATACCCAATGAAGAAAGTAAAATTGTTTCCGCCCGGGATCGAACCGGGGGCCTTGTGCGTGTAAAGCACACGTGATAACCACTACACTACGGAAACTGATATTCAGAGTCATACTTTCTATTTTATTCTATTCTAGGAATGCAGATCTAGATACCCAATGAAGAAAGTAAAATTGTTTCCGCCCGGGATCGAACCGGGGACCTTGTGCGTGTGAAGCACACGTGATAACCACTACACTACGGAAACTGATGTTCAGAGTCATTCTTTCTATTTTATTATATTATAAGAATGAAGATCTAGATACCTAATGAAGAAAGTAAAATTGTTTCCGCCCGGGATCGAACCGGGGGCCTTGTGCGTGTAAAGCACACGTGATAACCACTACACTACGGAAACTGATATTCAGAGTCATACTTTCTATTTTATTCTATTCTAGGATTGAAGATCTAGATACCCAATAAAGAAAGTAAAATTGTTTCCGCCCGGGATCGAACCGGGGACCTTGTGCGTGTGAAGCACAAGTGATAACCACTACACTACGGAAACTGATGTTCAGAGTCATTCTTTCTATTTTATTATATTATAAGAATGAAGATCTAGATACCTAATTAAGAAAGTAAAATTGTTTCCGCCCGGGATCGAACCGGGGGCCTTGTGCGTGTAAAGCACACGTGATAACCACTACACTACGGAAACTGATATTCAGAGTCATACTTTCTATTTTATTCTATTCTAGGATTGAAGATCTAGATACCCAATAAAGAAAGTAAAATTGTTTCCGCCCGGGATCGAACCGGGGACCTTGTGCGTGTGAAGCACAAGTGATAACCACTACACCACGGAAACTGATGTTCAGAGTCATTCTTTCTATTTTATTATATTATAAGAATGAAGATCTAGATACCTAATTAAGAAAGTAAAATTGTTTCCGCCCGGGATCGAACCGGGGGCCTTGTGCGTGTAAAGCACACGTGATAGCCACTACACTACGGAAACTGGTATTCAGAGTCATACTTTCTATTTTATTCTATTCTAGGATTGAAGATCTAGATACCCAATAAAGAAAGTAAAATTGTTTCCGCCCGGGATCGAACCGGGGACCTTGTGCGTGTGAAGCACAAGTGATAACCACTACACTACGGAAACTGATGTTCAGAGTCATTCTTTCTATTTTATTATATTATAAGAATGAAGATCTAGATACCTAATTAAGAAAGTAAAATTGTTTCCGCCCGGGATCGAACCGGGGGCCTTGTGCGTGTAAAGCACACGTGATAACCACTACACTACGGAAACTGATATTCAGAGTCATACTTTCTATTTTATTCTATTCTATGATTAAAATCTAGATACCCAATAAAGAAAGTAAAATTGTTTCCGCCCGGGATCGAACCGGGGACCTTGTGCGTGTGAAGCACAAGTGATAACCACTACACCACGGAAACTGATGTTCAGAGTCATTCTTTCTATTTTATTATATTATAAGAATGAAGATCTAGTACCTAATTAAGAAAATAAAATTGTTTCCGCCCGGGATCGAACCGGGGGCCTTGTGCTTGTAAAGCACACGTGATAACCACTACACTACGGAAACTGATATTCAGAGTCATACTTTCTATTTTATTCTATTCTAGGATTGAAGATCTAGATACCCAATAAAGAAAGTAAAATTGTTTCCGCCCGGGATCGAACCGGGGACCTTGTGCGTGTGAAGCACACGTGATAACCACTACACTACGGAAACTGATATTCAGAGTCATACTTTCTATTTTATTCTATTCTAGGATTGAAGATCTGGATACCCAGTAATGAAAGTAAAATTGTTTCCGCCCGGGATCGAACCGGGGACCTTGTGCGTGTGAAGCACACGTGATAACCACTACACTACGGAAACTGATATTCAGAGTCATACTTTCTATTTTATTCTATTCTAGGAATGCAGATCTAGATACCCAATGAAGAAAGTAAAATTGTTTCCGCCTGGGTTCGAACCGGGGACCTTGTGCGTGTGAAGCACACGTGATAACCACTACACTACGGAAACTGATATTCAGAGTCATACTTTCTATTTTATTCTATTCTAGGAATGCAGATCTAGATACCCAATGAAGAAAGTAAAATTGTTTCCGCCCGGGATCGAACCGGGGACCTTGTGCGTGTGAAGCACACGTGATAACCACTACACTACGGAAACTGATGTTCAGAGTCATTCTTTCTATTTTATTATATTATAAGAATGAAGATCTAGATACCTAATGAAGAAAGTAAAATTGTTTCCGCCCGGGATCGAACCGGGGGCCTTGTGCGTGTAAAGCACACGTGATAACCACTACACTACGGAAACTGATATTCAGAGTCATACTTTCTATTTTATTCTATTCTAGGATTGAAGATCTAGATACCCAATAAAGAAAGTAAAATTGTTTCCGCCCGGGATCGAACCGGGGACCTTGTGCGTGTGAAGCACAAGTGATAACCACTACACCACGGAAACTGATGTTCAGAGTCATTCTTTCTATTTTATTATATTATAAGAATGAAGATCTAGATACCTAATTAAGAAAGTAAAATTGTTTCCGCCCGGGATCGAACCGGGGGCCTTGTGCGTGTAAAGCACACGTGATAACCACTACACTACGGAAACTGGTATTCAGAGTCATACTTTCTATTTTATTCTATTCTAGGATTGAAGATCTAGATACCCAATAAAGAAAGTAAAATTGTTTCCGCCCGGGATCGAACCGGGGACCTTGTGCGTGTGAAGCACAAGTGATAACCACTACACTACGGAAACTGATGTTCAGAGTCATTCTTTCTATTTTATTATATTATAAGAATGAAGATCTAGATACCTAATTAAGAAAGTAAAATTGTTTCCGCCCGGGATCGAACCGGGGGCCTTGTGCGTGTAAAGCACACGTGATAACCACTACACTACGGAAACTGATATTCAGAGTCATACTTTCTATTTTATTCTATTCTATGATTAAAATCTAGATACCCAATAAAGAAAGTAAAATTGTTTCCGCCCGGGATCGAACCGGGGACCTTGTGCGTGTGAAGCACAAGTGATAACCACTACACCACGGAAACTGATGTTCAGAGTCATTCTTTCTATTTTATTATATTATAAGAATGAAGATCTAGTACCTAATTAAGAAAATAAAATTGTTTCCGCCCGGGATCGAACCGGGGGCCTTGTGCTTGTAAAGCACACGTGATAACCACTACACTACGGAAACTGATATTCAGAGTCATACTTTCTATTTTATTCTATTCTAGGATTGAAGATCTAGATACCCAATAAAGAAAGTAAAATTGTTTCCGCCCGGGATCGAACCGGGGACCTTGTGCGTGTGAAGCACACGTGATAACCACTACACTACGGAAACTGATATTCAGAGTCATACTTTCTATTTTATTCTATTCTAGGATTGAAGATCTGGATACCCAGTAATGAAAGTAAAATTGTTTCCGCCCGGGATCGAACCGGGGACCTTGTGCGTGTGAAGCACACGTGATAACCACTACACTACGGAAACTGATATTCAGAGTCATACTTTCTATTTTATTCTATTCTAGGAATGCAGATCTAGATACCCAATGAAGAAAGTAAAATTGTTTCCGCCTGGGTTCGAACCGGGGACCTTGTGCGTGTGAAGCACACGTGATAACCACTACACTACGGAAACTGATATTCAGAGTCATACTTTCTATTTTATTCTATTCTAGGAATGCAGATCTAGATACCCAATGAAGAAAGTAAAATTGTTTCCGCCCGGGATCGAACCGGGGACCTTGTGCGTGTGAAGCACACGTGATAACCACTACACTACGGAAACTGATGTTCAGAGTCATTCTTTCTATTTTATTATATTATAAGAATGAAGATCTAGATACCTAATGAAGAAAGTAAAATTGTTTCCGCCCGGGATCGAACCGGGGGCCTTGTGCGTGTAAAGCACACGTGATAACCACTACACTACGGAAACTGATATTCAGGGTCATACTTTCTATTTTATTCTATTCTAGGAATGCAGATCTAGATACCCAATGAAGAAAGTAAAATTGTTTCCGCCCGGGATCGAACCGGGGGCCTTGTGCGTGTAAAGCACACGTGATAACCACTACACTACGGAAACTGATATTCAGAGTCATACTTTCTATTTTATTCTATTCTAGGAATGCAGATCTAGATACCCAATGAAGAAAGTAAAATTGTTTCCGCCCGGGATCGAACCGGGGACCTTGTGCGTGTGAAGCACACGTGATAACCACTACACTACGGAAACTGATGTTCAGAGTCATTCTTTCTATTTTATTATATTATAAGAATGAAGATCTAGATACCTAATGAAGAAAGTAAAATTGTTTCCGCCCGGGATCGAACCGGGGGCCTTGTGCGTGTAAAGCACACGTGATAACCACTACACTACGGAAACTGATATTCAGAGTCATACTTTCTATTTTATTCTATTCTAGGATTGAAGATCTAGATACCCAATAAAGAAAGTAAAATTGTTTCCGCCCGGGATCGAACCGGGGACCTTGTGCGTGTGAAGCACAAGTGATAACCACTACACTACGGAAACTGATGTTCAGAGTCATTCTTTCTATTTTATTATATTATAAGAATGAAGATCTAGATACCTAATTAAGAAAGTAAAATTGTTTCCGCCCGGGATCGAACCGGGGGCCTTGTGCGTGTAAAGCACACGTGATAACCACTACACTACGGAAACTGATATTCAGAGTCATACTTTCTATTTTATTCTATTCTAGGATTGAAGATCTAGATACCCAATAAAGAAAGTAAAATTGTTTCCGCCCGGGATCGAACCGGGGACCTTGTGCGTGTGAAGCACAAGTGATAACCACTACACCACGGAAACTGATGTTCAGAGTCATTCTTTCTATTTTATTATATTATAAGAATGAAGATCTAGATACCTAATTAAGAAAGTAAAATTGTTTCCGCCCGGGATCGAACCGGGGGCCTTGTGCGTGTAAAGCACACGTGATAGCCACTACACTACGGAAACTGGTATTCAGAGTCATACTTTCTATTTTATTCTATTCTAGGATTGAAGATCTAGATACCCAATAAAGAAAGTAAAATTGTTTCCGCCCGGGATCGAACCGGGGACCTTGTGCGTGTGAAGCACAAGTGATAACCACTACACTACGGAAACTGATGTTCAGAGTCATTCTTTCTATTTTATTATATTATAAGAATGAAGATCTAGATACCTAATTAAGAAAGTAAAATTGTTTCCGCCCGGGATCGAACCGGGGGCCTTGTGCGTGTAAAGCACACGTGATAACCACTACACTACGGAAACTGATATTCAGAGTCATACTTTCTATTTTATTCTATTCTATGATTAAAATCTAGATACCCAATAAAGAAAGTAAAATTGTTTCCGCCCGGGATCGAACCGGGGACCTTGTGCGTGTGAAGCACAAGTGATAACCACTACACCACGGAAACTGATGTTCAGAGTCATTCTTTCTATTTTATTATATTATAAGAATGAAGATCTAGTACCTAATTAAGAAAATAAAATTGTTTCCGCCCGGGATCGAACCGGGGGCCTTGTGCTTGTAAAGCACACGTGATAACCACTACACTACGGAAACTGATATTCAGAGTCATACTTTCTATTTTATTCTATTCTAGGATTGAAGATCTAGATACCCAATAAAGAAAGTAAAATTGTTTCCGCCCGGGATCGAACCGGGGACCTTGTGCGTGTGAAGCACACGTGATAACCACTACACTACGGAAACTGATATTCAGAGTCATACTTTCTATTTTATTCTATTCTAGGATTGAAGATCTGGATACCCAGTAATGAAAGTAAAATTGTTTCCGCCCGGGATCGAACCGGGGACCTTGTGCGTGTGAAGCACACGTGATAACCACTACACTACGGAAACTGATATTCAGAGTCATACTTTCTATTTTATTCTATTCTAGGATTGAAGATCTAGATACCCAATAAAGAAAGTAAAATTGTTTCCGCCCGGGATCGAACCGGGGACCTTGTGCGTGTGAAGCACACGTGATAACCACTACACTACGGAAACTGATATTCAGAGTCATACTTTCTATTTTATTCTATTCTAGGATTGAAGATCTAGATACCCAATAAAGAAAGTAAAATTGTTTCCGCCCGGGATCGAACCGGGGGCCTTGTGCGTGTAAAGCACACGTGATAACCACTACACTACGGAAACTGATATTCAGAGTCTTACTTTCTATTTTATTATATTATAAGAATGAAGATCTAGATACCTAATGAAGAAAGTAAAATTGTTTCCGCCCGGGATCGAACCGGAGGCCTTGTGCATGTAAAGCACACGTGATAACCACTACACTACGGAAACTGATATTCAGAGTCATACTTTCTATTTTATTCTATTCTAGGATTGAAGATCTAGATACCCAATAAAGAAAGTAAAATTGTTTCCGCCCGGGATCGAACCGGGGACCTTGTGCGTGTGAAGCACAAGTGATAACCACTACACCACGGAAACTGATGTTCAGAGTCATTCTTTCTATTTTATTATATTATAAGAATGAAGATCTAGATAACTAATGAATAAAGTAAAATTGTTTCCGCCCGGGATCGAACCGGAGGCCTTGTGCGTGTAAAGCACACGTGATAACCACTACACTACGGAAACTGATATTCAGAGTCATACTTTCTATTTTATTCTATTCTAGGATTGAAGATCTAGATACCCAATAAAGAAAGTAAAATTGTTTCCGCCCGGGATCGAACCGGGGACCTTGTGCGTGTGAAGCACACGTGATAACCACTACACTACGGAAACTGATATTCAGAGTCATACTTTCTATTTTATTCTATTCTAGGAATGAAGATCTAGATACCCAATAAAGAAAGTAAAATAGTTTCCGCCCGGGATCGAACCGGGGGCCTTGTGCGTGTAAAGCACACGTGATAACCACTACACTACGGAAACTGATATTCAGAGCCTTACTTTCTATTTTATTCTATTCTAGGATTAAAGATCTAGATACCCAATGTAGAAAGTAAAATTGTTTCCGCCCGGGATCGAACCGGGGACCTTGTGCGTGTGAAGCACACGTGATAACCACTACACTACGGAAACTGATATTCAGAGTCATACTTTCTATTTTATTCTATTCTAGGATTGAAGATCTAGATACCCAATAAAGAAAGTAAAATTGTTTCCGCCCGGGATCGAACCGGTGGCCTTGTGCGTGTAAAGCACACGTGATAACCACTACACTACGGAAACTGATATTCAGAGCCTTACTTTCTATTTTATTCTATTCTAGGATTAAAGATCTAGATACCCAATGAAGAAAGTAAAATTGTTTCCGCCCGGGATCGAACCGGGGACCTTGTGCGTGTGAAGCACACGTGATAACCACTACACTACGGAAACTGATATTCAGAGCCTTACTTTCTATTTTATTCTATTCTAGGATTAAAGATCTAGATACCCAATGAAGAAAGTAAAATTGTTTCCGCCCGGGATCGAACCGGGGGCCTTGTGCGTGTAAAGCACACGTGATAACCACTACACTACGGAAACTGATATTCAGAGCCTTACTTTCTATTTTATTATACTATAAGAATGAAGATCTAGATACCCAATAAAGAAAGTAAAATTGTTTCCGCCCGGGATCGAACCGGGGGCCTTGTGCGTGTAAAGCACACGTGATAACCACTACACTACGGAAACTGATATTCAGAGCCTTACTTTATATTTTATTCTATTCTAGGATTAAAGATCTAGATACCCAATGAAGAAAGTAAAATTGTTTCCGCCCGGGATCGAACCGGGGACCTTGTGCGTGTGAAGCACACGTGATAACCACTACACTACGGAAACTGATATTCAGAGTCATAATTTCTATTTTATTCTATTCTAGGATTGAAGATCTAGATACCCAATAAAGAAAGTAAAATTGTTTCCGCCCGGGATCGAACCGGGGACCTTGTGCGTGTGAAGCACACGTGATAACCATTACACTACGGAAACTGATATTCAGAGCCTTACTTTCTATTTTATTCTATTCTAGGATTAAAGATCTAGATACCCAATGAAGAAAGTAAAATTGTTTCCGCCCGGGATCGAACCGGGGACCTTGTGCGTGTGAAGCACACGTGATAACCACTACACTACGGAAACTGATATTCAGAGCCTTACTTTCTATTTTATTCTATTCTAGGATTGAAGATCTAGATACCCAATAAAGAAAGTAAAATTGTTTCCGCCCGGGATCGAACCGGGGGCCTTGTACGTGTAAAGCACACGTGATAACCACTACACTACGGAAACTGATATTCAGAGCCTTACTTTCTATTTTATTCTATTCTAGGATTAAATATCTAGATACCCAATGAAGAAAGTAAAATTGTTTCCGCCCGGGATCGAACCGGGGACCTTGTGCGTGTGAAGCACATGTGATAACCATTACACTACGGAAACTGACAGATATTTACTTTCACCTTTATGGCCAGGACTACGTAGTTACAGGTACAAACTTAATTGAACATATAAATATCATAATTATTGGTGCATGTTATAAAGGTCATGGAATAATTATGATTTTAAATGAAAACATTGTTTTAGTTATTACAATAAAAACCACCACGCTTCAGTAACCAATTAAACCAAATTCATTTAATAATATTATAACCTTATATTCAGTAGCATATGTACAAGTTGCATAGTTCTTTCTAAAATTTAAAACTGTTTTCAATTTAGGAACCAAAAAATAAATTAATACCAAAGCGTTTATTTATTTGTGTGAAGTGTAACAATCAAAATATTAATAAGTAAAATAAAATTTAATTAAAATAAGACGAAAGTAATTTCTTGTCTGGATTTGGATATTAGGAAAGTAATTCTGGGATGCAGTCATGTTATTAATATATTATTATTACTTCCACGTTTCGATCCTACCAGAATCATCCTCATGAACTACAAACAATTTTGTATAAAAATTTGGAAACATTTAAAGCTCAGTGACGTCGGCAGCGCGCACGTTACAATATTTTTAAGACAATTACATGATATAGACATTTATATTCAGAAAATAAACTAGTAAATGAAAGTAGTTGCTATTTTTATGTCCACCCCAAAATATAAGTTTTTTAACGTAGACTAGACTTGTTTCCACAGAATTTAAATTTTTTAATAGTTGCTCTATTACCTAAGTTGTGAAATAAACACGTCAGACAAGTATTAAAAATTAGTCTTGGTAATATGTAATTGTAGGATGCGAACATTGAGTGCAATATATGTACGTTTACTTATTTCTTATTATTATTTTATTTGTTGTTATAAATTGTATTTGTTAATTATTTTAATGTTATAAGTATTAGTGTAAAAATAAGCGTGTTAAAATAAATTAAGTAAAAAACACTTGGTACAAATTTTTAAATCCTGAATAAATAAAAACGTAACAGTTTACTCACACAGCTCGTTGATTACGTTTTAAAATTTTCATATATAATATCATAAATGGTAAATTTTTGCCGGAAAAATTTTCAGATTGTTACGAGAGCCGGTTGCCTAGCAATTTATTGAGTGGCATTGACAAAAAAATTACGAGTTGTCAAACGAGTGATTTTTGATCAATGTCACGAGATAAATTGGCAACGGGCTCGAGTAAAGCAATAGGAAAATTTTTACAGGATAAAATTTAACCACGAATGGTATGCGGATGACTATTTCCAAAATAAAAATCTGCTAATCATTCATATAATTTTTTTCTTGACATAAATCTTATAATTTTTGTTGTGTTTAGAGGTATTATGTTTGCTTTTCCAACGTTTTAAATAGATTCCTGTCCGAAGCGACTCGTTTTTAATAAAAACTGATAACACTGAAAATATACAGACTTTGACAGGTATGTAAACAATATGTTTCTAAACCGTCAAAAAAATTTCGCTTATCAAAACTCACTTACTTGTAAAAAATTGGCTTAAAGGGTGCGATAAAATTTTTGTGACGGTGTTTTGTCGAAATGAAACTTGGTAACTAGGTAGAATCCTGAATTTGGATTGGTTCATATATGTATGAGTGAAATAGTCAATATAACATAATAAAGTACTTATACTAACTATTTGTTTACATCGTGATAACAATAAAATTTGATGAATCATGAACACTATTTATCGCTGATAGATAAAGCAATCTCCCAGAATTAAAATTACAAAAAAGGCAATAAAACAAAAAGATCGGAAATCATCTTAGCGCTTGTCGTAAACCGAGCTCATCTTTAGCAATAGCCCGAACCGTGGCGTAGGAGAGCCAATCACAGTAAAAGCTTTTTTCAATATTAAATATTCGCAGACACATCGACGAGGCGCAGAGTAAAAGTTAGCGCAAGATGTACAGCGTCCATAGTAATAAGGCGATCTTATGAGTCCGAACTGATATATTTTAATGTGAACTTTCAGAAGTTATATACGACTGATCTTAAACACGAATTTTATGGAAGGTTCGCGTCTCAGATAAGCATAACTGTAGTGACAGCACGCACTTTAGAATTCTATCAAATGAGGCATTTGTTTTCGCTTTTCGCCACGAAGCGAAAATTTGGTAGCATGCGTGTCTCAAAATATTCGCTTGCAAGCGTACGACTCGAGACGAAAGTATTAATCTAACGTCATTATTTTGCCACAATTCAATTCAAAGCCAATTTATATATTTATCATATACAACTGTCATAATATTTCCTATTTTAATAGTATAAAACCCGAAAATTCCCATAATAAAAAACGAATATAGAATTCTAAAGTGCATGCTACCAAGATTCGTAAACGTAAAATCGCATTCGCCTGTTTTCTATGATAGAATTCTAAAGTGCGTGCTGTCAGCACTGATACGATACCTGGTACACTCTCTACCACATGCAAAAATTGCGACAGGGAACTCAAGAGAATATTTTCGGTTTTAATTTGTATTTTTAGCTTAGAGCTATATAGCTAGAGATTGTATATTAAACATTTGTGCAATATACGATGATCCCGTTAGAATAAAATAAATAAATAAATACAGTCGAACTTGGATAACTCAAACCATGACTTGCCACAAAAAAAGTTCGAGTTATCAAGACTTCGGGTTATTAAATAAAATGCGTATGTATAAATATTATTTATTTATGTATGTATGTATTTATTCGAGTAAAAATCACGTACCTTACGATATATACAGATTGATATATGAATACAGATCAAAGTTATAAACATTATTTTAGTGTAAAAAAGTCAGTTATTTATGACTGACGAGAGAATTTTTTATTTTGATTTTCAATAAAAAAAGCTTGAATGTTATTCAAACCATTATACAGGGAATCGGTTGTATGTTCATTGGTTTTTAAATACGAACGCAAAACGCTCTACGAATTTTCAACCAACTCGTTTGAAGGTGGTTGCTGCAAATCATCCTCCATCATATCACTTTCGCTGTCATCTGTATTGTCGAGCTCATACAGATTCGGATTCAGATTTGTAGAGCTCGACAATATCTTCATCTGTGGGAAACTCCGAAGTAACACATCATCCACATGTATAAAATCATTTAAGATGACACCTTGTGGTGTAATTTTGACATTTTTCCAAGCTTCATATTCCAGTTGCAATTGAATTTCTTCCTCACGTTTTTCATTCGCATTCAACATTAATGTAATGTTAGTTTGTTTGTTTTCTTCAAAACATTTGATAGCTTTCTTCAAAATTCTGCGGCGATAATGACATTTTACATTTTGTATGACACCTTGATCAAGTGGTTTGCAACTTAGATGTCATATTATGGGAAAAAAAGCAAGTTTGATCAATTTTAATTTTTGTTGGATGTCTTTAATTAACAAAGCATATGTTTGAACTTGAGTAGCAGAAACAGAACTGCCTCCATCATCATGTTATAAAAACACCTGTTACGAAATCTCGTAATTAGGGGATTTCCCCCAGAATTCGACTTATTGAAGCTGGCGCCAAATATTCTGTTCGAATTATAAAGATATTCGAGTAATCGAAGTTCGAGTTATCAAGTAAAAATTACCCATAATTCTCACTCTTGGCGCTATTGCCAACCAGTTTGGTTCGAGTTATCCAAAATACGAGGGTTCGACTTACGGAAGTTCGACTGTTTATCATCACGGCTTATTACCCATAGCTGGGTGTGTCAATCTACTTTGTACACAGATATCGGTAATGATAAAATATTTGTACCGTGCGGCGCGCTTACCAGGCATCACCTCACGGGCACTCATTGCTGGTGTGGAGAGTGCAACACAGGGGTCAATTTTATGCCATTTTAAAATTGAAAATATTTAGCATCGGTCGGGATCGAACCCGGTTCCCCAGATTCGCGACCTGACACTCAGGCACGCGGCCACGAGACCCCATTAATTACAGAAAATGACACAAGGTTCATATTTATTATATTTTTTTTTATAAATATGTTCAAACTAGTTTCCTCAACAACAGCAACAATTGTTTATGAGTTGTTAATCTTCCCAAGTTGTTTAGGAGTCAATGGCGGATTTAAACTGATAGAGGCCCCTTAGGCAGTAGAAAACGAGGCCCCTTTGCCCAGTAAGATTTAAAAAAAAATTGTATACTATTTAATTGTACTCGTATGAACAACTTTTTAAAAGTGTTTGTTTAGTTAAAACAACTATTTCAAAAAAGATTAAATTTTAAATAAATAATACAGGTAGGGGCCTAGAAACTTCCTGATTTTGAAGGCGAATAAAATAAAAAATATTGCTGATAGACAAAATTTATTTTTGAATAATGACGGATATGTTACTATACTGTATCCGTTTTAACTATAGAGCGTTGGGTGAAATAAGGCTTAAGATTCTAGCTCTCTGATTGGTTCAAACGTGAACCGAGTTTACACAGTAAAATAATTGACGTGAAATTTAAATTTGCTTGACAACTGTATCAATTATTTTGCCGTCTGACATAAAATATATAAATGTCAACATAGTTAATAGTAAACGATTTATTACATATTATTAATTTCTGTTCAGTTCTGATTGTTTGTTTTTTTCATTTATATAATTTTCATAGTGTTTTGTCGTTATATTTCATATTACATAGTTTTCATTGTGCGCGTTTTCTTAGTTTTTGGTTAGTAGTTCGTTAGTTTTGTTATTGTTCTCTTCGTTAATATTATGGATAAAAATCCTGAACCTGGCTCTGTTAATATTTTAAAATATCCAAAAGGAAAGGCCCTCCGAAGCGGGCAAAAAAATTGGCATATGATTTATACTGCACATATCGTGCCACAAATTCATATTCCAAACTAGAAAGTGTCCAAATTGTGGCATCAGAACTGGGCATAGGACGATGTAATATTTGGAAAGCTATAAAAGATCATGAGGAAAACGGGTCATTCGGATCACCCCAGGAACAAAGAAATTAGTTTAGAACATTATATATTTTAGAGTATAAATATTTATATTTCAAAGGTGAATTATATTTTTATTTTATGTTGTTTTCTTTAAAATTTATTTGAATAATGTGGTTTTCATTTATGCATGCCCCTTTCGCCGAAATGTAGAGAAAGGTAAGGAGATTATAAGTATATGCATACATGTACGTACAAGACAAAATTACTAAAAAATGTCAATTAGAAAGAATTTTTTAAATGCAAGAATGGCGCCAAAATTTGAATTTTTTATTTAATACATGTAAAAACGGCCGCGTTCGAAACGCTATCTATTCTATAGTTAAAACGGATAGAGTATAGTATTAAAATATAGCAAAGGAAATTTTTGCCAACCCATAAACAATTGTTTCTGTCATTAAAATATTAGTTGTTTGACATTTGGATAGACTGCTACAAAAAATTTATTTTAAAAATTACACGGCGCAGTCACATATTTAATTTTCTTGTGTAAAAATCGTTAGAGATGTCACAACTTACGCAGAGACAGAAAAGTTTATCATTGAATGTATCTTTTTGAAAGACAATAATTTTAGGTTATCGAGGTTGCCATTAAAAAGTTATAGTCTAATCATAGTCCGGACACCCTAGTTTCATAAACTAGTGGTTCACTAACAATAACAAATATCATCTTAAAAGATGAACTATATCTATATGGATTGTCAACCAAATTTCATTCAAATCGAACAAAGCGTTTTGTTATTATAAGCAAAATTATTTTGTTTAGACTTAGACAGACTTTGAGCAGAATACTGGCTAAAGTTAGCCGCTAAACGATACACTTTCGTATAAATGGTAGTTTAGTTAAATCGTCTTATTTTGGGCCCAGGAATCGGTCGTTAAGCCATGTTTACCTACTTCCAAGACACCTGTATATGTATAAGTTCTAACTTAACATTCCCAACTTTTAAAATTAAAATTTAGAGGATAAATTTCTAAACTTTTGATGCCAAAATTGACCAAGTAAATTTAAATGACGTGACAAAAATAGATCTAGTATCCAGTATGCGATTTTTTTCAACGAATGTAGGTGTTTGACAGTTATTCCAAAGTTCATTTTTTGAAATCTAATTCTCGTATATATACCTATTTAATATTATCATGTCATTAAGTCTAATCGGTCACCAAAGATCAACTTTACAAAAAACTGACACAAAAAAACTATGGTTTTTAAATGTTTAATGCCCATTTGCATACTGCAATATTTATTTCATGTAAGTTTAATATTTAAGTTACGTTGGTGCAAGCGGCCATAAATGATATTTTTTAAATCAAAATGGAGAAAAACTAGTTCTATATTAGCTACAAAACAGATTTTGTCTGTACTTTGCATATCCCCGCTTTGCGACCGATATCAATCAACTATAAAGTTACAAATACTTTCTACTGCGAGACGAGACGAGATGCGAGAGTGCATCATTACTTGTTACCCACTAAAATTGTTCATTAATAAAAATTATGCATTAATAGGTGTTATTAATGAATGATTTTCTATACATTAACATAACTTCATAATAAATCTTCTTGTATAAAACAATAATAATAATAATAATAATAATAATAATAATAATAATTCGAGGCAGATTATACTAAGCAAAAGCGTTACTTTGTCCACAAGAATATTTATAAAATTATTATTAGTAAATACAATATCCAAGAAGAAATGAATTAATTTCTACAACAAGATATAATGTAGTTTTAATTAAATGTGTTATCAGACAGATTCACAATTTTATTATAATTGGTTTCTTCGTATCGCTACTTAGCATCTACAGTTTACTGCCACCTCAATACAAAGTACATGGGCCCGGCAGTAAACTAAAATCGAATCATTTAATATAAGCGTACTTAGAATAAATTAGGAAAATGACAAATATTTCTGTGCGGCGAATTTATCTATGAAAAGATAATCAAAATTGGAATTTTTATTATTTATTTGAAATTATAACAAAGTCATAGTGAATCGCAGAATCTAATCATTTAATATAAGAGTACTAAAAATAAGTTAGGGAAATGACAAATATTTCACAATTTTATAGTCATCAACGCGGGAATAAAAAACAAATCATTTACAGCAAAATTTATATGCTATGCTAGATAAATATTATTATCTCAAAATAAACGAAATATTCTTGGTGCCGGAATTACGCTGAGCAACCTGTACCTGTATACACCTTCCTTAGGATAGAATACTATACTTATTTCCGTTAATGCTTTGTAGTCATCGAACTGCACTCCTTAAAATTGTACCTCGGGAAAAATTATATATTTATCTAATTAATTTTCAAGTTACACACATGTATATTTTTGTTTGAATACTACATAAAATTTACATTTAAAAAGTCATAAAACAGCACCTATGTTTATGACGACAACGCACTATTCTTACGATACTCCTTTGATTCCAGATTGAATTAATGAATTCTGCCGCACGCTGTAACAAACTTTCCGAAGCGTGACTATTCGTTATCAATGTAGTAGACATATATAGTTCGCGGATGGTGTCGTCGCTTAGTTATCGAGTAAATCTCAGACTCTTTGGACGAATTATTTCTCTCGGTACAATGACTGACCCAGTAGTGACAGTGCAACAAGGCCAACTGAAAGGGAAAACGGGGGAAGACCTAAACGGGAAAATCTACTACGCTTTCCAAGGAATTCCTTATGGCAGACCGCCAGTTGGAAACCTTAGATTTAAGGTAGTTTTAGTCAATTTGTTTTAATTTAAATTATTTTAATTATTTAATTATTTTTTATTTTATGGGGTCTCGTGGCCGCGTGCCTGAGTGTCAGGTCGCGAATCTGGGGAACCGGGTTCAATCCCGACCGACGCCAAATATTTCCAATTCTATATGGCACAAAATTGACCCCTGTGGAGCACTCTCCACGCCAGCAATGAGTGCCCGTGAGGTGACGCCTGGTAAGCGCCCGCACGGTGCAAATATATCATAAATAAATGAATAAATATATCATCACGGCATATGACCCATTGCTGGGTGTGCCAATCTGCTTTGTACACAGACATCGGTAATGATGATGACATATTTGTACCGTGCTGGCATTTACCAAGCGTCACCTCACGGGCACTCATTGCTGGCCTGGAGAGTGCACCACAGGGGTCAATTTTGTGGCATTTAAAATTCGAAATGTTTGGTGTCGGTCGGTTCCCTAGATTCACGACCAGACACTCAAGTACGCGGCCACGAGACCCCATGCAAATATATCATGATTACCGATATCTGTGTACAAAGCAGATTTGCACACCCAACAATGGGTAATAAGCCGTGATGATATATTTATTTATTTATTTTTAATTTGTTGGGAACCTTCGTGGTAGAATAAATAAAAATCAAAATTCTATTTTTGAAACAAATATTGCAGTGGACTTTTCGTGTAAAAATTAGCCTATCCGCAGAAACATTAAAACATACTTTGGTTAGTTTTTGTTGCAAGTAGATACTTATAAATCTTTTGATTTAAATTTAATTACAATGTAAAACTAAGAACAATTAAAAATATTTTTTTATATTAATAACATTTGCTGCTGATGATGGCCTAATTTTTTCCCGAAACGTCCAATGCAATAATAAATGACTGTTTGTCTGATATCCAGTAATTTCTTCTTTCCAATCACCTTTCCAGTCTAAACGTAAGTAGTCGTCCATATTTGTTTCAAAATAAATAAAACATAGAATTTAATAAGGCCTCGATATTCTATTCACATTTCAACTAATAACAAGTCAATATATGAAATATAAGATTTACGCAAAATAAAATATTTCGGGCTGTCAAATAATCCCATTTAATTTGCAAAATTTTGATTACCACATGCAGTCTATTCAACATTTCTTTTGTTATTTGGTTATTTTCATCATTCATTTACCTGAAAATAGATTACAAATTTCAAAAAAGCGATAGCAGAAGGATTGAAAGTAACAATTTTGAATAAAGAAGCATGACGTAGATGATAAGGCAAAGTTAATGGCATGAACTCGAATCCCATTCAATTTATTTAATATGCAAGTAAATTTAATTAATAAAATTAACTATTAAATTTACTATAAAAACAATAAAAAAATATGCTACAAAAAACATTTCATTTCTGTCGTCTTTTAAAACATTACATACAACATTCATAATAACGTGGAACGCCTGCCGTCGCCGCCGCTGTCGCAGCCGCGCCGCGAGCGAGCGAGTGTCTATTTATAGCCAGGCCCGGATTACCCATAATGCCAACCTAGGCCATGGCCTAGGGCGCACGCACGGAGGGGGCGCACATCGAGTAGTTGGATAAATGGGAAAACGGAAAGAGAGAAGTGCCTGCAGTTATAGCCGTGCCAAATCTCAAGAGCTGTTGCGCAGAAAGCAAAACTCTATATTTCTCTTTCTCTCTCCCCTATTGTCTGACCTCTCTCTAGCTGTCTCTCTTCTTGATCTGCACATTTCATAGCTCATGCCATTTGGCACCACCCCTGCTAGACGACGTAAACAGTCACATTGGTTTGAATTATACAAAATCAGTATAGTAGTGATTGGTAAATCCTGTTGAGCTATGATAGTTGCGAAGATTTTAAATAATTCTAATATTTCTATACCGGGTGTCTACTTACGAATCTTAGCAAATATAATGGTAAAATTTTCATGACTGTAATTTCTGCCCTATGAATTTTAGAATAAAAGTATAAATACGAAAACTGTTCAGAATTAAAAACTGCATCTAATAAGTCCAAAATTATTGTTTACATGCGTTTCATTTAAAAGTTGTAATCTTTAGCTAGTTATAAAAAGATTGTAAATGTATCTTTGATGACTGATATAATATTAGATACATTAAAAAACAAATTTCATAAGGCAATCTGTTAACCCACGAGTCCAACTTTATAAAGGACGAATGCGATCACAGTTCTTATGAAACATGTTTTATATAATTTTTTCTATTGGGGTAATGTTATAATTCTATTAGATATTTAATAAATGCGACTTGTAAAATCATTTACGTTGGTAGCACTTCCCGCTAACCAATTGAACTTCAGGTATGAAAATTCTTTGTTGACTGACGGTGATTTGGTGTCATTTATGTATCAGTTTTAAAAGCAGTAAGTCATACCACCTCTAGAAAACGAAAAGCTCCAAAAACACTACGTTTATAGATCTTAACATGTTTTCAGTGCGTTTATAGACTCATAAAGGCACCGATACAGAACAAGTATTTAATGAAATCAAGCATTATAAAACTCGGTACATATTGAGAGGGGGAGGGGGGTGCAGTCATGAATTTTGGCCTACGGCGCAAAGAAATGCTAATCCGGGCCTGTTTATAGCGATGACGCAATCGCGCTAGCAGTCGGTCGAACATTCTAGAGCTTTTCTAGAAGATAATGACAGCTGTATAAAAGGGCCGTAGCTATGTTGGGGAGTTAATTACATGGAGTGTTAGAGAGTAAAATGTTAATGAGAAGCACAGTAGTATCGTAGTGAGCGTATGCAATTAGTGTGGATGTGAATACTCGGTAGTGTTGACGAGTATTGGGAAGCTATAGTGTACAAGAACAGTAACAGCGAGTCGGGAAGTTACTGGTATACCGGGATAGCTGTTAAAGAGAATATTCGGTAGTATTGAAGAGTATTGGGAAGCTAGGTATACGGGGACAGTCACGGCAAGTGGAAGTAAATACACGGCAGTGGTGTTAAAGAATTGTGGCATACGAACAGTCGGTGATACTGAGGCTGTGGAAGTTAAACAGAGAGTTACATAAATAGACAGATAGTGTTGTGACTTCTGTCCGAGCAGTTGAATATACAGACGCTGTTGAGTCAGTTGAGTATATAGACGCTGTGGAGGTCGGTAGGCGGATATAAATATCGCGTAAATAGTCTACAAGAGACTGCAACAGACCGGCAGTCTAAGATTGGAACGCGTAGTGAAATAAATAATTTGTAATATGGAAACAAAGAGAAATAAATAGTAGTGTTAATTGGTTAAATAAATAGTGTTAGTGTTAGTGTTATCTAGTTAATTATAGTTTTAATCTTAATTAGTTTTTAATAATTGTTTAATATTAGTAACAGTAATTTTTATTATAGTTTAATAAACCTTAATTTTAATTATTAATAATAGTCTAATATTTACACTTCACCCAAATAAATAAAAACGTTACAATAAGTAAAATTCATTGCTAGGATACCGAAGCGTGCTGCAAAATTCGCTTTCAGCATGAAAAACAAACAAGAAAATTGTATTTTCAGAGCGACAAAATATGTCCTTGCGTTTAATACACAATATTATTCAATAAAACTATATTTCATGAGAGCGCAATTTAAAAGACAATAATTGTGCTAATTTAATATTTATCTCCTGTGACTGACCTTGTAAATGTTTTGTTATACTTAAACATATAATGATGATAATAATGATTTAAATTTAGGCCCCATTGCCAGCAGAACCATGGACAGGAATCCGTGATGCTACTGAAGAAGGCAGCGAGAGTATTTCCAAACACGCGATGTTTTTCAATCCGATTGGATCTGAAGATTGTTTATCACTCAATGTCTACACCCCACAGGTTAGAATATTTTTTGCAACATATAAAGTTGTACTTTATTTACTGTTTTAAGGATAAGAGTGAGTAAAATTTTTGTTGACAGTGTGAGAGTTAGTCATTCGAGATGGTTTAATCTTCGAAAAGAGAACGGCTTGTAATCTTGTGAAACGCGTTCCTACGCGGTCTAAAAATACATAATATTATATTTTCATGTAAACAAATGGTAAAGATACCAGTCGAAAGGTTAAACTATTTTTTATCAGATGCAACTAATAACTTCGTTTTAAATTGGTTTTATCAACATAATTAAATATTTAAAATAAATTAAAATAAATTTTGTGATATGTAAAACGTGACATTTGTGTGACTAATTTGCTTTGTGGTTCTAATTCCATGGCTTTAGCACTATTGAAATTTTGTAAATTATCATATCTAATTCCTACGGTCACAGAATAAGTATACTAAATGAGTTTTATGTATTGATTTACATGCAGAAATTTATGCTAAAACATTTATTTGACGCTTGAGAAGCTATATACAAGGAAAACCCCACTAAACTATTAAACACTTACGTACATATATAAGGTTGTCCATCCAATGTAGTGTAGGTAATGCATATTTATTTTTGCTTTTTGTTGCTCCTCTATTTACGTTAGATGAAAAGTTTCTACAAAAAATGAATTTAAAAATACATAAAAATGAAATGAACATGTATGCATGTATATGAAAAAAATTTCAAAATTAGAATGCCACAGTTACTAAAATATTTAATTATTTCATTATTATGATTAGCAATAAAAAAAGACAATACACGTAAACGTATTATTTATTGATAATTATTCTTAAGCAGTGTTGTGACAGAGCAAATTATAAAGGATCTAGGCCAAGATCAAGATCTATACAATTCATATGTTCTAGATCAGATCATAGGTCAATTTCTGCGATCGGATCTATTTTACAGATCGGATCAGGAATATGGGATCTGATTTTCTTAGATCATAAAAAAAGATCAATAACGATTTTCAAATCGTTTTATTTCTTTACAAAAAATAGAATATACTTAGCCTTATACCGTACACCTGGGAAGAAAAATTAGATACACACTTAAGGTGGATTTATGCAGCATTCATTTTAATTTCATTTTCATTACATTTTAATTCCAAAAATTTAAATAATGAAAATCAGTGGACGTGTTCATGCAAGCGCATTATTCATTATAACTACATTTTCATTACATTAGTACATTTCAAAGTTAAACAACTTTTAATTACATTTTCACTAGAAATGTAGTGAATAAGATAACTGCGCATGCGCGAAGAACAAAGTGACAGCTATTTTAACATTTTAAGTAAACGGAAAACTGATATTGTTAATGAATTTAGTTATAATAAAATATATAATGAGTACAAAAACGAAATAGTCAAAGATAATGTGCGGAGATCTATTTTAGTATACACTGATATAAAATTACTTAGTGAATTTGTATGAACACCCTACTTTTTTAGTGAAAATGAAATTAAAATGTAATGTAAATGAAATGAAAATGAAATTAAAATTAATGTTGCATGAATCCACCTTTAGTTTTAATAATACTAAATTAATGAATAAAGTAGAAACAGAAACAATAATAATTTTAAATATTAGAATTGTTGAAATGTAATATATTAAGACAGGCCATTAATTTTCGTCCTCTCCAATTTTATTCAAGCTTCCCTTTATAAATATTCAAAAGATTCAAATCAACTGTCACTTAAATTGCATCTTTGCAACACTAATTTTCACTAAGTTTCAATGGTTCAGATGACGGTAGGATAGTATTGTATTTGAGATATATGAATTTTATATCTTTCGAACTTATTAATTCTAAGGCTTTTATTTTATCTTTTTTTAAGATCATAGATTATAGTTTTTAGACCTAGATCCAGATCAAGATCTGAATACGTAAAAGGATCTAGATCAGATCAAAAACCATACTTAATGAACTAGATCAGTGATTTAGATCAAATGATCTTAGATCAGTCACAACTCTGTTCTTAAGTAACAAATATATTTCATTTCTCTTTTGTTAATTTTTATTTTTTCACTCACAACACTACGGATTATAGAGAAGAAATAATCCCCGAATTAAAAAAAAATACGTTGTACCTACTCATATAACATATTTCAATTCTATGTACATCCGATTTTATGTTGATAAAATTGAGGGTGTACAACTGTACACGTACAGTCACATGGACGTTCTGTATTATATTAATGGATATGATTAGTAGTGTCCAGTGGCGTACCTAAGTGAAATGGTGCCCAGGGCAAGGGTCGTAATTGCGCCCCCTGTCAACAATGTAAAATCAAGATTACTTCTTTCTCGTTTTAGTGTAGCGAGATATGTAACATTTATATATATTCCGGGGGTCATTACGATCAAAAAATGGCATTAATAACGTGCTCGAAATCGGTCTTTTCAGTTTCTTCTCTTTCAACGCTCATCAAAACAAGATCACTTAATCGATCTTGACCCATGGAGACTCTCAGATAATTTAAGATCACTTTTAATTTGTTGAAAGATCTTTCACAGCTAGCGATGGAAACTGCAATAGTCAGCATTATTTGCAAGGCTATTCGAAGATTTTTCGCCGTAGGCGTTTTTCGGTTTCAACATCCCAGTTTTGACAGAGACTAAGTCCAATTTCCAGAGCTTCAGTCACCAAAGTTTCTCTTTCATTTCGAAAATAATCTCTTAAACCTTTCAAATCTAAGGCGGCATCATGGAAGTTCATATTTGTATCTTGCAGTCTTTTCTGAACTCTATCAATAGGAATGAGTACTCTCGTCCAAAATCAAAGTAGAGTCAGAAAATCGAGTGTCAACATACGGTTGTACACTTGCGTAGCATAACTTCTTGTTTCACTCGTTTCATTTGCATCATCCATTATAGTCTCGAGAACTTGGAGTATACCGTCAAGGTAATTGTTTATGGGCTTCACAGCTTTCACTTTTGCACTCCGTATTGTTGAGACTCAGATTTAATAACTATGGGTACAGCGTTTTTGAGTATTTCCCAGCTTTGAGTAGACGATGAAAAAACAGATGGAGAACTTCAATGTCAATACGCACAGTAATCAACAGTTTTAACACTTCAAATTCTGGCACCCAAGTTACATACGGATACCAAGAGCTCCAAGTGGCGCCCCCTTGGTTCTGGCGCGCAGGGCACTTGCCCTGTTTGCCCCGCCCTAGGTACGCCACTGGTAGTGTTACAGACGTAGTGTGCTAAGGGAGAGAAAGTTTGTATGAATAGGCCAAAGAAGTGCGCTAAGATAAAAATGTGCGGCGAAGAATGATTGTGATAATTCTCTTCTAGTAAACAGCCTGATTTAATGTATGGTATGTTTTGTTGTATTTACACTTTAATAATAAATTAAAAACAAAATAAAACATCCTACATACGAGTATACAGGGTTATTCATCGGTCTGTCCTTTTTTAACAATTAGATTATTTTAAATATTATGAAAAAAAATTCAAACCATGTTTACTTTATATTAAAAAGTTTACAAATCTACCTTATTGATTTTTCTACAGGGTGTTCCATTTTTACTAGTGATGCACGCATGGCGAGACGAGACGAGAAATATAAAATATCGATCTCGTCTCGTTTTCGGATCTGCAATCTCGATCTCGCTCTCGTTCTCGCACATTTTTTTGGGTCTCGTCTCGTTCTCGCTGTAAAAATAAGCGCATGCGCGCTACGTATTTACCTCATTATTTACATATCAGTTGAACTACAAAAGACAAGTTCGCACCAATCGTTTCGTCTTCCGTGTATCTACAGTCGTAAAACTATAATAAAGAGACGAAACACTAAATTCTAGTCACCAAATTATTTCAATACGAACATCTGTTAATACATTCTGTCATCAGTAACACTAATTAAACATTAAAAAAAAATTTTTTTGTAACTAATAATTTCTACACTTTATTATTAACTATATGCCACTATTTAAGTATTTACTCATAAAAAAGCGCTACACTGGGAACTCGCTAGCAACCAATCACTCTGCTTCACTCCGTGTTGGCTCCTATCGACGCTTAATATAAGATCCTTTACTTTTCAGGGACGACAAGAATTTTATCAACCGTAGTTTTAACTGAGATGAATTAGGGGCTGAAATGGTGAAAAACTAGTTCTATTAGATGCAAAACCGATTTGGTCTTTATTTTGCATTTCCGCGCTCTGCGACCGATATCATTCGACTCTAGATAGATTCAAAAAAATATAGTCAATTCATATAATTTTCACATTCACGTGTTCTATGCACGAATTACCGTTGACTCCACTCCCTGTACGGTGCATTTTTCATTGAATTTATGAATCAAAGCTATAAAGTAACAAATACTTTTTATTGCGAGACTCTCGCGAGATTTCTCGCTTCTCGCGGTTGTTATATCGATCTTGCCTCGAATTTTAAATTCCAATCTCGCTCTCGAGACGAGATGCGAGAGTACTCTCGCCTCGTCGTGCATCACTAATTTTTACGCAATGGCATATAACTTTATATTTTGAAATGGAACGCTCTATATATTTATTCAAATTTGAAAAGTAGTATAAAAACAAACATATGTTATATTATTAAAAAATAAAATGGCGATTGATTCGAAAATTACATTTTTATTAAGTACACAAGGCTTTGCAATACTATTTTTACTTCCTTGTACGAAGTCAAGGAAGTATTGTAATCGCGAAAAATTTCGGTTTTGAGATTTCAACGGAAATATCCATTTTGACCATCCCTGAATCCATTCTGACTAATTTCGTCGTGACGTCTGTACGTACGTACGTGCGTATATATCTCGCATAACTCAAAAACGGTAAGCCGTAGAAAGTTGAAATTTTGTATTTAGGACTTCTATAACATCTAGTTGTGCACCTCCCTTTTTGGTCATTACATAATTTGCCGAAATGGTACGTTATCTGAAGCCTGTAATAGATTTTAATGAAAAACTATATTAAAATATAATCTAAAACTTTTCAAATTTGGTATATAAGACTTTTATATCAATTGGAATAACATAGCAGATTTTGGTTAAAACAGGCTAACCGGAAGTGATATATTACCTGAAGTTGTTAACAGTTTTTCTTGAATAAAATGGATTCATTTTGATTTTAGAAAAAAATGCTTCAAATAAGAGTTTTAGAGAATTAAATTCTGCGTCTAGCACATCAAGTATTATTAAATTAGCCCTTTGTATATGCGAGATATGTAAATTTAAAACTTATATACTTTTTGGTTTTTGTAATGAAGCTTGCTATGGATTAGGACAAAAAATAACAAAAAAATAAAAAATAGATGTTAATGTCAAATTACGTCAAGCACGTGCAATTTTATAATTGGGTCTATACTTCATCTTCATATTGGTTTTGCGTACAAGGAAGTCGTGTGGTGTCCACATCAGATTTTTTGAATTACATATCTGATAATATTAAATAACATATCGAATTGAAATAAATGAAATATTTAATTAATTAATTTTCTTTAAATTTGAGTAAATAGTAAAATAATGTAACGCACAGCCTACTGTATTTAATATAAATGTAATATTTAAATAATCCACCATTGTATTTTTTAATAATATAACATAAGAATATTTTTATACTATTGGATAGCAAATTTCACGTACTTTTCAAATTTGAATCAATATATAAGATGTTTTATTTGAAAATATAAAGTTACATACCATTGCGTAAAAATGGAACACCCTATAAAAATCAATACGGTAGTTTGTAGACTTTTTAATATAAAATAAACTTTGTTTGAAAAATTTTTCTATAATATTTAAAATAATCGAGTTATTTAAAAAAGACAGAGCAAATAATCATCCAGTATCAACTATCCTTGATACTGTTTGAAATATCTTTTAGTAAGTAATATGTTTTCTGAAAAATATTGCTTTTTGAATGTTTAGTTACCGAGTGCAAATGGCTCTCCCAAAGCTGTGATGGTATGGATTCACGGTGGGGGCTTTACTTCTGGGTCCAGCAAGACTGAAATCTATGGTCCTCAATTTCTGGTCAAGGAAGATATTGTTCTAGTTAGCATTAACTATCGTGTCGCAATTTTGGGTAGCGTAGGATAATTATTTTATTGGGACGGCTCAACGGAAAAGTGGTCCAAGTAACAAAATCCAGTATCAATCAAGTATGATTATAAACATTCTATCACTAGAAATTGCTAATATCATTAGAAGACTGTTGTACCATTTTTTCTCTATTTTAGTATTTTAATACGAATTTTAGGTATTCCTACATTTATTTAATTTTTGACAAAAATATACATATAAACTTACAACCACTTTTCCGCCTAGCCCCTGAAATATTGAATAAGGAACCATAAAATAAATTAATAAAATTTGTTATATGCTGGGATTCTAGGCATTCTCTTAAATTTCTATAAAGTTATAGATGTGTAGCTTATAGAAAGTCTATAAAAGAACGCCTTAGATTTCCAAAAAACGGTATTCTTTGCAACTGTCTATAACTCCCTTGATCTGTAAATTCCTCTTATGAAATCTATAGCGTCAATGGCGTCAATGTTACCCATCGTTAGAAAATACAATTTAGTAAATTTTAAAATGATTGAAAAACATGGATTTATTTGAATTTATTATCTTCTTATATACAATATTAAAAGCATGTTATTTGAAGAAATACTTCCTAAGACATTTTAATTTTATAAAATATTGTAATTATAATACAGCAATAGGGCGCGAGCAGACACGTGACTCGAGTGACTTTGACTTGCTTGGGATCAGCTGATTTGTGTGCGCATATCATTTTGACAAGAACATTGTCAATTTGACAAGACCAATGTTTTGATTTATTTTGATTTTGAATTGCTAAAATGTTAATATTTTACAATTTTTAGGCAGTAAAACACATGTAATTAAAAATAATAACACTTTATCAGTTAAAAATCAAAATAAGTCAAAACATTAGTCTTGTCAACATGACATTGTTCTTGTCAAAATGACATGCGCACACAAATCAGCTGATTCTAAACACGTCAAGGTCTCTCGAGTCACGTGTCTGCTCGCGCCCTATATTTTTGTAAGGTTGTCATTAATATCTGTCAAATTTATACTTTTGACATCCAGAAATTTTGAAAATATCCAAATGAATATACGAACTGCAACTAAAATAATTTTAAGTTTATGAACAATTTCGGAGTTATTTTAATAATTAAATACGTACTTTTATATAAAACAGTATATTATATTTATAATTTTGATATTCCTGCAAAATATTTCATGCAGTCTGTTTTTTCCGTTCTTATTCTGTTGGGATTCTTGATTTTAGATAATTCGTGCTGATTCAAACATGTACCTATATAAAATAAAGATTAACAAATTTGACATATGTCAGTTGTCAATATGCAATAAAAGTGCATAAATTCTTACTTTTTGTAATTCTCGTCCACTAAACCAAGTACAAAATGTAACACTTGTGTAATAAAAAATTCAGAAACACAGATTTTTCGATTTCTATAAGCACTTACGGTCAGCTGTATGACAACGCTAAAATTATAGACATCTATAAGGCATTTATAGAAATCTATAACGTATAGACGAGCTCAGAATTGCATTTTTTCTATAAGGTCAATAAGTCACTATAGAAACGCTTATAGATGTTTTAGAAATGCCTAGAATCCCAGCATTAATCCCTTATTATAATCTGTATTATAGAATTTTAAGTTAAAAACCTTAATAACTGAATATTTGGATAATTAAAAATTATTTTCTCATCTTCAATAAATAGTAAATTTTATGCAAAACCGTATTAAGAGGGTAAAGAGAAGTTAAGATTACTGAACATGTAAACCACTCTCTGAGAAAAGGGGTGTTAGTGACTCTGACATTTTAACGTATTGAGTCATCCTAATTTACCTTTATCATCATCTCTGTTATTGTCTTTTAAATTATTATTTTTTATTTTAATTGTTATTTTTTAAATTTTTTTAATGCATAGGATTCCTAAGTCTGGAAGATACATCTTTGGGCGTACCTGGCAATGCAGGATTGAAAGACATGGTTCTGGCCTTACAATGGGTGCAGAATAATATTTCCCAGTTCGGTGGCGACCCTAACAACGTTACCATTTTTGGAGAGAGTGCTGGATCTGCTGCTTGCCACTTTTTGATTCTTTCTCCAATGGCGAAAGGTTTGTAAAGAAAAATTTACGAGTAAGTCAATAATAGTAACAAATTAGAAAATTTATTTAAAACGAGAATTAATTAAATGAGCAGCAAAATATTTTTTTTTTTGGTGAGGAGGTTGTTTACAACATGTGATCATCATTCGGTTAGGTTAGGTTAGGTTTTGTTTTGACTTAGTTTGCTATTTACTGATTGCTGGTGAATCCTTATTATAAAGACTATCAAGAATCACCAATCAATAATTTGCTGACCGTTTTTTAAATCAACCTATTAAACCTGGATCTTAAAACTATATGATAAGAATTATCAGAGTTTTAAAAAAAGTTATTAGTTTTAAAAATATTCGAATTTTTAATATCCTTAACATATACGTCACACATATATTTATCCAAATTCTTCTTACTTTCAAGCCTTCTGTTACAGCTTTTTGAAATTCAAAATCTAATTTCAAGTTAAGGAATACAGAAAATAACGAAACAACGAAAGTAAACCAAATAACACTTGTTTGAATTTATACTTCCACGCCGGGCAAAAACCACGAAATTTTGTATGGAAATAAAATGAATGTCATTTAATATTTGGACTAGAACAGGGCCGCATGCCCGCACAACGTAAATTTCTGGGACGATATTTGAAGAATGATTAATTCCATATATTTTGTTACTTGCGTTTTCTATTATTATTAAATGAATATTTTTTGAAAAATAAATCTAAATATTATTCTTACTAATGCGATTGTTTGTGAAAGCTAACCGTAGAGTAGATGGCAGCTCTGAAGTTTTGTTCACTTGTGTGTCTTGTGGATTGTTCATCTCACAATATTTGAATTTAACCTTTTACGGGTGTTTCTCTTTTTCCATTAGAATTTTAACGTTTTGAGTTATACATATCTGTATTTATTGTATCCTTGTAGAATTGACATTGTTAATATATTTATGATACTGCATAAAATAAATACCTTTGCTTATAAGTATATAACACTGTACTTT